>CM052716.1:32597770-32617160 GCA_028551405.1 Uromys caudimaculatus | reverse complement strand
AAAGGAGAGGACTTTGGGCCTGAGGGTGCTAGTGGCTCCAGTAAAAGGGAATGTCAAGGTGGGAATATGGGAATGGGTGGGCGGGTGGGTGGGAGGAGGAATTCCCTCACAGAGGCGGGGAGGGGGAGGGGACACGGGGTTTCCAAAGAAAAGGGGAATCATCGGAAATGTAAATAAAGTATCAAAAATAAAAAAAAAATAAAAAAAAAAAGAATCTAAAAAAAATAAAAAATAAAAAAAAAATAAAGTTTGGTCTGCTGGGCATGGGATTTTATTCTGTAGAGAAAGTTTTTCTTTTTCCTTCAAGTATGGTGGATAGTTTTGCTGGGGACAGTACTCTATATTCCTGATAGTCTGTTTTTTAAGGACTTGGGACTCACTACTCCAGGATCTCCTGGCTTTCAACATTCAGATGGGTTTTCCTTTATCTGTGATTTTTGTTTAACAACTTGCAGGCTTTTAAGTGATCTTTCTTTCTTTTAAATATTTAGTGTTTCACTACGATATACAATAAGGAGTTCTCTCTCTCTCTCTCTCTCTCTCTCTCTCTCTCTCTCTCTCTCTCACTCCCTCTCTCTCTCTCTCTTTTTCCTCTCTCCTGGTCTGGTTTTGTATAGTCTTTTCTTAGTTTGGGGAAATTTGGTTCTGTTATCTTATTGAAGATCTTGTCCCTGCCATTGATGTAGGATTATTTTTCCTCATCTATTCTTATATTCAAATATTAATATAAAACACTTAGTCTCACAGTAATTTTTTTTCCTATGTGGTCACCATGAATTTGCAGTTTATGTCAAAGTGTTGTCTATACAAGGCAGAAGCTTTAAGTGTCTACTATATTGCAAAGTACGTTTGCTTCCATAGTACCTAGACCTTTGTAAGTCAGTAAGTTCACCAGCAATTTACAAATTTTAGTATAAAACGAACCCTTGATAATATTGGCTAAATAGAATATAAGCTTTTTAAAATTATTAAATACACAAAAGCAAAGTTGTCTGTGGCAGAAGCAACTCTAAGAGTTTTATGAAGAAAATCATGGAACAAAATCTGTTTTCATATTTTTTTCCAGAACAGAGCCCATTTTCAAAATATTCTCAAATGTTATTCCAGTTTAAGAAAACATTTTTTCTGTTGTTTGATTTTTGAAGAGTTATTTTTTGAAGTCACACAAATTCCCTTTGTGAATTATATATCAAAAAATTAAAATCTAAGTTAAAGTTCTTTGCAGTTCTAGCTGAGTGACACATTTATCTTAGTGACGATAGAAGAGGCAAGTCTGTCTTTTCTTGTCTTCGTTTTCTAAAATCTTCACAATTTATACTCTACAGTTCTTAGATCTTGCCAACATAACAGATTAGTCAGGGCACTTCTATTTTTAAAAAAAGGTCCCACACTAACCTCTGTGTACCAAGATAGGTTGAATTTGACATCATTCCTTGTAGAAATAAGACTGTAGTTTTACTGAGTGTTGATTCAATGCATGTATAACTTTTCTGTCAAGATGATCTATGCTGTATGTCACTTGGAAGCTTTCCTAATTCTGAGGTGGTTTTAAAACTTTTACTCAATTTTCCTATTTGGCTAAGAGACCAAAGATGAGATCATGCATATTTGTAGCAACTTCAAGGGAAGGATAACATTATTTTGATAAATAAATGCTAGCTGCCTAAGGAAATGCCTGGAAATGGTGTCCTCTGACTCTGCGGTTACCCACAGGGATGGATATCATTCAGTGGGATGGAGTTACTGGAGTAACGTGTTTGCATTTACCATGTGTTTCAAGATGGAGATGTAACATACATCAAGTCTTTTGTTATTAACAGCAATTATATGAGACCGATATTAGCCTCTCCATTTTTCATATACTGGAACCATCACTGAAGCATCTGAAAAACTGTGCAATATGTCTACACCTTGGCCTTTTTACTTATCATGAGCTAGTGAATATTAATGAGGGAAAGCTAGAACAAAAGTGAGGCAAAATAAATGTACCAGGGGTACAAAAGTTGAATCAGCCCCAACTCTAAGGCAAGGCCTTGGTCCTGCCATTGTAATTATATCACAATTAGCAGAAAAATTCAAGTGACATTGGCAATTCAACTTCCATCAATATATGCTGCTGTTGCACGTAATGTAATATTCAAGCACGGGTTTGAGCTACAAGAGGTTAAGAATGCACGCAGTGGCTACAGAAGCATTTCTTAACAATCTTACCTAGCTTGCATGCTCAGTGGGAAAGAAGAGTTTCCTAGTTTACTGTTTACAATCCTTGATGCATATGTTTTCCATCTTACTGAAGTTTTCATGCAACCACTGTTACAGCTCTGACAGGAAACAAACTACCAGGGGGCAGATTTTATCAGTTTGGTTGTAGATCTTCCATTTCTCCACAGAGATCCCTTGGTTAGTTCTGTATTCTGCTGTTATTCATGACATAGTCTCCCTTTCCCTTTTATCCTTCTTTCCAAAACTTTGTCTTCTTATTAACCCACTGGTTCAGCAAATATCGATGGAGGACTTCCAATATGAATGAACTCACAAACAACTCAGTGTGTTGCCAAGGTTTTGGGTTGCTCTTCACAAGCTGATGATAAGACCCCATTACTGAAGACAATACCTACACAGTGCAGCATGCACAATAGAGCAGCCGATCAAGCTAGTGCCTAATTAGAGCCTTCAATTTACTGACTAGTGTTACTGTGTCTGGAAGGTACTCTGCATGCCAACACAGAAGAAGTTAAACACTAACCCAACCCTGTTACAAACTTTTCAATCTACAATGGTGGCCTGATAGCAATATATGCTGGAGATATGTGTGTGTGTGTGTGTGTGTGTGTGTGTGTGTGTGTGTGTGTGTGTATATATATATATATAATTCTTAGCAACATATACAGACAACAATGGTAGAGAAATGGCTGAATGTTGGTCACAGACTTTATTTAGCTACCTGAGGAGACTATTAAGCTTCTACACTCTAATCTATTAATAGTCTAGACCTGTTTGACATCTTCACACTTAACGTGGAATCCTCATTCCCATGATTTGCATTTGCTTTCTCTCACAACAATGTGGTAAAGGCATGTATGCCAGATGATAGACTTTAGGGAAGCAACTGGATCATGAAGACTGACTATCAGTGCATGTGTGCTGCATGCACTGATAAAATATTTTTTATTAACTTAACACAAAAATGAACATATCAGGGGAGAGGCCATCATTATTGGGAAATCATGGAGAGTTTTTGGGGCCACTTGGCAGGAATCTCATGTTGGGCCAGGACAAGGAAGTAAGTTCAGGCAGGAATCTAATTTTAGGCTAGAACAAAGAAGTAGGCTTCAGGTATGAATCTGACTTTGGACTAGGACAAGTAAATAGGCTCAGATATCTTGGTCATCTTGATAGGCCCTTTGAAACTGATCAAAGGAGTGATCCTAGACTTTGTTTATTGCCTTGCTTGTTCCTTAACTATTTGTGTTTATTGCCTTGCATGTTCCTTAACCTAGAACTGACCTTATTACTTGCATGTAATTAAAATGGTATAAAAGCAGATTGGGAAAAAATAAAAAATAAAAAATAAACCTGCCTCAGCCTCAGAACTGGCTGCAGTTATGCTACAATGTTGTCTAATTGTCTTTTTCTTTTTAATCCTCACTCCTGTCCTGGAGAACCTGTTGTCTGACTAAACTGGCTTGGTCAGGAAATTGCTGCCATCAGAAAATAGTGTGGGAGGTATGTGGACCATTTCCTTGATTGATGATTGACGTGGGAGTTCTTAGCCCACTGCAGGCAGTGCTAGCCTAGCCTTTGACAGGTGGTCCTGCATTTTATAAACTACATGCTGAGCAAACCATGAAAAAACAAACCAATAAAAGCTTTTCTCCATGGTTCCCACCTCCTCTCCTGCTTGAGTTTCTGCGTTGACTTCTCTTGATGATTGACTATGATTTGGCATATACGTCAAATTAAGCCCTTTCCTCTCAAAGTTGCTTTTGTCTATGGTATTTATCACAGCTATAGAAAGAAAACTCCAAGAGCATGATTCTATTTATGGCTCATAGTTTCATGGCACGATAAGAAGGTGGTTGAAGCTTAGGAAGCAGAGTATATCTTGACAAAGCCAGTAAATAGAGATATGCCTTAAATGCATTTTTATAGGTGGAGCTTGTATCATCTAAACTTTATTAAAAACCCAAGTACTTTCTCTAAGATCTCTCTTAATTGTCTTTATGCTTAAACTGTGTGTCTGCCTTTTACTTGTTTATTTATTTCATAAAGCTGGTATGATCTTAATAGAACATTTCTTTAAAGATTTATATTAAATGAATACACATATGTACATATGAGTTCTTAATTTTCATCTCAACTATGTATTAGTAATGCATTATCATTCTGAGTAAATTTTCTATGGGTTTAGGGAATGGAATGCAGTTAATTGTGAGAGCATTTGGTCACTGGCTCATCCCCTCTTCCAAATGGTTCCTAACTCATGACTGAATGTATAATCCTTCCTGGTCCTAAATTATGACTTATTTCTCCCATGTCATCTGACACCACCGTAGCCATCTCTAATAATTAGTGTTCTGGAGTGACCAACCGCTCTCTGAGCCTGCCTTCTGACCTTCACTTCTGCAGGTATTCTAGAAAGTACAGAGAAAGGTTGAAGTTCTTCCATGTAATTCTGAGGGTACAGGAAACCTGGCAGAGCTGCCAAGGTGATGTCAGCCCTTGTCCATAACCCTGAGGTCTATATAACTCTGAAAACTGGAGATAACATCAAGAGCCAAGCTCTATAGCCTCAAAGACCATTAATTATCTGGTTTATCTTTTAATTTTCACCTTGTGGCACTCCAACCCTATGGTGCTTAGCCAGGAAACCCAGTCTCTTCTCAAAAATCCTTATTCCTTTCTTACTTACATTTGAAATTTATGAAAAGAGAAAACATGTAAAATTCTGATATCTAAAGCCTACATTTGTTTGTTTTTTCTTCTTCCAGAAGACCTGGTTCAATTTTTAGCACCTACATGGCAGCTCACAATCATTTGTAACTCCAGTTCCAGGGAACCCAAAAGTCTCACACAGACATGCATGCAGGTAAAACAGCAATGTGCATAGAATAAAATTATTTAAAATGTTGAAAAAGTTATGGTTTTGGTTTTCGTTATTCTCTGGCTTATATTTCCTTGGGGCAAGTAATCTTCAAGGCCATCAGTTCTAAAGCCAGGTGATCAATAGTTTAACTGAGACTTGTAGACGGGGTGGGAGAGATACATTAGATGTTAACAACACTTGTGGCTCTTGCAGAAGACCCATGTTTAGTTCCTAGCACCCACATGGCAGCTCCTAACCATCTGAAACACCAATTTTCAGGGATCTGACACCTTCTTCTGGGTTTAGATAGAACCAGGTATGCTTGCTCTGCACACAGGCAGACACAACACTCGTTCACACAAAGTAAATATACAGGCATAATATATCAGTAAATCACTGGGAAACATTTCAATCCTGATACATAATACTGATATCCCTTTTCTCTGAAATTTGTTTGTTCATGTTTTTCCTTCCTTATATTGGCTTTAAATTTACTCTCAGTTCTAATTACCCACATTCTGAAGGTTGAGGAAGGAAAAGGGACACAAAAAAGTGTGAGTGAGTAAGATTGAAAAGTTCCCAAATACCAGCACACCAAAGATAGTATGAAAACTGATTTTTCTCTGTCATGGAAAGAAAATCCAGATGTAAGTAACTTGGCCTAGAATAGTCACTCCCCTAATTGTCAGGAATTCCTTGCTAACTTCTAACATCTCCAATGCCACATGTCATCTCAAAATCTAAAGTGACTGCTCTAAAGCCAATCAGCCTCAGGAGAAGGGAGGGGTCTGAGACATGGTGACTGTCTTCACCCTGCGGTACTGGAAGGCCACTGCCTACTCACATATCACTGTCAGCAACGATCTTTTTTGTCCCTAAAATTAATAAGCCCAAATCGCAAACTGACCCACAATGTTCAAATGCTGCAGAAAGCATGCATCAAGCATGTCAAATAGTTCTGGAAAGAACTGAGGAAGAATGGCCTTTCTGCTCCGGGGGATGGAGAAATGACTGGGAACAGAATTCTCCACACAAACTCCCGATGAACCTGCAGCCACCTGGCTTTCTTAGATCCTAGATGGAGTTGACTCATCAGCCAGATTCACAGACACCTTTGAAACTTCAGCTTGTTAATGTGACTCATAGCACACTGTCATTGTCAACCAAAACAAGCACTTGAATACATTTTGTTCTAGCATAAAAGCAAAGCCATTGACGTGTGTACAGTCATCTCACTAACTTTTCTTTTAAATTCAAATATTTTTAGTTAGCTTTTGAAATGTTTCAGAAAGCAAAACTTTGCTTTCTACTTCATTTATCCAACCAAGGTCTCACTCCATTACCCAGAACTACTAACCAATGCAGAGTAGTCATAGCAACCACTAGGATTCTAGCTTGATTTCTGAGTTCTACCACACATATGTTGGTGAGCTCTGATGTGTACTACAATGGTGAAAAAGACTTCCACAGGCTCTGCAGGCAAGATTTCATTCTATCCTCCCTTCCCCAATAAATGAATCAATCCCCAAGGTGCTAATTACTTTCTAAATATTCCATTCTTCTGTGGCTCTGTTTTTGACACAATGACTCATTGCTCCTTTAAGTTAATGTGTACCCAGAATGCCTTTGACTATTCCTGAGCTTCTTCATTCTGGCTTGTGGTCATTATCACTCCTACATGTTTATTTGGGTTAATGTTAAATCATAATGTGCCTTTTGGTAGGGATAAATAATTCATCACATTATTTCCCATTGCTAATAGACTTGCATTTGTTTCTGTATTTTTGCATTTTGTTCTGCTCTTGGGTTTACTGCTTATGTGTATGCTGGTGTCCTTCTTGGTCTTTTCTACAGTCCATTTGGTTAATGGAAGATTTTTATTTCCATATTCGAAAATTATAACAATGAGTTTGGTTGGATATTTTATGATTTTATTTAATTATTTTTTAAACATTCTAATAAACTTAATTATTTCTTTAAAATCTAAATTTAATCAATATCAATATATTTTGTAATACGATCTCAATTGTATTACAAATTGAAAACACAGTATCAAGGATACATAACAAATAATACATTGTTAAACTGTGCAAATTTTGGCCATTGTATATATGATTTGCATATTTTTTAACTTTTTACTGATTCTTTGTGAATTTCAAATCCTGTACCCTGATCCCACTCATCTCCCTGTCCCTTTGCAACCTCCCCCGCAAAGAAAACTAAAACTAAAACTAAAAGGTGAAAAATAATTTTTCCATATTTAAGCACTACCTTATGTTTAATCCCGCTAAATCAATGGTTCTCAGCCTGTGAGTCACCAGGGGGTCACAATAACCCTTTCACAGATTGCCTAAGAGCATCAGAAAACACTGATATTTACCTTATAATCTATAACATATAAATTACAGCTATGAAGTAACACAAAAGTAATCTTATGGTTGGGTTCACCACAGCATGAGGGACTGTACTGAAGGGCCACAGCATTAGGAAGGTTAAGAACCACTACTCCAAATGAACTACTAGGGTTCTTTATGACATCAATATTATAAAAGTTTAACCAACTGTTTTGCTCACTATTCCCTCCTATTTTCCTGGTCATTTCATGTTTTTCTTCTTGAAGTACATCTTGCAATGTCTTCACTGAGGGAGTCTGGACCCTTTGTCTTTGTTTACAGGATTTTGAGTACTTACATATTTAGCCGTTACTGTTACAAAAGACATGAAATTTGATTCCTATGCAATTTGAAGACATATTTCTTAGTAGTCACACACACTGTGTTTTCTCTCAAGGCTCTTCATATTTCTTTTTCTCTTCTCTAGATACAGTACACTATCTCTAGTATTTTACTTGTTTATCATCCTAGTGACTTGACTGTCCTCCTGTCTGTACGCTTCCTTTCATAACTACCTTTTCTTCACTAATATTTCTAAAGACAGTTTGTATGAGCCATAATTTTGATGGAGTAAATGGCAACATGGATTAGGACACTCTAAGATAGATTGTCTTATTGAACAAACCACAATGACAATAATGATGTGCTAAAGCCTTATTAGTTTCCCGAATTTCATTCTCCCTTACCTAAGTTCGAAATAAATAAATGTTTGGTGAATCATTTGAATCCACCTTATGTTTTCATAGTTGTGTATTGTTCATCCAACAAATCTAGGTACCTATGATTTCTAGAAATATTTTTGTTTTGATTTGGTTTTGGTTTTGGCAAGAACTTCTTTACTAATAACATAAAGATTGCAGGAAGGTTCACAATCCTAACAACAATCTACTCTAAGCTAATTTTTTTTATTTGTATTTCAAATGTTATCCCCTTTCCCAGTTTCCCCTCTGCAAGCACCCTACCCCATCCCCCCTTATCCTGCCTCTATCCACTCCTGCCTCACCACCCTAGCATTCCTCTACACTGGGGCATCAAGCCTTCACAGGACCAAGGGCCTCCCATCCCATTGATGCCAGATAATGCACCTTCAGCTCCTTCAGTCCTTCCCTAACTTCTCCATTGGGGTCCCTGTGCTCAGTCTGATGGTTGGCTGTGCGTCTCTGCATCTGTATTGGTCAGGATCTGGCAGAGCCTCTCAGGAGACAGCTATATTTGGCTCCTGTCAACAAGCACTTCCTGGCAACTTCAATAGTGTCCAGGTTTGGTGTCTGCATGTGGGATGGATCCCAAGGTGGGGCAGTCTCTGTATGGTCTTTCTTTCAATCTCTGCTCCACTCGTTGTCCCTATATTTCCTTTAGATAGGAGCAATTCTGGGTTAAATTGTTGGAGATGCGTGGGTGGTCCCATCTCTCAAGGGGGGGGGATGCCTAAACTCTGGATATGGTCTCAACAGGTTCTCACTCCCCTTTATGGAGTATTTAAGCTAATGCCATCTCCGTGGGGTCCTGGCAGGCTCTTGCTTTCCTGGCATCTGGGACTTTCTGGTTGCTACCTCCAGTTCCTCATCCCTGATTGCTACACACCTCTGTTCAATTTTCTGACCCTCTGTACATCTCCTCCATCTCCTCCCCTACCTGACTCCTCCCCTCTTTTTCCCTCCCCCTCTTTTCTTCCTCCCAAGTCCCTCCCACCCTCTACTTCCCTTGAGTATTTTGTTCTCCCTTCTAAGTAGGACTGAAGCATCCACTCTTTGGTCTTCCTTCCTCTTGAGCTTCATGTGGTCCGTGAGTTGTATCGTGGCTATTCCACCTTCTTTGCCTAATACCCACTTATCAGTGAGTACATGCCACATGTCTTTTGTTACTGAGTTACCTCACTCAGGATGATATTTTCTAGATCCATCCACTTGCCTGCAAATTTCATGAAGTCATTGTTTTTAATAGCTAAGTAGTATTCTATTGTGTAAATGTACCACATTTTCTGTATCCATTCCTCTGTTGAGGGACATCTGGGTTGTTTCCAACTTCTGTCTATTATAAATATGGCTGCTATGAATATAGTGGAGCAAAATAATCCACTCTTACCCCTCTGTACAAAGCTCAAGTCTAAGTGGATCAAGGATCTCCACATAAAACCAGGTACACTGAATCTAATAGAAAAGAAAGTGGGAAAAGCCTCGAACACATGGGCACAGGGAGAAATTTCCTGAACAGAACACCAATGACTTATGCTCTAAGATCAACAATCGACAAATAGGACCTCATAAGATTGCAAAGTTTCTGTAAGGCAAAGGATACTGTCAATAGGACAAAACAGCAACCAAAAGATTGGGAAAAGATCTTTATCACCTCAGTCAGAATGGCTAGGATCAAAAACTCAGGTGATAGCAGATGCTGGCAAGGATGTGGAGAAAGAGGAACACTCCTCCATTGTTGGTGGGATTGCAAGCTGGTACAACCACTCTGGAAATCAGTCTGGCAGCTCCTCAGAAAATTGGACATAGTACTACCTGAGGACCCAGCTATACCACTCCTGGGCATATACCCAGAAGATGTAATAAGGACACATGCTTTACTCTCAGCTACATTAAACAACCAATTAGGTCTTAATAAATGCTTCAGGCAGTGGGCTAGGAAGGTCACTGACAACTCACTCCTGCTATAGAAGCATGCTAAAGAGTGCTGCCATCTGCCATCCTTGCTTAACACTTAATGTTCTTTTTCCTTTCAACCTTCCATCATACTTTGTGGCTATACTAACAAGGACATATTTAAATGTTGTTATCAAGTAAACCTAACAAATTTTTCCCCTAAGTTTTCAGATACTTTCTTTTATTTGCCATTTAGTCATACTTTTTTCATTAAGGCAATTATTATCAATATTTTCTATCTCCTAGTTTCATAACTACAAGATATGGGGTTATGATATATAGCTTAAGAATTGGCTTTGTCTATGAAACTACAAAGAATATAAAATTTTTATCTTTGGAGCAATGAATAAACTAATCCAAACAATTAAGTGCACAATTCTATGAGGACCGTGTCCACTGATAAGCAAACCCTTAAAGGAGTAGCATGACTTCATCTCTGGGTCCCCATATTCATCATACAAAAGTATTCTTTTTTGTGAGGGGAAATAATTTTGATAGATTAAATAATAACAGAAGGATGATAGGAGACAGGTTGTCTTATTAAACAAATCATAGGAATGAAAACTATATAATTAAACATTACTTGAATCGTGAACCTTTAAACTAAATTAAGCATAGCCAGTGTCATTTAGGTGAAAGGTTAACATCCTTATGATTGATAAAGCAAAGTGTTAATTTTAAGGAAAAATTATAAATGTTTTTGTGTAAATACTTGCTCTAAAACATGAGTACATTTGTAAATCACTTTTTAATCAACTGAAATGGTACTACATAACTGTGCCATCTACCAACACCGATTACAAATCTAATTGATTTTATAGTGTTAAATACAAATTGACCAGCTCATTCAACTAGTAAATTTGATATGTTTGATTCAAGCATATCACTTAGTCAGTCTTGGGTATTTTCTGATAAACCTCAGTTTATTTTTGCCATGGTGATGACTGAGTCAGTAAACATCAAAATTTATAGCAAATACTCTCTTCTTAACTCTGATTACATATATTGTATTCTTAAAATGCAATGCTACCATTTTGTTTAATGTATTAGTTCTTCATTACATCTAATATAATATTCCATATCAACATTAGTAGTAAATATCCTGATTTCATAACAAAAACAGATAGGAATAAACCAACAGAAATATGAAAGCTCTTCAATATTATCTTGATTAAAAGCTCTCCATGAAAAGCAATTTTTTTGTCGATTGAAAGGCTGAGACAATCAAAGGTATTGCTCAAAGTTCAGCATGTAGAGATATATTTAATATTTTACTGGCACATGGGATTCTGTACAAATTATTCTCGTTAAAGCTAATAATAATCTTAACCACAGCTTCCCTTGGGTCTCAGTGGGGATCTGAGATTCATATTCTAGAGATATATGAAGACAAGAGCACAGTATAGAGGCTCCCCATCACATATGGTTTATTTAAACAGTTTCAACAATAAGGTAGCAAGAGTAATTATTATGCATAGCTGATATAATAGTGCTGTACCAAAATTGAGATATCTCTGCACTGCTTCTAATTCTTCCTCAGGAGTGAAAAACTAATTTCTCTCATAACTAGGGATATGAGTGGCTAGAAGCTCTCAGACGTGTTTGTGTCCAAGAATTGTATTTGGCCTCAGACAGTAGAATGATCCAAAGCCAATTTCACCAAGAGCGGTCTGCATAGAGTGACTCGTCTATAAAAAAACATTAAAGATTGGGCCTTTGAACCCAATCTTTGTTTCAATGCACACAATGTTTGAAAAGCCACCCAGCTGGAGGATTTCCTGTGCCACAGTCTGAAGCTAGAGTAGAAACTCTACTGCATTAACTTTTACCTTCTGCTGGACAGCTCTTCAATCATCTTTCCTAGTCATTTCCAAGAGCAGTCCCTAGTAAACTTCCTGTATGTAAATGAGTCTCAGATTTTATTTCTTGAAAACCTGTGCTATGGAGTAAGTTTTCCTTGACTTATATCTAGTAAATAGTGCTAATTCTCTTACTACACATGAAAAAAAAAAAACACATTCTCATTATTAGACTGCACTAGAAAGAAGTTAGTAACCTAGATAAACAACCGAGTTTCCTGGAAAATTGGAAATATTTGGGGAACATAATTTCAATTATTGACATGAATCTTTGTCCATGTCTTTTAAATTAGATGCATGTTTCCTCTTCACAGAGTTTCTACCCAAGGAATGTAGTAAACCATCAAATAAACCGGAGATAAGAAATGCTGTTGCCAAATATGTACAGCACTTATTTGTCTATACTGTATGCATTTATTCAAAATTTAAAAAAGGGGCGAGGCGTGGTGTCACGTGCCTCTGATATCTGTGAGGTTGAGGTCACACTGATCTATATATGAGGTTCCAGTGGTGTTAGAGATGCATAGTAGGGACTTACTGTGTATAAGAATAGGAAAAGTTATAGTAAGCCGCACACTAGAGGAAGCATGTGGTACAGAATAATCTCAGCCAGTTTATGTGGAAATGCACAAACTGACTTCATTGTGGGCTTTGGGAGAAGGGCACAATGAAAATAAAAAGGACAAAATTGAGGTCCATTTAATGGCAATCTAGTCTCCATTAGAGATACGGAAATGTCAGAACATTTTAGAACCTGCTGAAGTGGCAAAGAAAAATAGCAGAGCTATTTAAAATTTCCACACAAAGAATCCTGGATTCTGGGACATTTTAGCACCTGCCAACTGCCCAAGTTGGGGATTTCTTAAAGCAGTTCACTTATACCACGTAAGCATTCTTACCATGAAGGATTATGCAACCACAATTGGTTACATAAATGAGGTCCATCAAAACCAGTGGAAACATAGTCACAAAAGTTTCCCTGATTTTAGATCTGGAAAAGCAAAAGTTTCCCACAATGAAGTATAATGCCAATTTATTGTTCCAATGCTTCCAAAATATGTTTACTCAGATCACACATTCAGGACAATCTCTACAGCCATTACTTTGACTAATGGCAAACAACTGGGCATTGTGTAACTTTCTATAAGGACTAGGTGACAGTATCTTCAGGAGCCATTCCTTTATTAATTATGCCTATGTCTGAGGAGCACACAGATGAATGAATATTTTTGCTGCCTAATAACTTCAATATCTTGTGTTAATTATCCTACAGCCGAGGCTTCATATTTCCTTCATTCTTAGTATTCATGAATAAAGAAATAGATCTTTATTAACAGTGTGTTTGAATTCTGTGTGTGATCATTTATATTTGATTATTATAGGTCTGTTTCATGTATATCACTTACTAATTAAGTCTTGTGTCTCCAAAATTACAGGGATGTAAAAGTTGATAATTTACAGGTGTCACAGATTTCATTGCATTATACAATTTAAAGGTCAACCAGAAGCTTATTCTTGAGTCAATAGATGTCTAAAATGATGTTATTTACTATGACAATCAGACAAGACATAAATTAGAGTACATACATGTGTTTCTAATAAGTTCAGTGTAAAACACAGACAACTGAAGAGAATCTGTAAGTTGTAAACTTTCTGAATTAGATACAATCCAATGAATAAGAATGTCAGCAAAGAATTGTATGATATGTATCTGATCATAGGGTCTTACCATAAACTTACATTTAAGACATTGTTTCTCTTAAAAAGTGAGGCTTGAAGTCAGTATCGAAGTAGAATAATGTCCATAAGAATCATCCAGAGTGAGGTAACCCAGTCACAAAAGAACACACATGGTATGTACTCACTGATAAGTGGATATTAGGCAAAAAGCTCGGAATATCCACGGTACAACTCATAAACCATATTAATATCAAGAAGAAGGAAGGCCAAAGTGTGGATGCTTCAGTACTACTTAGAAGGGGAAACAAAATAATCACAAGAAGTAAAGGGTGGGAGGGACGTGTGAGGAAGAGAGGAGGGGGAGGGAGAAAGGGGGGCAGGATCAGGTGTGGGAGAAGAGACTAGCGGAGATGTACAGAGCGAGGGTCAGGAAATTGAACAGATATGTGTAACAATGGAGGATGGGGAAGGGGGGAAAGTCTGAGATGCCAGGAAAGCAAAAGGCTCCCAGGCCCCAACGGGGGTAACATTAGCTGAAATATCCAACAAAGGGGAGAGAGAACCTGTAGAGGTTATCCAGAGGTTGGCAACAGCCCCCAGTTGAGTAATGGGGCCATCCACTCATGTAAAAAATATTAACCCAGAATTGCTCCTGTCTAAGGGAAGTACAGGGACAAAGAGTGGAACAGAGACTGAAGGAAAGGCCATCCAGAGACTGCCCCACCTGGAGATCAATCCCATCTGCAGATCCATTCCATCTGCAGATACCAAACCCACACATTACTGCTGATGCCAAGAAGTGCTTGCAGACAGGAGCCTGATACAGCTATCTCCTGAGAGGCTCTGCCAGAGCCTTACTAATACAGATGCAGATGCTTGCAGCCAACCATCAGACTGAACATGGGGACCCCCATGGTGGAGTTAGGGGAAAGACTGAAGGAACTAAAGAGGTTTGCAACCCTATAGGAAGAACAAGAATATCAACCAATCAGAACCCCCCAGAGCTCCCAGGGATAAAACCATCAACCAAAGAGTACACTTGGAGGGACCCATGCTCCAGCTGCATATGTAGCAGAGGATGGACTTGTCAGGCATCAATGGGAGGAGAGGCCCTTGGTCCCTTGAAGGCTGTATGACCAGCCTAGGGGAATGTTAGGGCAGTGAGGTGGGAGTGGGTGGGTAGGGGAGCACCCTCATAGAAGCAGGGTGGAGGGGAGGATACGATAGGGGGTTTTCAGAGGGGAAACCAGAAAGGGGGATAACATTAGAAATGTAAATAAAATAACCAATAACAAATTTTAAAAAAAAAGAAACAATTTTTTTTCCTATTTTCCAAGACTGCAAATCATCCAGATCACTAATTCAAGGACACAATGGACAACTAAAAAGCAGTGCTATCAATTTCATAATTGCTTGGCCTGCTGAGATGCGGTGTGTCACAGAGTCTCACTGAGAATAAAGACTGCATCCCTCCATAGACCAAATGCCTTCTCACAGAGTGGCCCTGTTGTACATCTCAGGAAGCTCATGAAGTGAGGTTGGATTTGCCTGAAGGTATTTTGCAGCTCCAAGAATTTGATTCCTGTTGAACTGAGTTTCAACCCTGAATACAAGTTCGTTGCGAGGAATTTATTTATTTCCTTTTTAAGGAGAAAGGAAACTTAGTTGAAAATACAACTAACAAGATCAGAAAGAGTCACTGAATAAAAGTTGGAAACACTACACTGCTTTAAAAAGATAACAATCTCTGCTTATTGTCAAAAATGTTAAATATGCCCCCCTCACACACACAGATACCTCACCTCTAAACTCTCTGATTTTGGAAATACTGATAAAAATGATTGGTACATGTCAACAATTCATTCTTACAAAAGGCAAAATATTAATAGGAAGCCATTGGCTTTGGAATTAAACATACTCACTTTTCTGTGATGATTGCATGATTTACTGGTTGCAATGCCTTTGGCAACACTGTCTTGAAGCCTTACCTCCTACATGCATAGCAAAACACTTAAGCCACAAGGGATCATGAGAAATTAATCATAACCTGCAAGAGATTGTTCTAGTGACAAATACGGCAGCAACGCAGCGTATGCATAACTACCTGAGCTTTTAATGGAAAGAAGTATGCACAAATAATCGCAATGGACAGCTCTCTGAAATCATTCACACCTTGTATGAGAGCCTCTTTTCAGTCACCTTGGAATGACCTTCATCCTCCAGGCACCATTAGGGAAGCAGGAAAGTATGAGCCTTAGTCATTCCCTTAAGAGAGCTCACCACCCATCAAGGCAACTGAGAAGCTAAGGATATGACTACAGCACAGGCCAGAATGAGTAAACTGGTGATAAATTCTGTGAGTGCCTAAATGAACCGGAAGTGTTGACCAGCTCTGTGATTTAAATAGCTGCCACAATTTGGGGAAGTCTTAAACTGTTTGAAAGGATCAGGACAATGTTGATAGAGCATAAGGGGAGGGGGCGGGTGGAGACCAATGCAGGTATCAAGGTATTTTATGACATGTGTAGAGATATGAAAACTACTAAAGGCTGAACTGCATCATAGCTGATAACTGATAAAATTGTCTGCATTTTTAAATACAGGATCCTCTCTAATGGAACTTGAGACAATGCCAAGCTCTTGTGAAAGCCTTCCCATGGTGATACATCAGTTTACAACATCCATTTTACTCAGAAAAAAAAATAATCAGACTTAAAATGTAATATTCTTTCATTCCTTAAAATATACCAGCTAGGACAGATGGCTCAGTGGGTAGATTGCCTGCTGTGCAAGCATGGGGGTATGAATGTGGATGCCCGGAGTGCACAATAAGTCACGTGCTTGTCAACCATGGGTAGAGGAGAGGAAGATGCTCAAGACCCCCTGTCCAGCCAGTCTAGATGAAAGGGTGAACTTTAGAATCAGTGAGAGATTCTGTCTCCAAATAAATAAATAAATAAATAAATAAATAAATAAATAATAAAAATAAAACAACAACAAAAAACATTCAACGTCATGAAGGAAGACATCTGAATTCAACCTCTGGCTTCGCCACTTGTGTATACAGGGCAAGCACACTCTCATCCATGCTGACGTAGATAGGAGTACAACCTTTACATTGTCTGAGGGGCACACACACTGTCAAGCTCTTTCCCCAGATGCCACACAAGCTTAGATATTTGAACAAACAAGGCATTGGATGCACTGCATAAACATGTCTTACTGTTTCAAAATTAGATGAACATGCCGTTCTGAAACTGCTTCACCTTGTTTTTTTCTTCTCCCTAAATTTTTTTCTCACCCCCAAGACTGAGGCCAGATTCACGATAGAGTAACACAAACTGCAGAATGTTCTGGGGAATGTGGCTTCTGCTTCGCCTTGAAAACAAGTTTACTTTGCAAATAAACATGCATTTCAAAGAAGGCCTTTTTATTTTTTCCTCCCACAATTTCTCTTAAATAACAGAGTCTCTTCAACTTCATGTCACGTTGACATCAAAAGCATACAATTATTGAATTGCTTTTCCCGGTAGAAGCAACTCAGCCAACAGTGTCTAGCATAGTTCATTTCAAAGACTCATGAGACAAACAAGACATCTGCCTAGGCTAATTTTCTCCAAGGACAACCTGAGAGATTCTTGCCCATGAATAATGGACATTGTCTAAGCCACACAATGTCCCTCTACCTTGAGGGCAAGTGTGATCATGCCGAAATAACCCATCTGTAACCCACTGTTTTAATTACTGGGAATGCAGTAAAAAGGTACAAATAACAGTGGTTCAGGGAGAAAACCACCTGAGTTCACCTTGGAACAATTTCTCAGTGCTAAGGGAAACAAGATAGATCTTCACAGGCTGTATTAATACTTTAGAACCTTTTCTGATGAGCAAATAATAATTTTAAAAATGTCAGAACAAGAAAGCCTTTAAAAAGCTATTTGACACACCAACAGATTTCTTTATGATGTCAATATTTTATTCAATCTGCTCATTACATTTTCTTTACTTTTGTGTTTGGCGAATTTTGCTTGTAGAAGTTTGGTACATATATGTTTTTATCTCTTCCTTCACTGGGAACTAAGTATTTCTGCATTTATATAGATTGTAAAGGTTTGACATTCAATATTTCTTGTCACATTATGTCTAAAATAACATATGATCATCATTAGCATTGGTGCCATCTACAGATAAGGATTTTTTGGGGCAAAGATAGTAAATATTTTGGGCACTTTAGGCGATGTGCTTTGTGTCCCTAGGAGAAGCAGAAAACATATTGTGTTTGTCTTATAAGTTCAAGAGATAAGAGAAAGGCTAGTAAAGAGAAAGAAAATGGAAACCTCTGCCTAGGTCACCAGGGCTTCATAGCCAAATAGCGCTGGGAGAAAGCTAGCCTCCCAGAAGTGTGGAAACGACCGTGAGGGGGGATAAGAGGAGCACCACTGCTCAGCAGGACTGGTCCAGAATCCTTGGAACACAGGGATTGAGGAATAGCTGGGGACAGGAGCCTTCTGGTTTCTATCTGTGGCTGGAGACCTCTGCCTGGGCCACCGGGGCTCCATAGCCAAATAGTGCCAGGAGACAGCTAGACTCCCAGGAGTGTGGACAAGCCTGTCTGCTCAGAGGGACCCACCTGAAATCCCCAGGACACAGGGACTGAGGAGTGGTCTTCTGGTTTCTTTTGGTGGCCTGGGAGCAGATCCTGTGACACAGGGCTCCATACTCAAATAGTGTCAGGAGAGAGCTGGTATCCCAGGAGTGCTGATACACCTTCAAGCACAGGCAAGACCACCACTTCTATTCAAATTCACTGGATCAAGAGGGACCTCTGCAGAGCCATTCTGAAATGAACCAAGGGACAGCTGGGGACTAGATCCTTCTAGCTTCTGTCTGCACCCCAGAACTGACCCTGTACCACAGCTCTCCAAACACAAATTTCTCTCGGAGAGAACTGGTATTCAAGGAGTATTGACACCAAGGTTTGCAGGAAGGAAAAGTCACAGTCAGAGAGAGTAAGACCAGCTAACACCAGAGATAACCAGATGATGAAAGGCAAGGGCAAGAACATAAGGAACAGAAACCAAGGCTACTTGGCATCATCAGAACCCAGCTCTCCCACCACAACAAGCCCTGGATACCCCAACACACGAGAAAAGCAAGACTCAGATTTAAAATCACATCTCACGATGATGATAGAAGATTTTAAGAAGGAAATAAATAGCTCCCTTAAAGAAATACAAGAGAACACAGGTAAAAAATTAGAAGCCCTTAAAGAGGAAACCCAAAACTCCCTTAAAGAATTACAGGAAAACACAATCAAATGGGCAGAATTACAGGAAAACACAATCAAACAGACGAAGGAAATAAACAAAACCATCCAGGAACTAAAAATAGAAATAGAAACAATAAAGAAATCACAAAGGAAGACAACCCTGGAGTTAGAAAACCTAGGAAAGAAATCAGGAGTTATAGATGCAAACATCCCCAATAGAATACAAGAGATAGGAGAGAGAATCTCAGGTGTGGAAGATACCATAGAAAACATTGACACAACAGTCAAAGAAAATGCAAAATGCAAAATGCAAAAAGTTCCGAACCCAAAACATCCAGGATATCCAGGATACAATGAGAAGACAGAACCTGAGGATAATAGGTATAGAAAAGAGTGAAGATTCCCAACTTAAGGGACCAGTAAATATCTTCAACAAAATTATAGAAGAAAAC
>CM052716.1:32580930-32597270 GCA_028551405.1 Uromys caudimaculatus | reverse complement strand
CACAGTGAAACTAACAGATGTTATGAACCAAATGGATTTAACAGATATCTACAGAACATTTCATCTTAAATCAAAAGAATATACCTTCTTCTCAGCACCTCATGGCACCTTCTCCAAAACTGATCATATAATTGGTCACAAAACAAACCTCAACAGATATAAGAAGTTTGAAATAATCCCATGCCTCCTATCAGATCACTACGGATTAAGACTGGTCTTCAATGGCAACAACAACAACAGAAACCCCACATACACATGGAAGCTGAACAACGCTCTACTCAATGATAACTTGGTCAAGGAAGAAATAGAGAAAGAAATTAAAGACTTCCTAGAATTTAATGAAAATGAAAGTACAACATACCCAAACACAATGAAAGCAGTGTTAAGAGGAAAACTCATAGCTCTGAATGCCTCCAAAAAGAAATTGGAGAGAGCATACACTAGCAGCTTAACAGCACACCTGAAAGCTCTAGAACAAAAAGAAGCTAATACACCCAAGAGGAGTAGAAGGCATGAAATAATCAAATTAAGGGCTGAAATCAACCAAGTAGAAACTAAAAGAACTTAATCCCAGCACTTGGGAGGCAGAGGCAGGTGGATTTCTGAGTTCGAGGCCAGCCTGGTCTACAGAGTGAGTTCCAGGACAGCCAGGGCTACACAGAGAAACCATGTCTTGAAAGACAAAAACAAAAACAAAACAACAACAACAACAAAAAGAAGCTAAAAGAACTATACAAAGAATCAACAAAACCAAGAGCTGGTTCTTTGAGAAAACCAACAAGATAGATAAACTCTTAGCCAGACTAACCAGAGGGCACAGAGACAGTATCCAAATTAACAAAAGTAGAAGTGAAAAGGGAGATATAACAACAGATTCTGAGGGAATTCAAAAAAATTATCAGATCTATCACAAAAGCCTATACTCAACAAAATTGGAAAATCTGGATGAAATGGACAATTTTCTAGACAGATACCAAATACCAAAGTTAAGTCAGGATCAGATAAACCATCTAAACAGTCCCACAATGCCTAAGGAAACAGAAGCAGTCTTTAAAAGTTTCCAACCAAAAAAAGCCCAGGACCAGATGGGTTCACTGCCGAATTCTATCAGACCTTCAAAGAAGACCTAATACCAATACTCTTCAATCTATTCCACAAAATAGAAACAGGAGGAACACTACCCAATTCCTTCTATGAGGCCACAATTACACAGATACTAAAACCTCACAAAGACCCAACAAAGAAAGGAAACTTCAGACTAATTTCCCTTATGAATACTGATGGAAAAATACTCAATAAAATGCTCACAGACTGAATCCAAGAACACATCAAAATGATCATTCACCACGATCAAGTTGGTTTCATTCCAGGGATGCAGGGATGGTTCAATACCCAGAAATCCATCAATGCAAACCACTACATAAACAAACTCAAAGAAAAAACCACATGGACATTTCATTAGACCCAAAAAACTTCACCAGAGATCTGCTACAGCTGATAAACATCTTCAGGAAAGTGGCCAGATACAAAATTAACTCAAGCAAATCAGTAGCCTTCCTATACTCAAAGGATAAACAGGCTGAGAAAGAAATCAGGTAAATGACACCCTTCACAATTGTCACAAACAATATAAAGTATCTTGGTGTGACTTTAACCAAACAAGTGAAGGATCTGTATGACAAGAACTTCAAGTCTCTGAGGAGAGAAATCGAATAAGACTTCAGAAGATGGGAAGATCTCCCATGCTCATGGATTGGCAGGATTAATATAGTTAAAATGGCCATCCTGCCAAAAGCAATCTACAGATTCAATGCAATCCCAATCAAAATTCCAACTCAATTCTTCATAGACTTAGAAAGAGCAATTCTCAAATTCATATGAAATAACAAAAAACCCAGGATAGCAAAAACTATTCTCAACAATAAAAGGACTTCTGGGGGAATCAGCATTCTTGACCTCAATCTGTACTACAGAGCAGTAGTGACAAAAACTGCATGGTATTGGAACAGTGACAGGCAGGTAGATCAATGGAATAGAATTGAAGACCCTGAAATGAACCCACACACATATGGTCACTTGATCTTTGACAAAGGAGCTAAAACCACCCAGTGGAAAAAAGACAGCATTTTCAACAAATGGTGCTGGTTCAACTGGCGGTCTACATGTAGAAGAAGGCGAATTGATCCATTCCTAGCTCCTTGTACAAAGCTCAAGTCCAAGTGGATCAAGGACCTCCACATAAAACCAGTTACACTGAATCTAATAGAAGAGAAAGTGGGGAAAAGTCTTGAACACATGGGCACAGGGGAAAAGTTCCTGAACAGAATACCAATGACTTATGCTCTAAGATCAAGAATCGACAAATGGGACCTCTTGAAATTACAAAGCTTCTGTAAGGCAGAGGACACTGTCAATAGGACAAAACGGCAACCAACAGATTGGGTAAGATCTTTACCAATCCTATGTCTGATTGAGAGCTAATACCCAGTATGTACAAAGAACACAAGAAGTTAGACTCCAGAGATCTAAATAACCCTATCAAAAAATGGGGAACTGAACTAAACAGAGATTCACAACTGAGGAAACTCATAGGGCTAAGAAGCACCTAAAGAAATGGTCAACATCCTTAGTCATCAGGGAAATGCAAATCAAAACAAGTCTGAGATTCCACCTCACACCAGTCAGAATGATTAAGATCAAAAACGCAGGTGACAGCAAATGCTGGCGAGGATGTGGAGAAAGAGGAACACTCCTCCATTGTTGGTGGGATTGCAAGCTGGTACAACCACTCTGGAAATCAGTTTGGTGGACCCTCAGAAAAATGGACATAATACTACCTGAGGACCCAGCTATACCTCTCCTGGGCATATACCCAGAAGCTGCTCCAACATGTAATAAAGACACATGCTCCACTATGTTCATAGCAGCCATATTTATAATAGCCAGAAGCTGGAAACAACCCAGATGTCCCTCAACAGAGGACTGGATACAAAAAAAGTGTGGTACATTTACACAATGGAATACTACTCTGCTATTAAAAACAATGACTTAATGAAATTTGCAGCCAAATGGATGGAACTTGAAAATATCATCCTGAGCGAGGTAACTCAGTCACAAAAGAACGAACAGGGTATGTACTCACTGACAAGGGGTTATTAGCCCAAAAGTTCGGAATACCCAAGATTCACTTCACAGAAACCATTGGGCTGTGTGTGAGGTCCCAGATGGAGGAGTTGGAGAAGGTCTGAAGGAGCTAAGGGAGTTTGCAGCCCCATGGATGGAGCAACAGTGTCAACTGGCCTGATCCTCCAGATGCTCTGGGAGACTGGATCACCAACCAAAGAATACAAATGAAGGGGTCCATGGTGCTCTCCACATATGTGGCAGAGGAGGGCCTTGTTAGGGGGGAGGAGAGGCCCTTGGGCCTGAGGGTGTTAGGCACCCCAGTATAGGGGAATGCCAGGGAGGGAAGAGGAGAGTGGGTTGGTGGGTGGGTGGGGGAATACCCTCATAGAGGCGGGGGGGGGGGAGGGGGAGGGGAAGGGGGGAGTGGGTTTCAAAGGGGAGATCTGGAAAGGGAGAAACATTTGAAATGTAAATAAAGTATCAAAAAACAAAAAAACAGAAAGAAAGAATAAAGATAAATTAAAATAAAAAAAGAGAGAAAGAAAATAATTTAACCATTTCAATGGTTTTTCATTTCATTATATGACTGAATTTTTTTTTCCTTTGGCTCCTAATCAGAAAACCATTGTACATTTCCACAAGACTAGTGGCTAAACATAGAAACAAAGGGCAGCAACTGGCTATTTGGTTGGGTGGGTAAAATCGCTAACTACCAAGCTTCACAACCAGAGGCTAACACTTGGATCCAGAAGGTATAAGGAGAAAAAAAAACTTCCCACAAGTTGAATTGTGACCTCCAAACATTCAGTGAGCCTCCCAAACCTCTTCAAGTGCAAGACACACACACACACACACACACACACACACACACACACACACCACATGTACATTGTTTTTTTCTAAATTAGTTTAGAATTTACATTTCAAAGCAGGGCTGGAGAGATGCTTCAGCTGTTCAGACTAGGCTCACAACCAAAAATATAGATCTTAAAGAAAGCTTAAAACAGTATACACAAATATACAATACGATCGCAAGGCATACTATACACAATTCATCTAAAATTACAGTTCATATGTACGTAAATGATAGTGATTTCTACTTTTCAGTAACACTTATCCAAATTTTATCATTGTAATTGTTAGTAGCATCAGAAGCTCTCCAATTGCTTTCAAAGTAACATAAAATAATATCCTGAAATTCCTCTGCATTTGAGAACCGGCTACTGATTTTGTCGGCTTAGTTTTCGTTCTAACGTCAGAAATGATCAATCTGAAGACTGGAGAGCACTAGGACTTAGTATCTTGAGTGAACTACTTGCTAAGAATTTTATGGACTTAGTGATTTCTCCTCTTCGGGAAGTAGAATCGCAGTTGTTTCAGGTCTTTTGACGCCCTCTGGTGGTTAGAAGGGAGCATTGCTGGTTTCACAGTTTATGGAAATGGATTTCTAGACCCCTGTGTTTTTGTTCAGATCCTTAAATTTTGTTTTGCATAGAAACAGAACTCAAAACAGACTGTTCTGGTATGACTTGAATCTTAATCTTTTTAAATATATGAACAAACACCAAAAGCAGTATCACCACAACAACCTAAGCGTTAAATATAATAATGTATAAAGATTAGAACATAAAAACCTAATTTTTTAATGTTATTTCTGAGTATGGAAGTATTTGCAAACAAAAGGAATTTCGATTTCATGGATGGAGAAACTACTCATGTCCATGTCGGACATCTGAGGCCATCCACAAACACCAGTGTGTGAGCACGCACTCACACACCCACACATACCCTCCCCCACACACAAACATGCACGCATGCACGCAGGCACGTGCACGCACACACACACAAACACGCCCACATGCATGGACATACACATGCACTCACACATTCAGGTGTGTATGCACAAACAAACACACACATACGAATCTTTTACAAATATTTTTTACTTCATCCTTACCTTTTACAAGCCTTCAAAGAAATATTGACAAGGCAGAATTTTTAAAACAACCCTAGCCAACTAGCCATTTATTACTCTTGACAAAGTGGATGCCAGTATTTCTACTTTAAGACTGAAGAATCTAGAATCCACATTATATTTTTAGACAATTTTATATTAATAATTTGTTAGTTGTATGAGACATATACCATTATTTTCTTCATTTTATACATAAACTTGGGCAAATCCTTCTGTTTCTGGTACTCAGTTGTCTTCTTTGCAAGAAGTTAATGATCTCCATAGATATGGAGGAGCGTCTTAAGTCTGTGAAAGACCTGTGGCATAGTACTATGAGCTTGCGGTGAGAATTTTGTTTTGCCTTTTTGAGATCACAGTACACATTTTGGAGATAGTTCTTTATTCTGTTGTTCATTCTGGCCCACAGTTTGCTTTGTAGCCCAGACAGTCTCTGAATTCGTGAAAATCCCCGTGTCTCTCTTTTTTTTATGTTGGAATTATAAGGTGTGAGTATTAAATCTTTTTACAAAGACAAAACGTTATCTTGTGGACATCATCTATCTGCAATTATACCACAGACTAGTACTAAAATATCTTTGTTTTATTAAAATGTACTTTTCACAACTTATAAAATCTGAAGATTTATATTACATGTAGTCCTATCACCTTCTGATATTCCATTTATTTCCACGTTTAAGTATAATTCTATTGCTAATTTAACTGACGGTAATATAAAAACACATATGTAAAGTTTCCTAGCTTCTTAGTTTACTACTATCGCTCCAGTACGGAAGAACACATGCATATTTTGAACTAATTGTGACTTCTTGTTATATTAATTACAAAATATTTCTCAAGTCAATATATTTATTGGATTACTAATCTTGGTGGTCAACTGTACGTAGAGTCAGCTAAAACATGAGTTGCTGGACACTCCTGGGAGAGAATTTCTTGACCCGGGTATTTTAAGCAGGGAGCCCCGCCCTAAACGGGCAGGGCACCTGCTATCAGCATCTCACATATAAGGACACTGAAGCAGCAAACCTGGCCTTCGCTTGCTCGCCTTCACTGCTGCCATCAACTCCATCGGTCCTGTTGCCACTGCAACCCTTTGCTGGTGCAGAGCCAACTTCGTCAGGCTTCCGAAGTAGAACGAATACTAACAGGTCACCAGGAATCCCCCAGACAGACCTTCAGCACCAGATTGGGACTGCCGAGACATCAAACCTTGTGGATTGTTGAGCAGTTACTAGAGTCTCAGCTTTCCAGGGTGTGACAGCCATTATTTAACTACCCGGACTATCTCCTATAATCCAATATAATAAATTCCTTTTCGATATACAAAATATTATGTAAAAATATGTAGTTACAATTAATGTGCACTACTGAGCAATGAGTATGCGATAGTTATATTTTTATCAGAATGATTAAATCCTTATTTAATTTTTCTTTTATTGAAAGCAGGTTTTTTCTCATATAATAGATTCTGATTATTATTTACCCTCCCTTACTTCTTCCTGGTCCTCCTCACCTCCACTCCCTTCTGGATCCATCCCCTTTCTGACACTCACTAGAAAACAGTCATATAAGTGAGAGTAATGTAATTAATTATATGTAATGTTTTAATTTTCTTATTTGTATATAAATATTTAAATATTAGTTTAAATATAATAAATAATTAATTATGATGAAACAAAGTTAACACATTGGAATAGGACATAATAAACAAATAGAAAGAAAAGAGCCAAAGAAAAAGCACAAGAAACATATGTAGACAAAGAGACACACTCATTAGCACATTCAATAATCCCATAAAAACATGAAATTGGAAGCCATAAAATATACCCAAAGAACACAAAGGGGGCTAAAACAGAAAAAATATAAATAAAATAAAAATTAGAATATAAAATGTTTATTTATATAAAAATAAAATAAATCTGGGGAGGCAGATTTGACAGAGGCATCCCTTTGACAGCCATGTGTTCTGTGATCTCACTCTCTCCATAATTTCTAGCTGTGGACCTTTTTATTTGTTCCCATGTGTTTCAGAAGAAAGCTTCTCTGCTGATGGCTACCAAGACCCTGATCTGTGAGTACAGCAGAATATCATCATGAGTCATTTTATTGCAACATTTAGTAGAACTGTAGAATGTAGTTTTATTCTAGGACTCTAGGCTATCTAGTTTCAGGTTCTTGGTCACCCAAGCAGTGTCAGGTATGGGTTCCTTCTCATAGAGTGGGCCTTAAGTCAACCAGATTATTGACTTATTAATTCTTGTTGGTTACCCCCACAAGCTTTGTGCCATCATTGCTCTAGCATATTTTCCAGGCAGGACACCATTGTAAACCAAAGAGTTTATAGCAGGGCTGGTGTTTATATTTCTCTTTTGATAGTACACAGAACACCTTCCTCTAGCAAAGATTAGCACATAGTAGTAAAGGTTCTAATAGGCACCAGCTTGACTTCTCCATGTTCAATGAGTAGTGTAAGTATTGTCCACAGCAATAAGACCTTGCTACCAGTATGTGAAGAGCAATCCATAGTCTTGAGAACAGCTGAATTGTTTGGGGGTTCCTACTAGGCTTCTTTGGCCAATAATTCAGTTAAATATATGTAACATGTCCCCAGTTCTGGAAGCATTATTGGTGATAAGAGATGTCCAGTTGGGCCTCTTTACCCCTCATTACTTGGCATTTTCATTCAGGTCTCTTTCATATCTGTACATATTTTAGGAAACTTCTACTGTATTAGAATAATCCCTAATTTTAGCCGTCTCTCCCTGTATTCCTCCCCCTTCTTACTCCTCTTCCACTCTCCAATCTGATACTCCAGTTCAGGTCCACTCACCCCTATCCTCATAGCTATCTGTTCTGTTTCCTTTTTCTAGGGAAGTCTGTATGTCCCCTTAGTCCCTACTTTACATAAATGGTTAAATATTAATTCCTGCTTTCATTTCTCTTAAATCCCCCTATTTCTTGTCTGCTAATGTGTTAAAAATCTATGGCTTATCCATTAAAAACCCCTATAGAGATAGTGACTGCTCTACCAGGTGCTGTTCCTTCTCTGCCATCTACAGGGCTCATCCAATTTCTTTCCTGCCTACCACTAACATCTGTTTATGATTGTTATTATTAGAAAAATTCACAATGTATTTATTTTATCTATGCCCATCCTTACCGCCTCTACACCCCCTATCCCTCTGCCCAGAATATCCTCTTCCACTTCAAGTTATTTTTTTTCTTCGTTTTATAACATACTTAATTAGATTATCGCCACTCACACATACATGCTGTGGGATTTCCCATTAGGACATAGGCAACCTAACCCATCATAGGCAACCTAACCCATCGCCAACCCTTACAGAAAAGTGACTCATGCCCAGCAGCAGCCATAAACTGGCAATAGCACCAACTTAGGATGGGGCCTCATTAGCACCTCTCCCTTCGTGCTGGCTTTAACCTGTGCAGGCCTTTGCAGATAATTAAAGCTTCTGTGAGTCTATGTGTGCAGTAGCCATGCCATGCTCAGATGACAAGATGTCATTTTTCAGCACCACTCCCTAACAGCAGCTCTTCTAGTCTTTCTACCCCATCTTCCACAACTGCACTGAGCCTTTGGAGGGGTTCAGTAGAGATGTGACTGAGCACTCTTAGCATTTTGATGACATCTATTTTTGAGTGAGGATAGCGTGACTATTCACCAGGCCATACGTTCTCAGTGCTGTCTGAGGTCCAGTGATGACAACGTATATTTCCTGATAGGAGGACTTTGGAAGCATTCTATTAGCATCACCAAAGAAAACATGGCAAGAGAGTCTTCATTGATCTTCATTTCGCTTTTTAGTAAGTGGATTCTATTTTTAAAGAATTACCCATTGCATTCACTTAAGAAGAGTCATGTTCAATAAAGAGAGAGGAACGCAGGGAAGTAGAAAAGAAAATGTTAGAGATAATGAAAAAAGAACAAGAAGACACATTAAAAGGAAATTGACAGTGAAGCTACTCCTTAATTGAATATGAAATAATAGAAATAAAATGTTCTCTAAAGTAAACTCACAACTGAAAATTCCCTTGTGCATATTTATTGAAGGTTCTACTCTACTTGTGATGGTAAGTAGAAATCATGCTACTGTATTTTTTTCATAAATTTTAAGAAGCTTTCAATGTTTATACATGATTTATTGATGAAAGGATCAATAACAGACTGCTTTGAGTTTCTGGCTATCATTTCAATGGTTAACAGTGTAACACTGGTTGGAGTCATGCCAAAGACAAAAAGGACATGGAATTTATCTGTCTAGGTTGTGTCTTTGACTTATCTTTCTTTGCTTTGTCCTTTGATTTGTAGAATTGATTAAATTTATTGAAATTGTCTTATAGCAAACCTCCAGCATTTAGAAAAAGTATAATTCTACACATTAACAATGAGATCTTAACTCTTCTAATATGTTTTGCCATTTAGCTAAAATTACATTGGTTTGTATGAAACTTTTCAGTGTATGATTTTGAGACTGGTTATTGATAAGCATTAGCATTTGAAGTAGTAAATAAATTATATTTTAAATAATCTATGCCACATGTCTACACTCGAGAATAATCTTGCCAATTTCCTTTGTTTGTATGTTGTTTTCTGAGAAAAATGTGTTTCAAATTTATTGATGAGTTACATTTTTCTAAAAACTTGAACTTCCTTGATTAATAGACATTCAAAAAGAAGTGCAAAAATTCAATAATACAAACAGGAAGAGTATATGTCTATGCTTCTCTCACTGTTCTTATTTTCCAAGTTCCCACAAGAACATACCATGAAGCTCTGTCCACAGGACTCAATGGCTTGTTTAGCCTAAAGTTCCAAATTTTTACACATTCCAGGAAAAAAAAAGTGTCTAAAAAAAAATCGTCTATACAATCCAGTTCGGTATATTACAGCAATCCCACCCTGGGACAAATTTTTATATTATGTTTATTTCTTTTGTGATGAAATATTCAACTTAGACTTTACTTTAGTTCATGATTGCACATTACTGTCCATCACTGAATGAAAGTCAATGGTGAGATCCACGCATAGCTGAGATCCAGGAAGAACAAATTACTGTACATGTGCTTGGAAACATTAGATATTGCACCAGGGTAAGAACCATAGTCATTTAACAATTTTCATGTAAATGGTTTGTACCCACAGGACCCACTCAGGCCTGATCTCATATACATCACTTCCATTTGATTATAAAAATATATGACTTGATGGGTCAGATAGCATACTGATCGAGTGGGAATTCAGGTTGCATGATACTTAGTCTGCTATTGGGCTATAGTGGAAACTAAATGTTTAACCACAGACCAGACTTTATGGCAATTTATGCAGGTAATAGATATAGCATGTTTAAATCAGTATGAGATTTAAAAGCATCAACATTTTCCCTCTAATATGAACTCAAACTCTTAACATGAATCAAAATAATGGAGACTATTGTTCTTTCTTCTGGTGGCTATCCTTTCTAAAACCTCACTTCTAAGTTTGTGTTCAAGGCTCCTGATATTATTGCAACCACAATGAAAAAAAGTATGAAGGCTTCTCAAAAACTAAACATAGAACTACCAGCTTAACCATTTCTGGATACAAGTATTAATGGAGAAATACTTGCAAATTTCTTTTAACTGCCATTTAAGTCATAGTAGCAAGAAAATGGAACCAGCTTAGATAGGCATCAATACACATAAAGAAAATCTAGCTCTTTAAAATAATAATATGCATTTTAAGAAAAGAAAATGTTATACATGTAGATATGAACTTTTATTTGGTTGCAAATGAAATCATGAATTTGGCAAAAAAAAATAGTGAGAGCCCAAAATTATTACATTAACTGAAGCAACCCAGACTCCAAAAGACAAATACTGCATATTTTTCTCATATGCAGATTATAGATTTTAGCTTTATATGCATATGAGGGTACGGTTATAGCTCATGAAACTAGAAAGGGGCACATGAGTGAAAATGAGGTCTAAAAGGGAGGTGAGGTGTAAAAGTAATTTTAAAAGTGACAGTGTTTTCTCTTTCCCCACTAGCTTCCCAACGAATGAGACTGAGACTAAGATTTTTTAAAGTAGCTACAACAAGATAACTGGGCAATAATTGATCTATTCTAATCCTCTAAGATAATCTGGATATCTCCCAGCCAAATTCCCCAAGATACTTGCATTTTAGTATTGGCCTGGCCCTTTGGGATACAGGGGTGATCTCCCATGATGTCTTTAAGACACCTTCCTTTTGGCTTCTCTCTCTCTCTCTCTCTCTCTCTCTCTCTCTCTCTCCCTCCTGGATGGCAAAATCTTGCTCTATTCTTTCTTTTACCCAGGCATGGGATGATCAGCTGTTATTGATTGACAAGTCAGAGAGAATAAATGGGGAACAAGGTTTACACAAAAACAAGACAGTAGATTCTTGATATAAGCACTACAATGTCACATCTAGATTGCAACAAGACATGGGGGCAGAGGAACCAGCATTTGAATAGTACAAGGGTAATCTTTACACAGTGCACAGTATCAGGTTGGCTACAGTGAGGGTGGTTGGCTCTATTCCACAGGGAAGTATGAGGAGGATTTCTGCACGGAGGAAGGTGATCAGCAGGGTAGGACAGCAGGAGGAGGAGGTGTGAGGAGGAGACGGGCGAAGAAAACAGAGTATCAAAATGCTACCACCAAACTGATTTGCTTATATAATAAATTTTAAAATCGACTTAAGATGGCAAGTAAAATGTGCTATGAATCTAGTGCATTTTAAATATTAGGAGAAATTGCTACTTTGTTAATTTTTGGTATTTGCAGGCTCCCAAATAAATATCCAAAGACTGGAGAAACTCTCATATTCTGAGTGACATCTTGTAAACAGGAGACAAATGACAGCACTTTGTGAAGAGTTGAAGTCAATAGCTGGAAAAGCTTGAGAAATTCTCTTTGTATGTCACTCCAAAACCTAAAAATGTAACCCATAATCTTTTCTGTTCTCGGGCAGGGAGATGATATACTGGTTACTGCTACTTCTTGGCTTGTGGTGAGGCAGAATCATGTCAGTGGGACTATGTGTGAGAGTAGGCTGCTCACCTCAAGTAAATCAGCAAGCAGAGAGAAAATCTATCAGGAAGAAGCCTGGGATAAAGCACCCCAAAACATGCCACCAGTGATCTATGTCATTGAAGTATGCAACCTATCTGAAAGTTTCACACCTACCAAACATGTTATCAAATTATGTATCCATTAATGGGTAAATCCTCTGAGGAGTCCAGCTCCTCATGGCCCATGCATTGCAGAGGACCAAGCCTTCAACAGGTTAGCCCTCATGGGAGTCAGGGTGTGGGCATCATTCCATATTTGATCCACAGCCTTAGCTCACTGCAGTTTCTCTTGTCCTAACTTACTCCTTAGACACTACCTCCTCTTGGCTAAGTCCCAAAGCCAAGACTTTCTCACCCTAACATTTCAACTCCAACAATATATGTGTAGACAAACCTTCTATAATCACTATAGAAAAAATAGCTGGTTTTGTTTGCTTTTGGCTGTTTTGTCAAGACAAGGGCTCCATTCATCTTATATCTTTATTCTTAGTACATTTTGTGGGAGTTCTTACATTATAGAAGACGCCATGGGGTATGTGTGAGGCTCAATAGGAAGAGAAATGAATTGGTAGTTGAATGGATTCATTTGTTAATTTCACTTTGTATTGCTACATTCATACCAATATTAGAAATACAAAACGGAATCAAAGGTGGTAGACCCCCGAAACCAAATGAACCAAAATTATGTCATCTAACATGGTCCATTAAGACTCCGAGGCTTATATCAAAGGAAAATTGGGATGGATAGAATATGAAGATTGTTTGGAAAAAATCTGAATTGTGAGCATTCTGTATCTTTAATGAAGATACAGAAGTGAGTTATTAGGGGACTGTAGATTAAAGGGTACAATACAGAATCATGAAAAGCATAAGGCATAGAGATCTTAAAGAAGGTAAACAAATTAGCTACAGGAAATGAGGGGGATGAAGTTTTTCATGCAGTGTACAGTATTAGGTACAACATAAATAAAGGTAGCATTTATTGGAATAGAGATATAACAAAGGAACAATGTTATTCACAGAACCTTAGGAGAGAGGAGAAAATGCACGGATAAGTTGAGCTGGAGCTGCTTGTTGGATACTGAAGCTCAGATATTTAGGCAGAATTTAGCTCTTTGTATCTTGGAATTCTCAGAAGAGATGAGATGTAAGATTTGAATTGGCTATCAATAATATACGGGCGGATAAAGTGATTAGAGGAAAGGGCTAAATGAGGGCCAATGAATGAAAAGACTTGGAGGGGGAGAAGCAAACCTAAAGGCAGAGGTGTATTCGGCACCCCCGGGACACACAGAGAGACACTTGCACAAGAGGGTGGCTGACTCTGCACTTGGAAAGGAAAAAAGTTTCCCCTTGCACCTGCTTTAAACAGTTGCCCATAACAGCAGAGTTAGAAAATAGAACAGTCCCCTTGGGAAAGGATGTGCTGAGTGGAAGAGCTGGAATAGAGCCATAGACCGATGTCACCATAAGGCATCTCCTCTCTCTCTCTCTCTCTCTCTCTCTCTCTCTCTCTCTCTCTCTCTCTCTCTGTGTGTGTGTGTGTGAGCATGTGTGTATGCATATTCATGTGCATGCACATGTGTGTCAACATGTATGGAGCTTCAACAACTGTTAGGGCTTAAAGAAAAACGATTGACATTTCTAAAATGTAAAAGTCTGTCTTTGTAAACCATCAAGACTGATGATGTGCTTTGATGATCAACGATGAAAAATATGACATTAAGTTTTATAATGTGTGACTATTTAACCTGCACCCTTTGGAGGCTTTTAATCTATGTAACTGTATGCTCCAGCAGTGAAAGCTATAGGAGAAATACCTTTAAATGTTTTCATGATAAAAAGTATAGGTATGTGTATGTGCAAATGTATATACTATGTATGTGTGTAGATGGACATGTACATCAGGTTTGTGTGCATGTACATGTATGTGCATTCATTTGGAGTATAGAGCTCAAAGCCCTCTTACCTTTTGAGATAATGAGCCTAAGGACTCTCACTGACCCTTGGCTCTCAGGTTGGCTACTCCCTTGCTAACAAGTTCCAGTGATCTGTGACATGTTTTCACTGCACCATACACTAGGACCACAGGCTATGTTGTTCTTGGAAATGACAGCAAAAAAATATAACAAAATGAATAGAGATGAGCAAATTGAAGCTACTGGAATTTCACAATTAGAGACCAACCTGATTTCAAAAAGTATGGAATTAAACCTGAAACCATTTTCTAGCATGTAGGAATAACCAAATGAGTCACCAGGGTGTCTAAGTTGTATTTATGGATGTGTTTATTGTTTCTTTGCTATTGATTAATTTGGTTATTTGACCATTCATATGCATGCATATTCTGATTACTCTTTGTATCTCAGACCCTCTCTTATTTTCCTCCCAATTCTTTCAATCTCCTTGATCCTTTTGGTTCTTTTCACAGAATCGTGTCCTTTGGTTATGTTCTGTGACCCACTTAGTTAAGCCATGACTACCTGTGTGAGCACTGAGTTAGAGCTATCTATTGAAGACTGGTGCAGTCATCAGTGAGTACACAAATGAAGGGAATTATTTTCCCTCTCTTCTGATCTATCAGTAGGAAATAGCTCATTGGTTAGGGTTAGGGCTTCCTGTGCCCCTCCTCCATTCCTGCCTAACTGTTGATAGACCCGTTCTGAGTAGATCCAATTCAAGCAGCCACGACTTCATTAAGCTCCTAATAGAGGTCTTGGTTAACAGTGACTTTCTACAGTTTTTCTCCCATTGTCTGATTTCTTACATTCTTTCTGCCTACTCTTTTACGATGTTCCTTGAGCCTTAGAAGGCATGATATCAGTTTATTTTAGACATGGGCACTCAAGGGTCACTCATGGTTACCCTGCATTTAGAGGAGCAGTAAGTTTTTAACATCCAGTAAAAGCTTTGCCTTGCTGATGTCACCCTGTTTGGTTCCAAAGCATAACATAAAGGATGAGTATTCTTGAAGGTGATTTTAAATGACAAATAGAATTTTTTCTTTCATGAGAATTTTTGATGAGAGAAAAATTAACTACAGCTCATGGTTGCATTTATCTTTAAGATCAGGAGCAATCCAAGTTGTGGTTTGCTTTATCATTTCTGGCAAGATTTGATTTTTCATAGCAACTTGTTTGTTTTTTTTTTTTCCTTATTCAAGATGTTAATTAGAGGTATTTTTATTTCAGTTTTTAAGAATAAGAAAACAGAGTTATACTCTTAGTCAGGAAATCTGATGTTCTAATCACTGCAAATACTCAGATTCAACAAATGTTGCCCGTGCCTCTACAAATCCCCTTGCATTATTTTCAAAAGAAAATATTTCCCTCTGTAGACTGTCATACAATATCAGCATTATTTACTTCCCATGGATTATCTATGTGAATGTCTCAAAACAAACTCCTTGTGACCCAACTGCCATGACTCTAAGCTTATATTCTTATATCATCAAACTTGAAAATGACCAAGTAGTCACAATTCTATTCTTTTATTCTAATAACCTCTCAAATTTTCAAAACAAGGTACAAGCAATGATTTATTTTTTAAAAAATTAAGCTAGCATACAACATCATTATGGTGCTTTCTAACAAAGGGTTTTAGTACACCTTCTCTCCCTTCACCTGCCTCCCTTCCTGCCCTTTGACCTCCTGACTTATAACATCCCCCTAGTCTCTTTTCCTCTTTCCTGTCTCTAGTGTCCTTCTCCCACTTACCCACCCACCCCCATTTCCTTATCACCTCTTATTTTAAAGATTTATTTATTTATTTTATGTATTGTCGGGAACCAACAGGCCTTGGCTTGACTAGTAGGCCTGAGTTTCAGTTTCCTGGACCCAGTGCCTCAGGCTCCTCGGAAATCAGGTGACATTTAGAGACATTCCATTTGTCCCCGCCTTCAGATTTAAGGAAATCTTGTGATATCCTGTTATCATGTTTTTGCAACAATACATGACATCTGGTAGGAACTTTGACCTTCTGGAACTTCCCCACCCTTGTTACTTCCCGTCTTAATTGCTTCATATATGAAGTTCTTCATATCTGAGTTTGATCGGATTACTGTCTTGCTCCCAAAGTATCTCTTATTTCCTGTCTCTTTCCTTTATTTGGCAGTTCCCTCCTCAGACCCTGGTCGATAGTCTCCC
>CM052716.1:32565254-32580830 GCA_028551405.1 Uromys caudimaculatus | reverse complement strand
CCAGTCCCTCATCACCTCTTTTAACCCTCTCAGTCTCTTTTAGGTTTTTAAGTTTTACCCATTTTTAAACCTATTTGTATATGGACACATGTAGATGACAGGCAAAAATTCACATAGAAAACATGATTTTGCATTTAAAAAATGTCTTAGTACTTATGTCTTGTGTGTATGTGTGTGTGTGTGTGTGTGTGTGTGTGTGTGTGTGTGTGTGTGTGTAGTCCTGCCTGTTTTTGAACTCACTTTGAGACCAGGCTGGCCTTAAGCTCAGAGATCCATCTGCCTTTGCTACCCAAGTGCTAGCATTAAAGGTGTGTGTCACCACACCTGGCTTCTATCTTAAAATTTAAAAGAAATACCTATACTGCTTTCCATAATAACTTGATTGAATGTCAACCAACAATGAATAAAGTTCTTGTTACCACCATGTACTCAGAAGTATTTGCTGTCAGAGTACTAGATGTTAGTGATTTTGACCGGGTTAATGTGGTATATTAAATCAGTTTTAATTTGCCTCTATCTTCTGGCAAGGGACAATGCACATACTTTAAAAAATACGTATTGTTCATTTGCTTCTTCTTTTTAAGAGCCCTTTGTTCACTTTATGAGCTCAGTTTTTTGATTGACAGTTCTCTGTAAATTCTGGCTGTGTCCCTTATCTGATATATAGCTGGCAAACATTGTTCTCCCGTTCTGTAGACTATTTGTTTTTCTGTTAATTTCTTTTGCTGGACATTAACATTTTAATATCTCCTAATTCTGTTTGTTGACTATCAGGTCTATTTTCTGAGATGCTGGAGTTCTGATAGCAAAATTCTTGCTTATATCTTGAAGTATACACCCTAAGTTTTCATCTAGAAATTCTTCATCTCATCTGTTCTGTTGGTCTACTATCTGTTTGTACACCAGTACCCAATTGTCTTTGCCTCACTGTATCTCTGTAGTGTAAATTGAGGTCAGATATTTTGATACTCCAGCTGTGTTTCCATTATGATTGTTTTTTACATTTGTGGTCTTAAATGATCCCTGTATCACTTTTTTTTTTCAAATGATGCTTCATTGCTTCATCCTTTTAGAAAGTTGAAAATACAAAAACATATACAGACAAATATCCACCATATGTACCAGACAAATGAACAGTTCTGGTTCAAGAACAACCTCTCCGTGCTTCACTCTTTTTACTTCAGTCAGGAAGCTGTGAGAATTTTAGACCTCAGCTTAGTTCATAAGTTTCTTGTATCCTCAATAGAACTCAGTATAAATATCCTTTAAAAACATAGTCTTGGCCACTTAATAAATGGGATGGTCCTCGATGTTCTATTACTTTTATACTATATTTGTGATATGAAAATATCTCCTGATTTTATTAGATAAAGAGAAACAAAAAATTAATTTGAAGCAGCTTTATGTGGAGAAATGGGCTATTAAGCTTGTATATTCATAGGAGGGTAATCTGCTGCATCAAGAGCAAGGGGCTGTCCACCATGAGTTGAGATATTAAAACACATCTTGATAGAAAAGGGAGGTCAAGATGAAGGTAATATGTGTGATTAGAAGGCAGAGAAAGGAGGGGAGGAAATGAGGAGAGGCGCATGGAAAGAAAGACTGGAGGGGATTTTCTTAAGAAGGTAGCAGTGGAATCATGAGTGGTTCATTTTATTCTTCTTAAGTCTAACTTCAGCAAAAGCTGCAAAGCTACACTGACAAATGAAGAAAATACCCACTGTCTTTGTGAAACATATGTGCATATCTTTTATACCTTCATAAGATGCACAGATGAGAGTCTAATCTATGCTGGTCAGCATAGATAGTACCATCAAATCTCTAATACTTTGCTCTGTGGGAAGTTAGCTGCCTTTAATGTACTTTGAGATGGCTCTCTATATTTATTGATATTTCTTCATTTTACATCATTATAATTTAATGTACTTTATTCTGAGACTACATAATCATATGTCTTGTTTTATTCATTTAATTTGTTCTTATATACTTATGTCTTTAGACAGAGAGACAGGCAACAAACAAGCAACCCATGAACACACCTTGAAATAAAGGACAGACTTCTAGAGGGTGGTTAATATCATGAAGAATACTCTCGATGACATTTAACTCATTAAATACAGGTTAAAAAAGACTTTGAACTTTCATATGCCTTATTTTTGTTTACTGTTTTTTCATGCTTCTATTCCTCCACTATAACCAAATTGCCAGGCCAGTTAGTGAATAATTAGTTCTGTATTATATAGTGAGTGATAGCAATGAACTAGACAGTTCTGCCAAGTACCGCTGAGTATCAAGATCAAACAGAATAGGCTCACCTGAATTTAATCATCACATGTTTTAAACATGCATAGAATCATGACACTATTTACATACATGTGCAATTAATAAACTGAAGATGTGTTGCAAGAGCAAATAATAATTCTGCTTTTTATAGAGAAGAATCTGTGCTGACAGTATGCATTGTGTTTAGTACCACAGTATCATCTAGTCTACAAGGACATCATGAAGTGAAAGTCACAGTTAGCCTCATGTTATGGGAGAGCAAACTTAGAGAGCTTGGATTTGAATCCAGGTCTCTGTCTCTCTTGAGTACTGCCTTTTATACTCAGTCACTTAGACAAACCATGACACCCTAAAAATCTATGTGCTGTTCTTTTTTACATTTATTATAGAAGAAACTAGGTTACGACTTCCAAAAAAATCAATTCAAATGCACTTGTAAAACATATTTAAAAACAGAACTGGCTTATAATTATGCTAGATGTTTTTCTGTTTGGTTTCTGAGTTTCTAATAAACTTTACCTTTGAAGTTTTATTGTTTAAGCTTCTGTTGCCTCTCAAAGTTTGCTCTATCTGAATATGTATAAATTATTAATATTTCCTATTTAAAATAAACACATTTTCAGATATATAACACATACAATCGTACTAATAGGGTTTCCATTAAGTGTTAATTCAAGACAGATTCACCAAGCAGTGCCTGGATATTGCTGGTATCAAATACTCACAGCTTGATGCTCCATTACTGCTAAGATCCATGCAAGGCTCAGAAAGCAAGCCTCACTCTTTTGGACAGAATCAATACTCTAAGGTGTCCTCTGAGTGAGGAGCTCTCTCCCCAGACAGATCTTTGTTCAGTTACTCAAAATGGGACAGATTTCATATGGATTTTTCCCCCTGGGGTGTTTTATTATTTGTGATTCAAATAAACATACTGAAGTAGTATGTATTAAAGAAATGTGGGATTACAAGGTTTATGCCCAACCACTTAAAGATTAACATTACTCACAACAAAACATACAGTTTTCAAGGAGAATAAGAACTGTTGAAGCAAGGACTTACAGCCTTCAAATGTAAAAGTATGTGTATCCAATGGTCTTCCTTGAATTAACTGCATACTTGGTTTCTAATAATCTAGAATTACAGAAAAATGAAGAGTATAAAAGGTTTAGTGAAACTGTAGCAACAGTTTTTCCTATGGTACTTTAACATGAATATTTAATTCTTGATTTTGAGAACAGTAATGCTTGTAAAGTCCTAAGATTCTGGCTGGGGAAACAATTCTCAAGTAAAGTACTGAAAGCAAGCAAGTGGATTAGAGTGTTCATTTCCAGAACCCATACAGGAAGATATGGCAACTACCTGGAATCCCAGTCCCCTGAAGGGTAGACAGACTATCTGTCTCTTCCACTTCTCTAGAAGATGAATAGCTAAATTAGCAGGAATCAGTATGCACTAAGGCTCATCTTGAGACCCTACCTCAATAAATAAAATGGTGAACAACAGCTATATATATTATACCAACTTCAGGCCTCTACACATATGCACAAACATGCAGTGGCACATATATGTGCACTCACACATATGTATTATCACATATAATATATAATTACACATATGTAATATATATATACGAACATACGCACACATACACATATATGTACATGTAAAAATGTCCCAGAATATGTATTGCATCTGTTCAAAACAAACATTTTGTGAAATTTTCTACTCATCACAGCAATGTAGAAAAAATATAGTTAATTTCTAACTGTTAGTGGCAAAAATAGGATTTAATCTTAAAATATTGTTATTACATTTATTGATATCATGCAGAAGTTTTGCTACTGATAACTTGCACGTAAACATACTTTTATCTTAAGCTTGTAGTTGTCAGCAATTTTCAGTAATAACACAGAATACTGGAAAGGCTGACTTACTGCCAAAGAACTTCACTGAAGGCAAGTTAAATGACCTGAGCTCCATCTAGAAGTGCTGCGTGAAATGTTCTAGAGCTGCTGTTGCTTCACATAGACAGATTCCCCCATTCCCCCTTCCCCTTCTCCTCTGAGAATACAAACTATTTAGGCACAAGCACCATCACCTTTGATCATGAGATTATTAAGATAAAAAGAGATGGTCACTCAGGTGAGTCATTTACTTCCCAAAGAAATGGGACTACATGATTTTCAGCAAACACATATTTCAGAATATTTTGTACCATGCCATATGCCAATAACATGCTAAAACATGTCTGAAGTAAAAGAATAGTAACTACACAGATTTTCAGGTTTGCCTTGTGAGTTCCTTATGCTTGCCAAGTCCCATGCGACACCTTCCTCTTGACTGGTCACAGGGCAGTTCAGTTGTATTCTGGCTGCTTACTGTGATAGTTAACATTGAAAGTGCCTCTTCAGTGGTTAGTCAGTCTTTCTCATGCGAATGGAGTTTCTATGTAGAAAGGGGTCCTGTCTTATTTGTTATGCAGCAATTATTTACAATAATTCTGGAAAGTATTACTAGTTCAGTAAACTAACATTAGTACTGCCTAGAAGGAAAAGAGGGAGGGAAGAGGAATGATGAAAGGAAAGGAGGAGGAAAGAAAGAAGGCCCAAGGGAAGGGAGAAGAGGAGGAGGGGAGGGACGAAGGAAAAGAGGAAGGAGTCAGGAGGAAGGAAGAGGAGGAGGAGAGGAGGGAGGAGAGGAGGGAATGTGGTGATCAAGCCTTATACTAACGTTATTCATGAATCTGTAGAGGGAGAAAAAAGTCTTAAGATATAAATTTTCCTCAGAGTTTGAGACGTGTTATGTAACAATTATTTTTCTTCCAAAAGGTAAGAACAGACACCGCCTACATTTTCCTCCGGCTCTCATTTTCCTTCTCGCATGGGAAAATTGCACATCAGAGCTCCCACACAGAGCCTTGCAAGGGAGAACAAATATGATGTACAGAGCACTCTGCTGATTGTAGGGGATAAGGTACAAAATACACATGGGAGATAATAAATGTGTTGATGTCTATAATTTACTGCAGTGGGGTGAAAATCCATTGTAGTTGCAAGCTGCATATCCCCTAAAAGGTCAATATGTCTAAATCAGAGAATTGCATTTTGAAAAATATTCCGACTGCTCTTGACTGAAGCTATAAAGTTAGTAAGTCAAACAGGACTGAAAAATAAGTAAAATTTATCTATATTTGTTGAATCTAGGACAAATGTAACATAATTCAGCAAAGATATCATCAAGTCTGTATGGAGTCATTGGGGAAATCGTTTCAGTCTGTGTAAAAGCTGAGGAATGAGTCAAAGGTCAACACAACCTAACTCTGTCTTAAACCCATTTTCTATGAAGGTGGAAAAAAACTGTAGGGAGCCCTGCATTTCAGTGAAAAGCCACTCCCAGATTCCTAAACCATTGGAGTAAGAAGGCTTAGACATCGGGCTAGTAAGGAAATGTAAGCTCTTCAATAGCTTGTTCAGAGGCTATTAGAGTAAAAGATGCGCATGCCAGAAAAATCCTTCTCACTGTGCTGTGAAGGCTGAATAGAGGGTACACTGGGGATGAGAAACTATGGAGGACCCTTGGAAATGTCAGATGTGGGTGATGGAATCTGAAGTAACACAACTGTTAAAGGAGAAAGGGGTCAGTGGGTAGAGGCATCCTATATAATCTCTAAGATGTAGTGCCTGGCTGCCTATGGAGAGGAAATAACAGTGGAAAGTGGCTCCCATGGTCCAGACATGGTGCAGCATGCTTGTATCACCACAAGTCTAGAAGCTGAGGGGGAAACGTGCAAACTCCAGAACAACCGGGAACACGTGGGAGTTCTAGGTCATACTGGGCCAAACCATAAACACCCATATCAAAAAACAAACAAAAATAACAACCACACACAAATAAATGACGATGATAGTGTTTCTCTAGAGGGGAGACCACAAACAACAGTCATCACTGGAAGTGGGACTCTGAAAAGGACAGGTAGCTGATGAACCCCAGCAATAGTATGCATAATTTAAATGTATTTTGGGAGACAGAGGAAAATGATACCAACCCATGGGTTTGGTGCTTTGGAGCCAATTCATGAGAACTTGCCAGTTCTTTGTTTACATATGAGTTCTGAGTTCCTTGGCTGACATGAGAAATGTGTGAGATATTTTATCAAAACCATCACATCAATGTTGTATACCCTCCAACCTCAGTCACTTATCTGTAAAGCTTGTTACAAACAACAATTTACAGGTTTTGTTTTGTTTTGTTTTGTTTTGCCAGAACAACTGGCATATATAGTAATCTGACTGGCATTGAACACTAATTAAATAAACTGTTTTTGGCAAGGTGAAATACTTATATTTTTGCAAAAGTAGACACATGCAAAGAGATCCGAGCAATGCCAGAAAATGAGGCATGTAGTCTTCTTTGACAACAAAAGGTTCATAGATGTTAAAGTCTTTAGGGATGCCTATACCAGCAGGATTTTATAGCCTTGTTTTAAATTTATGAATTTTTATCTTATGCACATATATGTCTTAACTAAACACCCTCATTTTCTTAAATATAATTGACATTTTATATCAAATGTTTAAATTATCAGTTATAGCTTCTTAAATAAAATTAGCTGTAAATTGCTTACCTGAAAACATGACTACATCTTTTTATAAATTGAGAGTTATTTATGCTTACCTAATATGTTGTGATAAAATGTGACACTGTTTTAAATTAAAATTTTAATTGTTTGTTTAATATATGTGATGATATCTCATGAAAGAAAAATGACATCCTTGGTGACATTTATCCAAGAGTGGGCCTAACTTGTTCAGAAGAATTTTGGTCATTCCTATGTTAATCAAATAGTAGCCCAGTATAAAACCACTGTGTGGCTCTTCTGTATCTGCCTAGACACTGCCATGCTTCGTGCCATGATGATAATGGACTAAGCCTCTGAAACTGGAAGCCAGCCCCAATTAAGTGTTGTCCTTTCTAAGAGTTACCTTGGTCATGCTGTCTCTTCAAAGCAATAAAACCCTAAGACACCTTTGTCTTATTCAACCTTCTTCAGGGGTCTCATAAGGGAGACAGTTGGTTCTTTAACCCCACTGTCTCAGAACAGCACATAAAGTTGCACTCAGGTATTGTCAGTCTATACCCACAAGTTTACCCCGCACACTTTGGAGAATGAGCATTCCTCTTAATGCTTTGCTGATTCTAGTAAATGGTCTTAGACCTGATCAAACATTTGTCACACACAAAGACATTATTCTGAGTCAGAGGGATGAAAAAGTCACAAAGGAAAATAGGGATCATGGCACATTCACAAAGGACCATAAGGTTGTTTCCAATGTTTCTCCTAAATACCCTTCTCAGGGATTCTTACAGTCCTTGCAAATTAATGGTAGAGAGGAGGCCTCCAAAGACAATAAGAATGGGAACCGCAGAGAAGCCTCTGGAGCAGTCCTGGCTTAATTAGAAACAAGTGCCTTCCACAGGCAGCTTCCCTGGGAAAATACGACAGAATCCTCATCACTATTTCTCTTCTGTTCTCTAAGTTTTGTTAAATTTCAAACTACGAATCCAACAGTTTAGGATAGTTTTTGACATGAATAAGTGAGGTCTATAGTGTCTTAAACCTTGGCAAACTTATAGCTGCCTTGGGCCATTGATTACAGTGGAAGAGACACCTTGAAAGCCCTCAGGCTCAGTCAGAGAAGGACGTGGAGCTTTCATTAGTTCTGCCTAGGCACCTGTTTTTAGAGTGCTGATCCCTCATGATAAAGTCCAGCTACCGGAGCATAGCCAGACCGTGGGAAGTTTTGGCCACATAAAGATGCGATGCCTATGATCTCTGCCAAAAGCCAGCGCTAGCTGCCGTACATGTGAGTGAGGAAAGCTCAGATGACTCTGGTGTCTATATGCAAAGTTACTTCCAATATTTTATTCTTCCCAGCTGGGGATCCAGATGTTGTACAACACAAACACTTCTCTCAATAGACCTTGGTAAGCTCCAGTCAGATTAAAGTATTCATATTGCTTCACTGTTTAGAGGAAATACAGAGGATTTCCCAAAGACGTCAGCTCCTACTTAAATGGTTTATGACTTTCCATCAAGTCCAAATCCTCCTCTATTACTGACAGTTACCATTTTCAAACAACCAAACTTTAATATTACGATTTGTAATACGATTCATTACTAATTTATAACTTTGTATCACCAGATTATTTATTATTAAAGTTTCTTTTGTTTTCCATCTGTATAAGTGATGTATAACAAATACCTGATTCAGGAGAACTACCAGTATATAAAAATTGCACTTCTCCAAGCCCAGCTGAGTTCGATCCCCAAGGAATGCTTAGTGACTATAAATATGGGACAAAGAGGACAGCTACAATAAACGACCTCCACTTCTTGTCACTTGATTCAGTGCATCCACATTCAGTCCTTTTTCCCACAGGAAACAGTTCCTTTACTAAAAATATAACCTCGTCTCTACAAGATCTATGTGACTCTACAAAATGTTTGGCAGGACTAAAAATGTTCCGTAGCACCGGTCACAAATCCATTTGTTGAGGGTGTCAAGGGAAGACAAGACAATGTGAACTCTGATAAATTTATTGCACTCTCTTTTACTGACCACGTTTAAAGACAGTGTGTATCGACTTGAAGCAAGAGTATGCAGCTCTTACACCAAAGCACTGTATCTGAAGTTTTGTTTATGTCTTCGCTAACTGCATATTCTTTTGGATGATGTTGATGTTATTCGTTTTTAACTGGAGATAATAAAGAGTTCATGCATTTTTGAAAATGCATACTGTCTAGACAGGAGAAACTGATAGAACAGCTGTGACTCTCTTTGGGAAAGTAAAGCTATAGGTCAAAATGAAATAACAAATTGCTGTGCAAAGAGAAGACAAGAGAAGAGAATAAAGAATGGCCAAACAGGTGGCTAGCAATAAGAGGAAACAGAGAAGGAAGTCTAGCTTCGCAGGAAGAATGTGAGACTCCACTGGGGCGGTGACGCGGCTCCACAGTGATGTAAAAGGAAAAATGGAGTATCTGGGAAATATTTCATGACATGGAAGAGAAAGGTTTCATTCAGAAGAAATATGTTGAGATTCGTGTCATTTCATTTTCAGCAAAAGTGATAGCATGACCTGGGTGTATCTTGTTATGTTTATCATACATATATTTTCATAGGTTTTAAGCCATTAGTTTGGGGGGAAATCATTGTTTAACAAAGCTGCTTTAGTAATGCTCAAGTTTACCTATAAATGTAGAATAAAAATGTATTTTATATTTAAACATGAGTTCAATTTGTGTTAAATAAAACATATAATTCGAATTGCTTTGAAATTAAACAGTAAAATTAATCACGATACCTCTTCCATGTAGTTAATTTAAAACTATATTAAACTCTCCATTTTGTAGGGGGAAGTGAGGTACCCAGTTTTTATGAACCACTTAGAATTTCTGGAAATTTATCAAATAGCAAATTAGATTTATAGGAATAATGTAACATATAAAACTCACTCGGGCATTAAGGAAATCAGTGTGGAGATTCCTCAGAAACTAAAAATAGATCTCTCACATGATTCGGGTACACCACTTATGGGCATACGCTGAAAGAGTCTATAGCTTACTCCAGAGATACTTTCTCACCCAAGTTCGTTGCTTCTCTATCCACAAAAACCAGGGAATGGAAACAGCCTGAATTCTCATCATCTAATGAATGGATAATGAAAACTGAGTATATTTACACAAGGAATTTTATTCATATGTTTGGAAATTTTAAATTATAAATTTATCAAGTAATTTCACGAAGCTGGAAGCAATCATGAGTGAGGTAACCAAGATCCACACAGACACATTTTCCTCTCATTTGTGGATATTTGCTTCGAATCTTAGAATATGTGTGCTTCGTCCGAAATATCCACAAATATCAGAAAATTAGTATGGGGCTATGGGGAGTGTGGGCTTTTGGGGACAAGATATAGAACACCTTAAAGGACAAAAGGAAGGGTTAAATGTGATGGGAGGTGGGCTTGCAGAATACAGGAGGGAAGATGAAGAAGGGTAACATCATTAAAGATCTTCTGAAAAAGTCTCGTGGAAAACTGCAGTAGAAGCTTCCTAACATAGAAAAATATACATATATTTTAAAAGAGTTTAAATGGAGCAACAATAATCTTACTAGATATACAGACTACCAAATAAAAAGGCCAGGAATGGATTACCTCTATTGGAGTTGTTGGCCAATAATGTCACGTAGATTCCAACTAGTACACCCTATTGGCATTGATCTTGGTTATCCTCTAGAATGTCACGTTAAGGCTCTTTCCTTCCCTCCCCCCCTGAAGACACCACATACTTGAGTTATAAAACACTGAAAACTCAAGCTGTTATTGATCTGGAAACTTCCTTCCTATCGGCCAGCTCTCATAGTGCTGGAAAGTGGCGTGCAGGACACCAAAGCAGAACAGCAATTATCAGTCTTACTCAGCTGTGAACCCTGTAAGAAAAAAAAATAGTAACTGACCTGCTCAACTTTGCCTTCTGGTGCAATAGTGACATGAATATCATGGGGGCAACAAACCACTTTCCAAATGGATTGAGGCCCACTCCACATGATAGACACATACCCGGAAAACTTAACAGGGCCAAGAACCTAGGGCTAGATGGGGCATATGTCGTATGGGGGGAATTTATTACTACTCTACTACAGGGGTTAGTATTAAGGTGATTCCTAAAGACACCTTCTCGTACAAAGATAAAGGCACTTGTCCAGGCTCATCGGAGAAATGCCTTTGCACAGTGAATGATGATTGACACAGAGACTCCCAATTGGTCAAGGTCCAGAGAATATGTGACTGATGAGTGTTCGGCCCCAAATGGAACATCTAGATCAAAGCTTTCCTTTCCAGTGCTCAAGGAACATTATGGAAGACAGGACGATTGTAAGAGTCAGATTGGTAGTTGAGTACAATGGAACAATTTTCAGGAGAGAATAAGGCAGCTGCACATATGAACTCACAACTGTTGTAACAGCATGCACATCTGTGTTAAGGACACACCAGAAAATATTCCAGGATGGAGGATGGAGGCAGTCATGAAGTACTATCTCCAGCTGAGGAGCTACTGGTAATTGATGGCAGCCATACGAGAGAAGGTTAGTTTCCTTTAAGGGTATTCCTTTGGTGCAGAAAACATGTTCCAGGGAATGACCACACATCTAACAGTATATAGACAGAACTAACTAGACTCAATGGGTTAAGAAAAAATTAAGGATACAAAGTTGGGTTGGTATGGAACTGGTTATATCTGACAGGAGTTAGGGAAGGAGGAGCGAATATGATAAAAATTACAATTTATGGAATTTTCAAATAATTAACAAAAATATTTTTAAAATACCAAGCTAAAACTAATAGTTGAAAGCAAAGAAAAAACAGATTTAAACTCAAATAAAGATTGTCTGATCATCAGCACAGTTCCAATCCAGAAAGCAGCAGCCGTGAGTGGTAACACATCTTCCTCCTTCAAACACTGACCTTTGACGCAAATGTTTCAGAGGATATTACACTACTAAGTGGTAGGTGGCCCAGGATGAATGCTAGATTTTATTTTATTCTGCGCATTTCTCCTGTAACATCAAGGGGTGTGAGTGTATTGGTGAAAGTGGGAAATGGGAGCTCAGATTTGAGGAAATCCAGTGAAAGAGGAAGAGGAGCCTGCTAGCTCTTTAGCCCTTAAGAATGCTGCCACTGGGAGTTCAAAACCGAACCTTTAAACAATGCTAGCAGCACATTACACCAAAATGTGACGCTTAAAATGGTTCATCTAGAGGAATTTTAAAGATTTTCTTATCCAATCCTCTGAACTTATAAGATAAACTAAGTTCAAAGAAACTAACATACTGATCTAAAGCCATCATTTAAGTAGTTAATAACAAAAGAAAAAATTCTATCTCAAGTTTCAGATTCAACTGACACACAGATTCTAAAACAAAATTAAGTTCATCTAATTTTCCTAATACTATTCTTTAAGTGACATTTAAAAGTCTGGGTTCCAAAGGTCAAAAGAAATTATACTTTACCACAAGATAATTGTATAGATATTTTTATCTTTTAGAGCTTTCAAAATACAAGGATCCTTTATTTTACCAGTTATGAATCACACACAGGTGGTAAGATATGGAAATCCTACAAATATGTTTAAAGTCAGGATTTAATTATCTGAGTGCTTATGAACCACCCTCACACTAAATACACTCACCCCCACACTAACTAATCTTATATAATTTGTTACAATGGAAGCTAATTTTAATTCTTTTTCCTCCTGTACATGACTGAACTTATTATGGTATTGCCATGCTTATGGGATACTTTTGATTTATAAGACTATAATAGTATTAATATTCAATCTCCTAGTAAATATCTCCATTCCACTGTTTGTACAAAAATTGTTAACTGTGGAAAGTGCTTATGGGAGATAAAAATAAGAACTGCATCTGTGGTATGACTTCAAGACTCTAAAACATCAACACAATTCATGGGTGGATTTATGGAAAGCTTGATAGAAAGAGATTCTCTTCCCCCCTTGTCTTTCCTTCAACTGTTGTATAACAATCATAGTTTCATGGTAGCAGGGCCTGTGATCTAAAGGTTGTTAAAGAAAATAAAAATCAAAACTATATGAAAAGCTGATTTTGGAAACGGAATCATCCATTTTCATTTTCATCTTAAAAGGATAAAATTCATTATCATTAGAGACACACAAGTACACGTGTTATAGGTATTCCAAAGAACACTGCTGTAAAAGTCTTCCTATATCTATGTCTCCTACAGAGCCTACGACAAATTACTAGGTGTCCTCAGCCAGTTCTACATGAATAGGGATGTGAGTGCTAGCTGCTTTAATGTCAATGTAATACCTGGCACTAAGAGATGGGCCTACCATATGTTTCCCTTCCCTCCCACCTTCCTGTGCACGTATCTGAATGAATGATGTGTAAAGTTTCTGGATCTCGTTCAACCTGAGTCCAGCTGGAGCTCTTCAAACTGTTTGCAACTGATAAGAACATCATGTGTATCATCATTCCTTTATAAGACATGATAATGATGTAGTTTCTGGAAGACTTTGCCCAGCAAGGTTGTCTGTGGCTTGGCTTTTTAAACTCCAGCCTCTGTCCTCTGCTAGCTGAAACTGGTCTTTCAGATATGGTTAATTCTAAAGGAATCTTGCAAACATTAACAATGTTAGTTTTCCATGATAATCAATCTGATTAGAAGTCCTGATACCAGGTGCATCAATCCAACTTATTCGTTGCAGGAAGATGCACACAAGATGCTTTTGAGACCTTTACAATGCACAGCAAGAAACATCCTCGTTAGGTGTTCCTGTAATGAGGGAACTGGGTATACATTTCATATGTGGGTTGAGGATATCTGCTGATGGGCCAGGGCTAGGTCTTATACATTCTATCACATCCTTGGCAGTCAAGAACTTAAAGAAGTTTCTCAGTGTGCTTAAGATTACAAAGAAAACATGTATGTAGTAGCTCCTATAAGAACAGTTAGCGTAGCCTATTTTTTAGTCAAAACACATAAAAAGGGGTGAAGAGAATAACGCACAAAGGCTTATTTGGATACATTTGCAAACATCATCTCCCGATTCTTATGACAACTAAGAACTGCCCACTTGTTTCATTAAGAAAACTATATTTCCATAAATAAATAAATATGGCATGAAAGTCCATTGCAAAAGAAAATAATCCATGCAACTCCATGTGCTATACCTAGTCACTTATACAAATCTAACTGAATATCCACAGGCATACTTTTAATCAACATGGAAAATACTGACTGAGGGGCAAAGCATACAGAGCGGCAGTGATTGGGTATGTAAGGGTAGTCAGAAGGAATGAAAATCTTGATATAGTTAAATCTACCATTTCTTGCCATTAGAAACATTCTCCAAGTTGATAGGATCCTATATTCACTTAATGAATCCTCATTTTGCTCTGTCAACACTATTACCACTGCTTCAAGGTCTAAGTAACAGCAGAGTATAAAAATATATGAAAAGAAAATCAGTTCTAGAAGTTTTAACCTTATTCTCCAGTCATATTCTCTTCAGTTGTGTTTATAACCTTTTGGGGGAGAAAACTCACACCCCCAAATCAATGGCTCTCTCTCTTAACCAAACCACTATGTTTGGAATTGGACAGAGTGACTTGTCTTTTGGCCAGTAGTTTTGGAAGACTCTGAACAGATTCTCTAGCAAGATGACATGTTGTGGATCATTGATTGATTTTCAGCTCCCCCAAGAGGGGTACCCCAATGAGGAGTAGATAAAGTTCTCAGGTGATGTCAGGTGAAATCTTACTTGGGCAGACAAGGTCAGAGCCTATGATTGGGCAGTGGAAGGAAAAGGCAGAACTGAAAGTTTTAGAAAAGGATAAGAAGGAGGAGGAGGAGAAGAAGAAGAAGGATGGACAGATAGATAGATAGATAGATAGATAGATAGATAGATAGATAGATAGATAGATAGATAGATAGATAGATAGAGAGGATGGAGGGAGAAGATGGAGGAAGAGGAGGTTGAAGATGGAGCAGACCCATGTGGCCTGGAGGAGCTGCAAGTAGCTAGGGATTTCATAGCTGGGCAATAGTGTAGAGGCATATTTGTCCAATCTAAGCATGCAACTTATAATTATATTATTGAGTTGTGTGTTCTTTGCACCAGCATTTTGGAGTTGGAGATTTACCATTATAAATCTGGCTGGAATGAGTCTCTAGGTTTTCATTTCATGGGGCTAAGTGGAGCTGAGTGAGTGGTAGCTGGCATTCTGCAGGACAGCCACAGAGGGTGGATGGCCTGAGAAATGCTCTAGGCATTTCAGGTTAAACTGGTTTGGTTAGCTTAGCAAGCTAGCTGAATCTAATAGAAGAGAAAGTGGGGAAAAGTCTCGAACACATGGGCACAGGGGAAAAGTTCCTGAACAGAACACCAGTGGCTTATGCTCTAAGATCAAGAATTGACAAATGGGACCTCATAAAATTGCAAAGCTTGTGTAAGGCAAAGGACACTGTCAATAGGACAAAACGGCAACCAACAGATTGGAAAAGATCTTAACCAATCCTATGTCCGATAGAGGGCTAATATCCAACATATACAAAGAACTCAAGAAGTTAGACTCCAGAGAACCAAATAACCCTATTAAAAGTGGGGAACAGAGCTAAACAGAGAATTCTCAACTGAGGAAACTCGAAGGACTGAGAAGCACCTAAAGAAATGCTCAACATCCCTAG
>CM052716.1:32545328-32565154 GCA_028551405.1 Uromys caudimaculatus | reverse complement strand
ATTCCACCTCACACCAGTCAGAATGGCTAAGATCAAAAACTCAGGTGACAGCAGATGCTGGCAAGGATGTGGAGAAAGAGGAACACTCCTCTACTGCTGGTGGGATTGCAAGCTGGTACAACCACTCTGGAAATCAGTTTGGCGGACCCTCAGAAAAATGGACATAATACTACCTGAGGAACCAGCTATACCACTCCTGGGCATATACCCAGAAGATGCTCCAACATGTAACAAAGATACATGCTTCACTATGTTCATAGCAGCCATATTTATAATAGCCAGAAGCTGGAAACAACCCAGATGTCCCTTAACAGAGAGAATGGATACAGAAAATGTGGTACATTTACACAATGGAATATTACTCAGCTATTAAAAACAACGACTTAATGAAATTCGTAGGCAAATGGATAGAACTTGAAAATATCATCCTGAGTGAGGTAACCAAGTCACAAAAGAACAAACACAATATGCACTCACTGATAAGTGGATATTAGTCCAAAAGTTTGGAATACCCAAGATTCAACTCACAGACCATATGAAACCTAAGAAGAAGGAAGAACAAAATGTGGATCTTCAGTGTTTCTTAGAAGGGTGAACAAAATATTCACAGGGGGAAATAATTGAGACAAAGTGTGGAGCAGAGACTCAAGGAAAGGCCATCCAGAGACTGCCCCACCTGGAGATCCATCCCATATATAGCCACCAAACCTGGACGTTATTGTGGATGCTGGGAAGTGCTTGCTGATGGAAGCATGATAAGCTGTCTCTTGAGAGGCTCATGCAAAGCCTGACAAATACAGAAGAGGATGCTTGCAGCCAACCATTGGACTGAGCGTGGGGTTTAGGATGGAGGAGTTGGAGAAGAAACTGAAAGAGCTGAGAGGGTTTGCAGCCCAACTGAGGGAGTAGCAATGTCAACTGGCCTGACCCCCCAGAGCTCCCGGAGACTGGACCACCAACCAAAGAATACACATGGAGGGACCCATGGTGCTGGCAGCATATGTGGCAGAGGATGGCCTTGTTGGCCATCAGTGGGAGGAGAGGCCCTTGGGCCTGAGGGTGTTAGATGCCCCAGTATAGGGAATGCTAGGGAGGGAAGACGGGAGTTGGCAGGTGCGTGGGAGAGCACCCTCATAGAGGCAGGGGGAGGGGGAATGGAATAAAGGGGAGACCTGGAAAGGGGGAAACATTTGAAATGTAAATAAAGTAAATACTCAAAAATACATACATACATACATACATACATACATACATACATACATACATACATACATACAATCCAGGGCAAATCTGGCTAGCCTCACAGAGCTAGCCACTGGGGGTGGGAGATGCCAGCTCATAGCTGGGTTGAGTGTGGGTTCTTTTTAAAATTACAAGCTATAGGTTTTAAAACTATATGCTACAATGACATGTTATAGATTGTCTTAAAAGAACCTCATAGAGGGAAGAGCTGGAGGTACCTCCATCCAACAGCAAGCAAGATACTGAAGCCCTCAATTCAGCAACCAGCTTGCAAAATCACAAATTTAAAACACATCTTTCACTTGAAATTCTGTGACCTGATGATTATTGAAATGCATATTGTTAGAGAGCAGATTCTGAAGCCCTGAAATCACAGGAAAGGTTGAGTATTGCTGTCGACAATGCAAGTTGCAAACAGCGAATTAGGCTGTAGCCATCATAAATTCAATGCCTCAGGAGCAATGCATTTCACAGAACTTAATAAGGCAGATCCAACCATGTTAGTGTAGTTCAAAAGGAAGAAAGAGTGGTGGCCAGTGTCAAACCAGAGTGACGTCTGGCCAACCATAAGGACCCAGGGCAGGGAATACCCAGCTCCTGCATAGCAGTGTTGACAGTTAAGAACATAAATGTGAAGATGTCAGATCTTTCAGTTTTTCAAGAAAAACTGTGAATTTGGATATTTTATAATTTCTTTATAATTCCTTTATACTTCCTTACTCTGCAATAATTAAAACATTCCAATAAATAACAATGAATGGCATCTCCAAACATCAGCTGCTGACCTAAATTACCCTTTTCTGACGCACATTCAAGCTGTAAATTTTGCCCACATCTTCTATTAGTATGATTAATAAGCTTCTTGATATATTTCAGAAGATCCTAAAATTCATGTTGTTGGTTTGCAAATAAAAGACAAGTTTTATGGGACTAAACCTCCAAAGGCGTATTTCACGGAGGCTAAACCCAATGGAAACTGACCTAAAGTAATTCAAACCTGGAGTCCAAATGACTAAAAGGTGCAGCTAGCTCAGTTAAAGCAGACTGCCTATGGAGGTGGATACTGACACACTTGAACTTAATAATCACCGATTTGAAGCACACTAAAGGATATTTTCTTTTATTTAATGGAATTTTGCTACTTAAATGAACATAACACTAAGGATTTAGACAAAATATTATTTACATTTTCCTAACATACAAAAGGTAGTATGCACACACAGGGTCCCTTTTTTATTAATCAAATTAGGATTTGCATCAATTTGATTCATTACTAGAAAGTATGACTGGCATTCTTTTTCTTTTCTTGGATATTTTATTTATTTACATTTCAAATATTACCCCCTTTCCTAGTTTCCCCTCCAGAAAGCCGCTATCCCATCCCCCTCTCCCTGCTTCTATGAGGGTGTGCCCCCACCCACCCACCTACTCTTTCCTCCTTGCCCTGACAGTTCCCTACACTGGGGCATCGAGCCCTCACAGGACCAATGGCCTCTCCTTCCATTGATGCCTGACAAGGCCATCCTTTCCTACATATGCAGCTGGAGCCATGGGTCCCTCCATGTGTACTCTTTGGTTGGTGGTTTAGTCCCTGAGAGCTCTGGGGGTTCTGGTTGGTTGGTATTGTTGTTCTTCCTATGGGGTTGCAAACCCCTTCAGCTCCTTCAGTCCTTTCTCTAACTCCTCCATTGTGGACTATGTGCTCAGTCCAATGATTGGCTGTGAACATTTGCCTCTGTATTTGTCAGGCTCTGCCGGAGCCTCTCAGAAGACAACTATATCAGCTCCAGTCAGAAAGCACTTCTTGGCATCTGCAATAGTGTCTGGGTTTGGTGTCTCTATATGGGATGGATCCCCAGGTGGGGCAGTCTCTGGATGGCCTTTTCTTTAGTTTCTGCTCCACACTTTCTCTCTGTATTTCCTCCCTTGAGTATTTTCTTCCCCCTTCTAAAAAGGACTGAGCATCCACACCTTGGTCTCCCTTCTTGAGTTTCATGTGGTTTGTGTGTTGTATCCTGGATATTCCGAGCTTTTGGGCTAATATCCACTTATCAGTGAGTACATACCATGTTCGTTCTCTTGTGACTGAGTTACCTCACTCAGGATGATATTTTCTAGTTCTATCCATTTGCCTAAGAATTTCATGAAGTTGTTGTTTTTAATAGCTGAGTAGTATTCCATTGTGTAAATGTACATTTTCTGTATCCATTCCTCTGTTGAGGGATATCTGGGTTCTTTCCATCTTCTGGCTATTATAAATAAGGTTGCTATGAACATAGTGGAGTATGTGTCCTTGTTATATGTTGGAGCATCTTCTGGGTATATGCCCAGGAGTAGTATAGCTGGGTCCTCAGGTAAAATTATGTCCAATTTTCTGAGGAACTGCCTATTACTGGCATTCTTAACCTAAAGGCTGTTCCTTTAGGAAATTATATAAATAACTGACCACAGACATCCACATGACCTTCAGTGCTAACATGAGCAACAGACATCAGAGAGACCCCAGCTGCAGCAGGGCCACAAACACAGACATGGCCTTCAATGGCAGCATAGGCCTGGACATCACCATGGCTTCATGTGGCAGGACAGGTCACTCAGATCAGTAGGGCCCCAGTGGCCACGGATACCAACATGACTTCAGATGGCAGTGCAGACTACAGACATCCTTATGGCTTTTGGTGGTAATATGGGCCATAGACATCAACATAGTCCTGGATGCAATAGGTTCTCAGACCCAGACATTATCCTTGCTGGCAGCATGGGAGCTAACATCCCCATGGCCTCAGATGGCAGCACAGGGCCACCCCTCAGATCAGTACAGCCCCTGGTAGCAGTATGGCCTGCAGACATCAACATCTGTGGTCTGTGCTGCGACCTGAAGCCATGTCTAGGTCCATGGTCCTACTGCAGCTAAGGTCTGTGGTGTTGATGGCCCTGTTACTACAGTAGGCCAAAGAATGTTTTTGGTCTGTACAACTTGAGGTTATGTTGGTGTCCTTGTGCCATGCTGCAGCTGAGGGCCATATTGATGTGAGAGGCCTTCTCTGCCACTGAGTCTATATTGATGTCTGTGGTCTAGCTACTACCTATGGCCGTGTCTGGGGTTTGGTCCTACTGTAGCTAGGGTCTGTGTTCATTTTGCTGCTGCTAGAAACTCTGTGGAGGCCCCTGATTCATATCCCTGCTGTGAAGAGGAAGGAGACTACTTCTGCTTTGATATCTGTGACTGCAGACCCATATGAGAGGGACATGGAACACTCCTGTAACCTCCCCCCCCCACACACACACATGTAAAAGCCTAGATGGGAAACCACCTAAGAGAAGTCTTAAAGTGTGATGGGGATGCTAAAGTGTCTCTTCACAGTTGATGGCTTCTGGTGAAGGTGTGGGAGAGGAAGAACTCAGTTCGATTTAGTGGTCAGACCACTGAGAACTTGACCATTCTCCAGTGAATATACAGATAGCAGATTTTGGAATTGTTTTTTGTTGTTGTAGTTGTTGTTGGTGGTGGTGATTTGTTTTGTTTTTTATTCTTAGTTTTACATTTTTTGGGGGGGGGGAAGGGTGGAAATGGAAGGACCGAGAAGTCAATGTGATTGGAGTGTGTGATGTGAAATTCCTAGAGAAGCAATAAAAGTGTTATGCTGAAGGATAGACAGATAGACAGACAGACAGACAGACAGACAGACAGACAGGGCTGGAGAGATAAGTCATCAGCTAGGAGCACTTGCTGTTCTTCCAGGGAACCCGAGTTTGATTCTAGCATCCAGATCAGGTGGCTTACCACGAACTGTAACTCCAGATCTAGGGATCCAACACCTTCTTGTGTCCTGTGGGCACTCTCACTCACATGTACTTACACATAAATACAAATTTTAAGAATGGGAAGGAGAAGGAAAGGGAAAAAAGAAATTTTAATCTCAAAAGTAAAAGTAATAAAAACAGTAATAAATCACTGGGGCTGGCCTTCCAGCTCAGCAGGAAAAGGCATTTGCTACCAAACCTGCTACCTGAATTCTAGCCTCGAGATCCACATGGGGAAGGAAAGAACTGAGTTCAGATTGTTATCCCACCTAAGTGTGTGCTTTAATGGCATGAACACACACATGCCCACATACATTCAAAAGAAAAAAGTTTAAGCTCAACACACAAAGATTCATCTCTTGTATCAATTAATATGAATTCCCCAAACCAATGGTAACTGTCAAATGCTACTTACAAATATTTACTAAGTGAAATGAAGACTTTTGCAGACTAGAAACATGAGAAACAAAAAGCAGAGAATTCAGAATTTCTCACAGAGGTAAAACAAATGAAACCAAGAACTGGAGAGGAATTCATGCCAAAATTATTTTTTAGTAATTTAATTTTTAAATAATTATTTAAATCACATAAGTTATGATGGCAGTCTTATAGTAACATAAGCTATATCTAATGCAGAACTGAGATCAGTCAGCAGCTATTGCCAAGTTGCATGGTTGTCTTATGACTTAGGATTTCTATTGCTGTGAAGAGACACCATGAACACTGCATTTCTTATAAACGACAACATTTAATTGGGGCTGGCTTACAAGTTCAGCCCATTAATATCATGGCAGGAAGCATGGCAGTGCACAGACAGGCATGGTACTGGAGGAGTCGAGAGTTCTAGATCTAGATCTGCAGAAGTGAACTGAAATACACAGACCTCAAAGCTCATCCCCTAGTGACATATGTCCTCCAATAAGGCCACATCTACTCCAGCAAAGCTATACCTCCTAATGACATCCCCTATGGGCCTATAGGGCCACTTTATTCAACTCACCACACCTACGTTTGCTTATTACCCACGGACAGTAACCATTTCTAAACACTTGAAATGCTATAGTTTTTCAGGCTTTGTGTAATATCTTACCCTTTCAATTTTATCTCACTGCTATTGTTTCAGAACGCTTTACCAAACTCTGGACAACAAAGATGCCCTTTCAGGTAGGTGTGTGTGTGTGTGTATGTGTGTGTGTGTGTGTGTTTGTGTGTGCATGTAAGCACATGCACGTGTAATGCTAGACAGTCTCTGTGAGAATTTTTCCCATTTATTTTCTTTGTGTCTAGTTCACTAAATTACCCTTGCTTCTACCCGAAGATACAATCTTATCATTACTCTAATGGTAAACATGCCTAATAATTCTGTCAAATAACATTATTTTAGGATTACGTAACAGTTGCTAGAATTTTGTCCATTAGTAGTCCTTAGACCATTCAGGCTTAACAACATACCAGAAAGCAGGTGCTTCTAAAAGAGATGTATTTTCTTGATGCCCAGCAGAGGCAGTGTTGCTGAGGTATGTAGCACTTAGCAGTGACTTCTTGCAGTCCTCTCGAGGTGGAACTGGTGAATGAATTCTCTGGACCTATAGCAAACACTCATTTCATTTGTCAACACACAGCCTACCTGCAACCCTGAAGGACGGAATTTCAACATACAAGTTAGGCCAGAGTCATGCTCTATCAACGTGCCTCTTTAAAAAGAAAGGAAAATTAAGTATTCGAGTTTAGCATTTGTTTCCAGAAACCAGCTACTTGGTATAAGCTAAAACAAGTGTAACGATGAAAGTTTTATAAGTTCTGTGAATAATTTTAAAATGCTTTGTCAAATGTAATGAACTTGTTCGGAGGTAAAACTGATGGCTCCTTGTTGATGTTTATCCAACAAAGTTGTTTCAGGGGTTCAAGTAGCAGAGGATAGCCTTGAACCGTTGACTTCAAATTACTCTTGACTTCAAATTACAGGGATGTATCTCTACACCTGGCAAAGCTGTTTCTTATTAAAATAATTATTTTCCTGATTACAAAAATATTTTTCCTGAGAGAATTGGAAGTTATGGAGAAAATTACCCACAAGCTTACTCACTCAGACCAGCTTAATTATACGTGAGGTTAAGATAAAATTGAAGGCATGCTTTAATTTTGAATGCATTTATATCTAAATCCCTGCCATCTGATGCCACCTACGGGACTAGATAAAGAAAAGAGAGACCTGAATAAAATTTGGAGGTATGTCAATATTTGAAGAAATGTAGAACAGCTAGGGGGAATTTGAAAGAACTGTCAATGAAATGGGAGGAAAGCCAGGAATGTGTTTCAGCCTAGGCAATTGGGGTTTATTTATGAAGTAATCATCAAAGCCACAAAAAGTGTATGACGTGCTGAATAAAACACGAACCAAAATTGGTCCACAAAGAAGCTTCTTTTTACCTATGTTGATAAGCAAGGTCAGAGAAAACCAAGTTAGACTGGACATAGGGCACTCCTCCTAATAATGAACTACAAAACTATTCAATTAGTGAATTAGCTTTTTACAAAAGAAATGGACATTAATACCAGCCATTTTTTAACAATATAAAAAATTAGAAAGAAAAAAAAATCTACTCACAATTTTGCAAAACATCAAGTCTGAAATGTGTGAAGAGCTACATAAAAAACGAAATTTGCCGATATAAAAGCCATGGACTGGAGAGAGGGCTCAATGATGAAGAGCACTGGTTGCTCTTCCAGAAAACCTGGTTTGAGTCCCAGAACCTAACTTGTAGCTCTACCAGTAACTCAGGGTTCTGATGCCCTCTCCTGGCTTCTGCAGGCACTGCACCCACAAGGCACATTGACAAACATTCAGGGAAACACCAAAACACACAATAAATAAATCTTAAAAATATATAAACAAGTGATATGTTGGACCTCAAGCTAAAGAAACTGGTAATTAACTCACATCCATTCAACTTCTGTTAAATGCCTATATCTGATTCGAGACTCTTAAAGTAGATCAGCAAAGCAGCACAGCCAGGTCAGTCAGAGCAGCCTCACTTTGTCCCCAGCAGGATACACTTACGCATCCCACTAAACATTAACTGGCATGAATTAATAAGATGCTGCATTATAGCCTAGTCATGTTCTCCATTTTTCATTCTTTTTAAAATAAAGATCAAACATTTTACTTAAAAGCCTTCATTCAGCGTGTACAAAACAGCCCTGTTTGAAGAAAGCTCTAAAACTGTTAACAATTTAAAAGAATATGAAACACATATTTAATGTATTTAATTTTATGTGTATAAGTGTTCTGCATGCATGTGTCTATGCACCATGTGTGTGCCTGGTGCCTCAGAGGTCAGAAGAGGGCATTGGATCAGGTCATAGAGGGTTGGTTGTAAGCCACATATAAGTTAAGGGCTGGGATCAAAGCCAGGCTCTGTGGAAAAGCAAGAACCCTCTCTCTAGCACCACACTGTATTGCCTTTTAATGACACAAAATAGCAAGCTATTAAACTATTAAAGATAGCCTAATACTGTTATTAACAATATATAAATATATTTTTTTTCTTTTTAAACATTTATTTAGAGAGATAGAAACATAAGGGGGGGAGGGGGGAACAAATATGTGGAGGTCACCATCTTTACATCTAAAACTAAATCTTTCAGTAAAGAATTTAAACAGAATACAAAGTTTAATGACAGGTCAACATAAGAAATGTGGTTTTTCAAAAGCCAATGTGTTTAATGACAGACAGTTACACAATCTTTAAATGATTTTATTGTTCCTCTGGTGAAACTTAAATATCGTCAAGGTCCTGAATCAAGTACTTTCTCCTGGCTTGCCAACAGCTGTGCTCTGTCTTCGTTTGGTTTGTTTAGTAGAAAGTGAGCTATCTGCAGGAGAACACCATCATCAAAGCCTTTCACATCATTATCTTCCACTGTCTCATAAAGAGGCTTACTCTGTGTCCCCCAACAAATATTTTTACGTGGGTTATTTTGATCAGCTTGAACAGTCAGTGCCAAAGTATTTAACTGGTAGCAGAAAAAAGAAAAGTATTTTCCATCTGTGATCACACCCTGGGATACAAAAGGTCGAGTAACATCTGCTTCGCTCCAGAACCCTGTAGAAGAAAACAATGTTGGGATGTGCACACATTGATAAATTTTATCCAAACAGAACACTCTGGAGGGTACTAAGACCCTGGGAACCCTGACCCACCAAATCCCTGGCTCCCAGTTTCCCAGGCTTTGTCACAGACTCTGTATTCTCTTGCTGTATTAATGTCTCCTCGCTTCTAGAGTCCCCAGACTTATGATCCATGCTTTTCTACAAACTCAGTCTTCAGGAGCTTCCAGCATTCACTTACTTATCTGAGAAACTTTGCCTACAGGAATGATTCTGCAACTGATATTAACTTAATGACTTAGAACATGCTCAAAAAGGTCCACCTAGCACCACATAAGACCCAATGTTCATTATGACCATTTATTTCACTAAATACAGATACATACACAAGCTCTCAAAATCATCAGAAAAAGTCCAGCTCTCTATAGTTTCAACAACATGCCTTTGGATAATCCAGTGTCATTTGAAGACGTTAAGAGGTTTTAAGAATTGCTGTCATTGCCTCTGGTGTCTCAGGTCATAAGGTTAAAGGACATCTTAATACCTCATCTACTCAAGTTATCTGGCTGATTGTTGTTCTAGTCTGACTGGTTAAATACTCTTAAATACCACCAAGGCCAGGAATCCACTTAACTTCTCCACATGTATATTTTAAACTAAATCCTTAATGGAGTGATCTAATGAAAGTTACTTCTCAAAGGCACTAAGTCACAGTTTATCATTCATGAACATACAGTGCCACTAGAAGTGCCTCTTACCCTTCCTGACGACCTCAACCCCACCTATTGCCACCTTCCCCTCCTATTAAAGAAATATAAGCCAGCAATAAAAGCATAACATTGAAATGCATATCTACCAACACAAAGGAGGACTCTAGTATGAACAACCCGTATCAAAATTCCCTCTGGGTTATTATACAGAATTAGTCTAGTTTATATTTTCTAACTTTCAGCTCTGAAGTAGAACAGTGGACTCTGAAAGAATAGGAAGATGAGGACTGTAGCCCTTTGATAGAGGATTTGCTTGGTAGGTACTAGTCCTTGGTGAGAACTCCAGCAGAGGAAAATGAAGGCCTAAATGATATAGCTTCTACCTTCTGCGACATCATTTCAGAGCATTCTCCTTTCCCTTTCATTACTAGTCACCAGCATCTATGTTGTTCCATACATACTTCGAAAGCCTGTCCTCATTACAGAGACTTATTCTGACTATTCCTCAAACAGCCAATAGGCTGTTATTGCAATGTATCTTCTCCTAGATTCTGCATGAATAGCTCAGCACCATTCAGGTTTCTGAAACAAAGTCACTTCTGGACATCTTTCTATAATGACTCTATTCAAATAGATTTTGCCTTAATGCTGGTATATTTTTCCCATAACATCACCACTCTGTAAATAGCACATAATTATCTTTCACTTTCTAGTGTAATAAAGCTCTTGGGGAGTCAGGCCTGTCTGTTATTCAACACTGTCTCCAAAGGTAACAACTCTGCCGTAAAATCCATTCAAAGGCTGGCAAGATGACTCAGTGGGCATCATTCTGGAGACCCAAGTACAACTCCCAGGGCCCACAAAGAGGTGATGAGTACCCCACCGAAGGTTGCCCTGTGACCTCCCCATGCCTGCCATGGCCCACAAATCCTGCTGGATGCACTTGCATCTACCGAATGGAAAGGTTCCTAGTCAAAATCTTCACTCTGGTGTCATTTTCTTTCCTAACTCAAGAATTTTACAAAGTGAGGAAGCTTACAAAGATTCGACTTACTCACCAGGAGTTTTTTTAAAAATGTTTGTGAAAAACACTAGAAAATAATATATTCAGACAGGAAGTAATCACAGTAAAAGATCAAGATTACTCATGTGTACTTGCAAATTTCAAATGTAAATTACTTCATTACAGATTTTTAAATAACTGTACTTTATATCAAAATGTTCAGATCCAAGTTCTGTTTTTACCTAAAGAAAAAAAAATCTTAATAATTCCATTCTCCACATGTTATACTTCAAAAATGAAAACTGCCACCACATTGGCCTTACCTTGGTACATAGCTTGTGCTCCCGTCCAAGCAAAAAGACTTGCAATGGCATTAGCTCTAAAGACAACTTCTACCTGCTCAGCTTGGTTTTGTTTTATCAGCCTGTTCCTATTCAGTTTGTCAGGTAACAGATGAAACTGAGTGTGGCCATAACAACATGGATCTGCTGTTTTTGAGCCTAATGGAAAGAATAAAAACATCTCAGATGAACTGAGAGCATGCAGAAGTCTAGCAGCACGCGCTTTAGCCTCTGTTTCAAGCATACCTTTCTTCTTGGAACAAATGTTCCATACTTGAAATACATAAATAGACTGAATTGCCTTACATATTTTTTTTATTGACTACAGTAGTTACTTAAAAACAATTTCCCAACCTGCTGATTAAACAAGGCTCAGCAGGGCACAAAATAAGCCAGGAAGATACATATAAAAGGAATTTATAATTTCCCATTACTTAACTCTACCAATCCCTCTCAGTCATTAAGAGCGTCCATGGCAGTATCCCTGAGAGGATGCACCTTATGAAGGTTCGGGAGGTAAAAGTGCTTAGTAGGCAGCCCTAATGACTTACGCTGGGTTCCTGCAACCCACACTGCAGAAAGAGTGCGCTGCACAAAGGCATGCTCTGATCTCCACATGCGCTCTGCACTTTCACACCCACATGCATATTATGCACAGACATTCACAATAACAAGTGAAACAACAATCAGTATAACAAGTCAAATTACGATGAATGTAAGAATAGTATTTTTGTTCATTTTTTTAAAAGATGGTTTTTATATTTCTAAATAAAGAATGTCAATATCTTAGTGGGTAGTGTTTGCCTAGAGCACAGGAAACTCTGATTTGAGTCTTAACATATATAATGTTGGCAGAGTGGTACATGCCCTGCCCCTAACCTCAGCAATGGGGATCTGGGGGCAGCAGGATCTGCCGTTTCAAGGCTACTCCGCAATGAGTGTTAAGCCAGCCAGGGACAAAGACAGGAAAGAGAGAAGAACACGCAATGGCAGAAAGAGAAAAAAACATAGGACAGAAAAGGCAATGCAAGGCAAAGGGGAAGGGAGAGCAAGGGCGAAGGACTGGCAGTCCAGTTCCCAGGAAATACAGACACACTCCACTCCACTGCTAGAGCAGCTTCAAAACAGTTTCCAATCACTAAGACCACATGAGTGAGAAAGGACTAATACAATGGCCTGGAGGACGACTAGAATTCTTCTGAAGGCCTTTGTTGGGTCACTGAGGAACTAGTAAGTAGGAACACCAAGGTGTGTTAGGGCAGATGTGAGGCCTACAAGTGTTTGAATTCCTGAAGTACCCACGATGTGTAGAATGAGCAGGATGCTTCAATAAAAGGCCATTCATGATACACAGTCCAGTTCTAAGCATATAAACTACAAACTACTTTTTCTATATAATAAAACAAATGGCTTCGCAAGGGTAACAATTTTTGAAGGTTAAATGTTGCTAATGCAATAGACACAAAACTTTCAGATTAAGAACTAAATTTTTCTCCAATTATCATTCATGTTATACTACCTTGAGATTATGAACAATATTGCTCATAGTCAATCAAACTTCTCAGTCTTTAAGAATTAAATCTGAGCTAGGTGTGGTAATATACAGTTCTATAGTAGGAAGGAAGAGGCAGAGGGGCTCCTGCCCCAAGTTCAAGGCCAGTCAGGGCTACATAATGAGCTCAAAGCTAACTGAGACACAGAAACCCTGTCGCCATCAAAAAAATAATAAAATATAAGAATTCAAAATTAAACTTCCCTCTATATCTTCTATTGATCAATATGTCAAGAGAAACTTACCAGTAAATATGCTGTTTTCATACTGCCGTTTGAACAATGGAAGCTTGTCTGGTTTATATTTCAAAACAGGGATTTCTGCAGGAATGGAATAATCCAATGGCACAAACTTCAAGAATAAGAAATCACAAAGGGAATTCAGAAACATTGTATCCATCTCATTTACAATATCTTACATTTAAATATTTTCAATAAGTTAGTTCTTACAAAATAATATTATTATACAAATTGACTATCTCTGAATCAAAATGCTAGGGACCAGAAGTGTTTCAGACTTGAGGTTTGCAGAATCTGGAATATCCAGAGTCTGCAGGACGGGCATTCCTAAATCAAAACTCTGAAGTGCTCTGACTTCTGGGTTGTTTCGACAACATCTTCACTGCTCAGGCACTAATATCTGTTGATAGGACCAAAGTGGTCATATGTAGGAAAGTTTTAAAAATCCTGCTATAATAAACAATCATAAGTTGATTTTACCACACTGATGCCTTACCTATTTGACCTTGGTAGAATACGTCATTCTAAACCAGTTGAAAAAGATTTCCAGATGAGTCGCCATCATGAACAAAGAGGGAAGGCAAGAAATCTACCAGCATACCTCATCATATTCCTCGGGTTACCTGACTGCCCTTTGGCAGTGCTCACACTGGATGCCAACAGATACAAAACCCTTACCTCAGGGAGTTGCTTAGATATTCGAATCTGGTTGTGTGGTTTATCATTTATCTGGTACCGTAAAGCATCAATATGGCCTTTCCGATGACCAGCAGGAATGCGTTCTTCACCACGAACCCAGAAAAAGTCAACAGGGCGCCTACGATCTATCAAGACACAGTCAAAATTTTCATTATTTAGAGAAAATTGATTATTAGTTAATGTAGTCTTAAGCATGTTAAGAATAGCAGGTCTAAAATATATACATATAAAAATTACAGAGAATGTAAGAATCTGAGTTACATACGTGAACCATTATGTTTCAAATACAGTACTTGAAAACTTCATTTTGCTAACCACTGTAATTAACAAGGTTACTCAGTTAAAAATAAAGATTCAAGAATGAACAGCAATACCACTCACCAGAATAAGATGAGCACTGATCTATGAAGCACTAAGTTACTACTACTCTAAAAGTACGGGTAATTCCCATCACTGCCACCTTATACAAGATGGACTTACTTTCATCTGAACAATGTTAAGTTTTCTAAGCCACCCATGGTGAGTAGTCAAACGTACCTTCCTAATACTGCTTTCCCTGTACAGAGGAGGAAGGGAAGTAACAGACACTCTAAGGTTCAGTTTAACACACATCTACAGCCATAGCAGAAGTAATTCAATTATTACTAAGACATCTTCTGGGTCGTAGACACAAATGAATTACAAACACATTATCTGCTGGGGTGTAGCTCAAAGGCAGAGGGTATTCTAGTCCTTGAGTTCAATCCCCCTACTATCACCCTATCAAAAACAAACAAAAACATCATACATTATTTTTCACATCCACACTGAACAAATCTGTTTACTGGGACCGAATCTTGACCTCTCAACCTACCAGATTGGGCCTGAAGGCGGCAACATTTAACATGTGCCTTTTTACTCTTCGTTTATAAAACGAATTTATGATACGTACTGTTATTATGAGGATTAACTAGGTGGCATTTAGAACATTGGGGAAAGGGATCAACACACAGTAAATGCTAAAAAAAAAAATGTTAGGAATTGCAGATAATCTTATTTACATTTCGACATTCTATGGCCAAAAAGTTACCGAAATTCTCATCGTGATATCAAGGCAAAGAGAGGTTGAAGAGTCAAAAGACAACCCCAAGTTGTCTCTACTTAGTCTCTTAAACTTTTGGCTAGTCAGACACAAAACCAGGTCAAGGCTTGGAAACCTGATAAGCTTTGGCTGAGTCTAAACTTTAACAAGTAGTCCTTAGCAAGGCAGGCCACCAGAAACGTGGTCTGCAAATCCTAACTCACTGAGTGCTATTAAACCTGCAGGAAAGCTTGGCCCACAGCGTCCGCATCTCCCCTGTTCAGGATGGGAGTCCCAAACTCACCGAGAGCTGCTGTGGTCAGGACAGGGTTGAGTGGAGCGAGCAAGTTCACGAGAGTCCCCACTATCTGGTCTAGGAGGGAGGAGGCGAGGGCCTGGCGACGATCGAAGTGGGACCGGGGCTGGGGGCGCCGCACGTAGACATGTTCCTGCATGATGCAGTCGCATACGGCGGCGCGCAGGGCCGCGAGGTCGAGCGAGGGCGGGGACAGCTCTGGCGCAGGCGGCAGGCCCGAGACAAACACGGTCTTGGTGAAGCTCTGGTACCAGCGGTCGGCGTTCAAGGCGGGGATCTGCGGATGCACCACGTACTTCTTGAACTGCATCTTCGTGAGAATTCGTATCTTCTCGTCCACGGACTCGGCCGCGTGCACTGTCGCCTGCCAGCGTTGTATCCGCCGCTGCCGCGCTGCTTTGCTGTCGGCGGTCATGGAAGCCACGATCGGCGGGTACCGCGCGACGGGCGTCGCCACGACCTCCAGGTCGCTCGCCTCGGTGGCTGAGGCAGACACCTTAGCAGCGGCATTCTGGGACAATCCCCGGCCGCGGGGCACCAGCTTCCAACACCTGGCCGCCGCCATCTTTGCCCACCGCGACCCGGAACTTGAGGTCAACTGTCAGGAATTGTTCCTGTTCACTTGCCGTAGGGACCAATCGCTTCTTGGAGGCGGATGCTCAATGCTCCTGTGGTGCGTCGTGTCATCTAGTTTGCAGCCAATCAGCTTTCTCCATAATGTTTATTATCTTCTTTTTGAGTAATAGTGCGCGAAAGAACCCGCTTGCCCCAGTTATTGTTTCCACCTGTTATGCTCTGAAGAATGAAACAATTAAAAGGAATTCCTGCTCGTAGGATATTTTAGGGACTCGCATTTTTCTTTTCAACCGCGGACAATTAGAAATATTCCCTAAAGAGAAATTTTAAATCCGTACAGTTCTAGCTTCATTTGTGTACCTCATATCGTTTGTTATTCTCCACTTCCTTTAGAACTAGAAAGTTATTTTACGAAGCACAACATCTAGTTATTCTTGCTAATGATAAAAATTATACCAGCGTCAATTACCTGTGAACACTACTAAACTTTAGGGAAATGATTTGATATATTCTTCAATGCTAAGAAGGTAATTTAATTTATTTTGAAATGGGGAAATGTGTTTTTAGTTGAATTTACAAGAGGTCGGGGAACACATGAAATAAATCATACTAACCAATTTGCTCGAATTTTGCTGTGTATTAAACACTTTGCTACTTTGGGATGCACTGATTCTTTACAATGAACTTCATAAAGAATCACTTTATTTTTCAGTCTTCAGCAATCAATCGATAAATGTTCGTAATGGATGTTCAGAAATATCTGTGAAACTCACCAAGGTCTCACAAAGTCTTAGTTCATTTCAGACAACTTATCTCAGCGACTTTTGCTACAATCAAGAGCTAGAATAATAGTGGTTTTGACTTATTGAAATAACTCTTGAGGGTGTTGAAAACAAACATTTTGCTTCTAAAAGGACTGCATGCATATCTTTAGATTACAACTGATGGTGCAGATCATGAAGTTTCAGGCCTATAAAACAAAAGTTTAGAAATGAAGTAGCCAAGTTTCATTAATACCTCTTGTGAGAAGTCCCTAACAGAATCTTCGCTATCCTTTTAACATTAATAACAAAATGAGGACATGATCTCAATCTTCATGCTCATATTCAGCACTTAAAGAATAAAGACGACTTGCTGACTAGCAACATAAGCTGAAGTGCCATTTTGTGTCAAAAACATTCTTTTAGAGTATCGTGTAAAATATAAGTCATGATTTTATACGTTATCATACAATTTCAGCACTATTTTAGGTGTAAACGTGAGCTTTAGGGAACTCCAGAAGACATAATTCTATCAGTATATATTGTGTTTGTGTTTGGCAGTAAATCAAAATAATTAAGCTGTATTTTAGAAGGAGAGGTAGGAGAAGCCCTGCAATGGAGCAAACTCTGGTAAAAGACCAAAGTTTAGCTATGGAAAGGAGGATGCTTCCTCTCTAATCTGATTCAAATCTTTTATGTTGCATGCAAGGAATCAGACATAAAACCAAAAGCTACCCAGTGTCTTAGGGGCAGAGTTGGTACTGAAAGACCTCCGAGCTGGGGAGACCCTCACTCAAGTGTCAGGATGGCACAACCCCCCAAGAACTCACGAAAGACCGTCCTTGCTGCAATCACACGAGGTTTATTCTGGGGGGGGGCAGTGCACTGGGGTCGAGCTTGTAACCTACGCAGAGGCAGAGGAGTTCGACCCTGAGCAGCTGAAGTCAGGGGTATTTAAAGAAAAAACCATAAAACAAGGAAATTCTTTGCATCATGGGAAGTTATAGAATGTCCTAAGTTCATCATTCCTGAGGTTAGCTATTTCCTGAGACAAAAGGTGTAGGTTAGCCATTAGGAACAATCCTGCTGTTAGCTATTTCCTGGGACAAAAGATGTGGATAGTTGCGATAACAATCCTGCTGTTAGCTAATTTCCTGGGACAAAGGATGTAGGTTAGCCATTAGGCGGTGGAATATGGCTATATTATCTCTGGCTTTAATTTTGCTAAGGGGGGTCTAACTTCCTTATAATGGGCTCGGGTCTTCCAGTCCTGAATCCCAGGTTGTCTGCCACTCAGGGTGTTTTATTTAGTGGATATTTATGAGTGCCTTTTATGTGATCTTACAGGAAGAAAAACCATAATCATAATACATAGCCTTATGATTTATCATAAAGTCATAGGTGTCATGGAAAAAATACAGTGGACAAAGAAAAACATCAATGTACTCTAGTATGTGGATAGATGTTTGAAATGTAAAAAGCATGACCAGAGTACTATTTTTTTTTTTGTAAAGATATCATTTGAGCAATGAGTTATGTAAATATTAGAGAGGGAGGTTCCAGAAGGAGAAACACATGCAGAGATTCTGAAATGCAAGCATAACCTGAAGATCCAACAAGTGGAAAGGCCATGTGAATGAAAAAACAAAGTAGATAATGGGAATAACAGGGCCCCAACCTTAGTAGGCACCCAGACATTAGCAGAACTGACTGCATGATAGAAGATGAATTCAGGCCATACAACTCAGCACATAGACAATAGCACCCGACAAAATGAAAACAAAGATCTAATCCATCAAAGGCCATAGTTCTGGGAAAGTCTCTAAATTTACTAACTTTGCTTTTTTGGCTTCAGTTCCATTTCTGACTAAATGTTCTTGTTACCTGATGTATGTCAACCCAGAACATGTTTTTATTTTATTTTTTATTTTTAACTTTATTTTTCTTTTGTAGTTAAAAGCTCACCCTGGGATTCCAAACACCTGGTGTAGTTGTTGGTCAGCTAATAATAAAGACTTTCTATTGGATTAAATATATGTCTGAGCAGTCTTCTCTGGTGGCTATCACACAACAATGGGGAAGTAGTAGGAGTTTATAAGAGAAAGGAGAAGGGTCAAACTTAAAGGTGTCTAGACACAATTGCTGATATTGTTAGGACTCTTGCTAAAACTCGGAATGGCTAGAAAGCTGTTGAAATCAGATATCATAAATTAATTTAGATTTAATTATTTTCAGTGTATTAGTTAGCTTAGACTGCTTAATTAATGAGATTCTTCTGGAGAATGGAAGTCTAAGATGAGAGTATCATTATAGTTAGAATCTTGTGAGGGCTTCTTGACTTACAAAGAGCTTCACATAGTGTAAAAAAAATATGCCCTCTGTGTTTTCTTGTATGAACACAAATCCTTTTATTAGAGGTCCCTATTCTTTTTCTTTTAACTACACTTTGATTACTTCTGCAAGTTCAGTCACATGGAAGGTTCAGGCTTCGATGTGGGGCTTTGGGGGAAGATGTAATTTCATCACTCACAGCCATCACACACACATTATGGAAGGTCAAATAAACTGGTAAATCCTTAATAATCCATAAACTTTAGAAAGACAAGGAATGGATTATTTATGTGTGTACTAATCTCGATATATCACCTAGAATTAGACTGAGTTTTTAACAATACCCAAAGGTTACATGTTTGTTTCGTTGTTATAGAATTCTTTTTTTTTTTTTTTTGATACTTTATTTACATTTCCAATGTTTCCCCTTTTCTGGGTCTCCTCTTAGGAAGCCCCCTATCACCTCCCCATCCCTGCCTCTATGAGGGAATTCCACCTCCCACCCACCCGCCCACCCATTCCCCTATTCCCACCTTGACATTCCCCTTTACTGGGGCCTCTAACAGCCTCAGGCCCAAGGGCCTCTCCTCTCTCCCTGATGGCCATCGAGGTCGTCCTCCGCCTCATATATGGTCCGAACCATGGGTCCATAGATGTGTATTCTTTGGGGTCCAAACTTCAGGATGACCCGGGGGGGGGGGGGAAGGCCCATTGACACTGTTGCTCCCTCCATGGGGCTGCGAACTCCCTCAACTCCTTCAGACCCTTCTCCAACTCCTCCATCTGGGACCTCACTCTCAGTCCAGTGGTTACTGTTAAGTGAGACTTGGGCATTCTGACCTTTTGGGCTAATATCCGCATATCAGTGAGTACATATCATGCTCATTCTTTTGTGACTGAGTTACCTCGCTCAGGATGATATTTTCAAGTTCCATCCATTTGCCTGCAAATTTCATTAAGTCATTGTTTTTAATAGCTGAGTAGTACTCCATTGTGTAAATGTACCACATTTTCTGTATCCATTCCTCTGATGAGGGACATCTGGGTTGTTTCCAGCTTCTGGCTATTATAAATATGGCTG
>CM052716.1:32513820-32544828 GCA_028551405.1 Uromys caudimaculatus | reverse complement strand
CACACACACACACACACACACACAACATAAAAACATAGCTAAATATAATGCAATTTTAAAAAGATCAAAAATTATTAACAAACTTAGGGGAAAACTGTTGCTTTTCATAAAAAAGGCTTCAGTATTTCTGTACCCACAGCAGTAACAACTTCAGTGATGCTACATAAAATGGCATTTTTCATGGTTTCTGGATCAGTTGATCCAGAACATTTTGTATTGAAATTACATATATTTTATTTAATTACTATCCTTTAGTTATGTCTTTGTATTCCAGTGCTGTAATATATAGAAATGTATCCTTTTGATTTCATGAGTGTAGGCAGGTTGTCTCTAAATTTTGAGTCACTTTTGTTAATTTGTAGTATGTACATTGGTCACCCACTGCCATGTGTCCTGAGTTTACAATATCACCTGGATTAGAAATCTCCCCAGCGGAGGCAATAGCAAGGAAGTACCACTGTTGTGGGTTCTCCAATGAAAGACACACACATGCAGCCTTATATTTAATATGCCCTAATCAGCTCAATGGCTGGACCACTCACTCACAAACTTCCATGTTGCTAACACCTCCCCGCTGATACTCCCAAGTTATTACTAACTAAAATCTGTATTCCATCTTTGCTACCCTAGACCCAATTGTGGAGGGGTTGTGGCCGCTCTTCTCCGACTCTTACATGATTTTTTTACTTTCAAACCTGGATCTTATCCCTTTCTGGGCATGGCGCCATTGGCCACTGGCAACTTTATTTACCAATCAAAGTCAACTGGGGGTAGGGACCCTCCCTCAGCATATTACATGCATTCCCATGTAATTTTGGAAACACAACATAATACAAGCAATAAATCAAATCTACAACATATTAGGGCAGAGGGTGTAACAGTGTCAGAGCACTGACCTGATATTCAAAAATCACCAAGTCTGATCCACCACATATATGCTATACATAATTGTAGCAAATCTATACATAATTGTAGCAAATATGATCAGATTACATGATTCTTTTGTCTTTTATTTATCAGAGTACAACCAAGATTGAATGATAATTATGTCATATATTTGTTGGCAACTTAGAATTTTTATTTCTATGAATAAACCTCACCTTTTATTTGGGTGTTTTACATTGAAATTCCTTGCTCATTAGTAATAAAAAATTTATTACATTTGGATAAGCACAAGGATTACAGATACTTCTGTGATATGTAGTTGATCATTTGACTTATTTGTTGAGTCATTTGTTATACCAGAATATTAAACATTCAAAATAGATACTTTTTGGGAATTCTAGTTGCCTATGTTGCAAAAGAAGGTCCACATATTTTGAAAATTGTTATAGTAATTCTACCAATAGGAGTCAGCTATCCTTTTAAAAAGAAATGTTAAGAGCTCACCAAGTTGTTTTCGAATACCAAATGGTCAGCACTGAAAACATATGCATACAATTAATATTTCACAGACTGAATAGGTTGTATTCATGCATTCAGAAATGTGTGTGTGTGTCTCTGTGTGTGTATATGTATGATATGTATACACACACCAACAATTAAAGGACAAAGATAATGCACTTGAAAGGGAACAAAATGAAGTACATGTGAAGAAACGGAAGGGGAGATGATGTAATATTCATCTCAGAAAAAAATATTGCAAAATAGACATTGCAGAGTTTACAAAGAAATGTCAGTTCCTGGAGATATATGATAAGATTCAGTAGAAGTACGACAATCATTGCACATCTGGCAGAATGCACTAGATACATGTCCTAAATTGATTTAGATTTGGCTTTGGATTGACAGAGGATCCTTTGTAGATGAATATGGGTGCAATAAATGACTTAGGAATTAAGACTCTAAAATAAAGACAGAAGTACAGCATGGTTAAACAATGAACACACATCATTTTTATGAATTGTATATAACTCAACATCAATGACATGCAGCTATTCAGTAAATTTAGGTCTCAACTTTGCTTTGCTATAAATTTTGTCAATGTTAATAAAACGATTCTTCCAGCTGTCTGTAATGACCACACTGCCTCTAATCAGCAACCTATGATACTAGGACTGGTGTTGGGAGAGTAATATCCATCTCCTGACTCTGTTTCGCTGTTTGTACTTTTATACCCTCGACCATGTCCTCCTTTGGCAATATGTAATGCAAGATAAGTTGATATTTCACACTGCATGCATTATAATGATAGTCATACTTTCAACCCTCTTCCACATTAAAGGCTACCTACATTAACAGCATACTGATCAATTTCTTCTATTTTTGGTAATTTCCTGTTTTTATAATTATCCCACTCACCTTTTTCCTCCTGCCCCTCCCCACTCTTGAAGTACATGAATGAGAAGAGAGCTTTATCTCTGATATATTCTCTTTAAATTCATGCATACCTTAGGAATAATAATGTAATTCCCCTCTTCATTCCTGTGCATTATTGGTTGTCTATAATCCTGTCTACAATTAGAGCACACACTTATGAATAGTGCTGTTTAAGACTTCTCCTTTTGGTGGTAGTAAGATAGAAGAAAGACTTTGACAGCATGAAAAAGAGCCAATGAAGGAAATACTTGGTTGATGAGTATAGTAGGAATTTCTGACATTTTCAATTGCCATACACATGTGCAAATTTCAGAGAAGAGAAGGAAACGCCTAACCTATGAATTCACACAAAGCTGGGAGAAAAGCAACTATCTCATATGGCTCTCAAACGTAAGTGAGTTTAATCCTAGCAAATAGCCTTACATTAATTTAATTAAATATTTAAAAAATCAAAATTAAAACCAAGGGTTGGAGAGATGGCTCACCAATTGAGAGCACTGAGACCCACAGATATAGAGACGCCCAGCCAGACAACATGCAGAGAGTGAGAGACCTTGGAACACTCAGTCCAAAAAAGGGGTGTCTCCATCAGATCTCTCCCCTCCAGGCCTGGGAGCTCCATGGAAGAAGGAGAAAGACTGTAAGAGCCAGAGGTGATGCAGAACACAAAAAATCAAGGACTTCTAGACACAACAGGGAAGGCACATTACGAACTCACAGAGACTGTGGCAGCGTGCACAGACCTTCAGGGGCTTCCAACAACGGGAGTCTTAGAGCTAAGAGGAAAAGTAGACACGTGCACCCATCCCTAACCCCTCAACTGATAGCCACTTGCTAACGAAAACAATTAGACTTCTCCAAGGGATTCTTACTGGGGCACTCTTACGAGCAGGCCCCACACACCGCAGTAGATGATCAACACAGAATAAACTCAGCAATATCTTTGGAGGCTCTTTATCTCACCACTCTGGCAGGGAATTTTTTTCCTACCACGCAGGTCCTTTTTATAGATACTATGTCTTCCAGTTCGAGATTTTATGTGATTCCTGTGTATATAAACCTGAATATCTCTGTGTCAATATGAATTTCTTGTGGGTTTTCTTTGGCTCTGTTGGTTGGTTTGTAATATTATCATGTGTTTGATTTTGATTTATATTGTTTTTTTTTGTTTCACTATTATTCCTTAGATGCTTGTTTCTTTTCTAAAAAGAGATAGAGAGGGAATGGATCCATGTGGAAGGGGAAATAGAGAGGAAATGGGAGGAGTGGTGGGAGGACCGTCATCAGAATATATTGTATGGAAAAAAATCTATTTTTGATTAAAGAAAAGAAATAAAAAAAAAAAAAGATGACTGGTTGTTCTTCCAGAAGCCCTACATTCAATTCCTAGCACCTAAATGGTGGCTTACAATTATCTATTACTCCAGGCCCAGGGATCCAGCAGCCTCATCTGGTCTCCATGGATACCAGATATGCATGGGATGCACAAGCATGCATGCAATCGAAATGTCTACATGAAATAAAAATCTCTTTGAAAATCAAACTTTAAAATAAAACCAATAATAAGGCATTTTAAAGCATAATTGGCTCAGTCTACTCATAGTGTAGTAATAAGCGTCAGGAATCCAGGTGTAGGAGACTTCATTAAATGTTAGCAAGGGCCTTTCCCTGAACTCATGTGCTCTATGAATAATTTCTATGCCTCCTCCCTTGTAAAGGCATTTTAGGGGGAATCCTAATGAATTTAATATACTCTTTTGGATAAAGGGCCAGATTTCAATTGGCTTAAATGTTCCACCAAAGTTATTACTCTTAAAACATCAGGTTGTATATTTTTCGATTGCTGTCACTGAAATATTTGAGGTCTGAAATATGACTTATTTAAAATTCAGACATATATTTCCAGTGTTCCTTCAACTTACACAACATAGTGTTCCTTAACTCATGCACATGGCAGTAATCTGTTATATTTAGAACATATGGCTGCATTTGATATATCAAATGTCTTTGGCAAATGAAGTCATCCCAGTTTTATGGAAACTTGTCTGCAATATGACATAGGGGGAAAAACAATGATTTTCCTCTCATTATTCATTATATTTCCTTCAAGTTCACATCAACATAACTTGGCCTAAGACATGATTTTCCTAAAATAACGCAAGAAGTTAAAATAGACTCAATAAATGGGCATCAAAGTGCGATATTAACAATGGGAAAATAAATTGTTACCACCTTTTTGGCGAGTACTTTGGTGATATATTTCTGCCTTTAAAATGGTCCATTACTTCTGACCCTTAGGAAATAATTCAGAATACAAAAGAGTGACTCAATATAATTTTTAAAATTAAAAATATATATAGACATACACTCGAGTTTTATTGGTGGCCCTGGGTCAACAGCTGTAGTCACTAGCCACGAAAATAAAAAATAAAATAAAATAAAATAAAATAAAATAAAATAAAATAAAATAAAATAAATTTAGCTATATCCAGGTTAAGGGAGAGAGTCTTACTCATAATAGTGCCACCACCTTCCAGCAGATACAGATCCCTACTTTGTAGCTGGGAGATTAGAGTGAGCAGCACAGTTAAATTACAGGAGGAGCCAGCATCTTTCTAGGACTGCTTAGGCTGTGACTTCTTCCTGTCCAGCTTTTTATTTATCCACCAAGAAAGGCATTTTTCTTTCTCTTCCTCCAAATAGAGGAATGCCCTTCTAAAGACTGTATTCTTCCTCCACTTCATTTGCACTTGAGTTTCATTCTAACTCTTTTTCCCATTCTTGTATGCCCATTTTTATACAATAAATGAGGTGAAGAAAAAAAAATATGTTTTTTGGATCACGGTTCTTAGCACAGAATGTTAATGTGTCTGAGGTAATAACAGAGGGAACTAAGGAAATCCATAACTCCTGTGATACTTGGCAATATTGTCCTGTCCTATTCATAATGGTAAATATTACATACATATAGTCTTATAATATATATGCTCTGTAGGCTTTACATATGTTGGCTTTATATAAAAACTATATCTACATACTTAGCCTAATGATAGGAACTAGTTTGATTTGCAGAACATTTGTAGCCTACATATACTACTCATAAATTCATTAAACGAAGTTTATGAAATTGTAAAATAATTTTGAAATAGATGTATCTAAAAGCTGTGTAAAATACACAGTATATAGAAAATAATGTCTATACTGTCACATCTCAAGATAGAGGCTCAATAAGAGGTGATAAAAATTAAAGGGAAGAAATGGGGTCCCTAACAGCTTTCTTCTCTGTAAATTTTAACTTGTACTTACTGCATTCAGATTGCTTCTTGATCCGTCAACAGTAGGAGTGCCTAAACAAGACCCGAGCAACGACACTATCAATAGACAAGCCAATATAGAAGGGGTATAATGGAGTTCTCCCTAGAATGAGGACTACTTGCAGCTAACAATTGGGGAGAGAGGAAGATTTAGCTTCTCCCAGGAATGAGCTCCCTAATTGGTCATCCGACACAAGTTCAACCCCGAAACCACACATACACAAGCAACAAGAGACTCTGAAGATTGTATTTATATTTAATTCTCATATATGTAGATATATGCAACAATAACAGTAATGGAAAAAGAGGAGGGCAAAGGAGAGGTTGGATGAATGGCGGAAAGACGAGACAATTTGGAGGGAAGAAACAGAAGGGGAAGTGATGTAATTATATTCTGGTTAAAATTTTAAAAAATGTCAAACTAACAGAGTACGAAAGGAGGTGAAAAAGGTTATCACTAGAATCTTCACAGATTTATCATAAATTATTCTGCCAGTTGGATGATCAATTGGAAAATATATAAAACTCCCAAGTAGAATCACTATTTTTTATTTTTTGAGATAGGGTTTCTCTGTGTAGCCCTGGTGGTCCTGGACTCACTCTGTAGATTAGACTGGCCTCAAACTTAAGGATCTGCCTTTTTCCTGCCTCTGTCTCCTAAGTGCTGGGATTAAAGGTGTGCACCCCTACTGCTCCAAGTAGAATTCTTAGCTAGAGTGAAATTCCTTCTGTGTCAGTCTCTAAACCTATTTACTCACATTCAGATTTAGAGAGATAACGAGAATATGGAGGGTATTTTAGTAAACGTTCTCTGTGCAGAGACTTGTGTGGCATGTGCATTTTCCTATGCTCCTACAGAAGGTAGACAGATATGAAACTGAGAAGATAAATGGTTTCACACAGGAAATAAATTCTAACAGCAATGAAGGACAAAAGGTAGCCCAACTGAAGACAATTAAAAGGATTTTTTAAATTCCACTCTAATTGTCATGAAGAAATTGGTGAAATTGGATGGAGAAGGAATATATCGACAGATTTTGAATATATAATCAGCTAAAATTGCATTCTAAAGTAAGACAAATTGAGAAATATCTCTAAAAATAAATCCTCCCTTCTTGAAAAACCACATGATTAACAGTCATTTCCCAAATGTGAGCAAGACTGCTTTTTAGTGGAACAAGATAATGAGTCTAATTTTGACTGTCTTATGATTGAGCTGTTATCAGAATATCTACAGAAAACTGCAGTACTAGATATGTACTAGGAAGACTGTGATAAAGGGGATACCTTGGAATATTAAGAGAAAGCCCTTTGGTGATTTTCGACATGAGTGTTTCAGGAGTTGGCGGATTAAGGAACTTTTCCTGTAGTTACAGGAAAGGAAAAAAGACCTCCTAAGACGTACTGAGAAAATAACGGGAGAGTGTCTGTGAGACAGGATACTTGAGAATCTTAAATAACACTGAAGAAAATTTAAGCAAGGAGAATATTTGTATTGATTTAGGAACTGAGAAACTATTAAGAACAGCAGGGAATGTAATCATGAGCAAATGGAGAACTGGTTTCCTCTGGGCTTTACAGATAGAGGATCAACTGGAGATAATGTGTTCTTCTAAAAGTTGCAATGTTATTATTGAATATAAAGGTGAATATATTGAATATTCAGTTTTGCACAACATATGATTTATTACATGATAATGTTGCTAGTATTTTCATAAAATTTGAAGAAATAAACCACAGAGCTACAAACTCACCTATCAACCCAGCAGACTGAGTGTTCCCAGTTGCTCCAGAGAGTTTGCCACCCACTATAACATGAGCCTGATTCCCCTTCTTTTGAAAGACAGGTAGCCAAAATCCAAATATTTATGTTTGTTATTTATTTGCCTTTCCTAGGTATTTTTATCATGAATAAATGAATGAATGAATATTCCTATATATCTACTTTATTTGAATTATTTGCTTGGATTTGAGGAGTGAACTTATAAATCGTTCAAACTGGTTCAACTTACACAAATTTGCTTTGTTCTTTTGTTTTGTTTTGCTTTGTTTTGTTTGCTTCTTTTAAGTAAAGTCATGCTGTGTAGCTTCTGGTGTGAGAGGTCTAATTAACTCTAAATGTATGCTCTCTGGGATGAATTTTGTAACTGTAGTTTATTTATTTTATTATTTATTGTATTATTTATTATTGTTTTTTATTTATTCATATGCAGTTCTAATTCCATATTATTTAATGTTTTACTTTCCGTAGTTTCAGTTATCCACAATTACTATCTGAAAATGTTAAAAGGAAAATTCCAGAATTGCACAATTCATATGTATTCAGTTGTGTGGCTATTCTCAATATTAATAAAAATCTCATACTCTTCTAACTCATCGTCTCTGGGGCAGAATCATTGTATCCAGGCTGCATGACACTTCAGAGACACCTGGGTTTACTGATCCAATACTGTGCTATCAAAGTGCTTAGTTCAATGAACACTTATTTAATAGCAGGCCAAGCATCCAGGGTTATGATGGAGAGGAAGCACGATCATGGGTTCAGATGATTTTTGGTTCTATATGATAAACAGAACATGTAGGAAAAGCATACGTCATGTAGAGTTTGGTATTCTCCATGGTTTAAGGATCCATTGGTGTCTTTAAACATGTCCCCTTAGTCAAATGGGAATATTTTATTGTGTTCTCTGAATGAACATCAATAGATGAATCCCCTGTCAACATTTTCTTTTTCTTGTGTTTGGTAATTTAAAACAGCCCTCCTTCTACATGCATTTCTCAATAGCATACATTAGAAATATACTGACTGAATTATATGAACACTGATTAAGGCCAAATCAATTTTCAAATATGGTTCATCACAACACTTGGTACTCTCAGCCTTTTAGGGTTTTCCTCATTTAGTATAAAATACAAAGTTATTATCTTCTGTGGTTCTACGGTATAATTCCCTTCTTGCTAATGAATTAAAAATGTTTTTATACATTAATCATTTTCTCTTCTGTTATGAAATGAATGTTAAGATTTTGTTCATCTTTGAAAGTGATTTTCAAACAGATTTCCTAGACTGTGAATTTACCTTTCACCTACTCTATTTTGTCCTTCATTGATCAGAACATCTTCCGTTTGGTCATCATTATGCTGATCTCATTTTAAAAATTCAGCAAAAGGAGTACTTTTTAATCCTATGTTACAGATATTAACTTCCAAATTTTTGTAATTTTTCCTCTTTGCATTGTAGTTTTGTCTGCATCTGGAGTTGATTTTTGTGCCCAGTGTGATGTAAGGGTCGATTTTCCTGTTTTCCCCGTGACTAATAAATGCGTTCATTCTGTACTGTAGGCAGCGGAGACCGATAGTCTCGAACTCTAAGCACGGCATGCCTGCATCTCTGGAAGCAGACTCTCCCTCTGAGTTCCTGTATTCAAACTCATTTTTTTTTTTTAAAATTTTAGTCTGAAGTCTATTACAGAGCTATTTCAGAACTAGGTCACCCTACAAACTTAAGTTTATAAGTAGAACCAAAGATGCTGCCTAGGTTTTTCCTCATCAGTGGAGGAGAAGAAGAAATATCCTAGGAGAACGCACACTAAGTCAATAGGAGATGGGCCATTAAGGTGTAGAGCTGAAATTATTACAGTAGTTCATGAGTTTCTAGGGCAAATGATATTAGAAGTTGTATTTTTCCTTTCACTATAAACAGAAGCACAAATCTGTGTAGACATGGACATAACAGCCAACACTCCTGTGTTTGGCCTCTGCACTTACTCAAGTGTTTTTAAAGCATTAATATCCTCAAAAGTATTTTTTTCATGGTGACTTTTAATTCTGATATGTCACAAAGGAGAAAAAATACCTTCAAAATCTAGCTCCAAAAGTTGACGACAAATATCCTTGGACATAGTGGCAGCCATTGACTGTTTTTGTCTAATTGGTGGATAAGTAGGTCCACTGGAGTCAGACTGTGTGCAAACTACAGTTCGATGTATCAACTTGGCCAGTTGCTGGCAAGTCTCTTGACCTTTCTGTATCCCCTTTACTCATCTTTAGGATGGAAGTAACTATATGACTACATGAAAAGGACATTTAAGTGTAACAATACAACTCTAGAGTGCTTGGAAGAAGAAGAGACATATCACAAATCTTCAAGAGAATTAGCTATTTTGATGGTCCCCACTCTATTTAGGCCGAGTCTGCTCCCCCTTTCTGCCAGTTCAAGTTGCTACACAATTTCTAAGACCTATTTGAGAAAAGATCTCTTCACTCATGAAATTCAACATACATTACTTAGGGCCTTGAGAAAGCATTATTCAGACAGAGATACTCTGTGTGATGCACAGGCAATTAGTATCAGCATCACTTGGGAAATGGCTCAAAATGTAAAGAGTGGGCCCTTGACTTCCACCTCCTAAATCAGCATCCCAGGGAGTGGTGTGCAGCAATCTATATTTCAAAATCCCCCTTGTGCCATTCTTCTGCTTGATAAGTTTAAGAAGCACTACCCTGGGGTGTCATTCCAGGGATGGGTTAGAAAAGACCTTCCCTTACAGGCTACAATGAACATATTTTAACTAAAGTGCTGCTTACATGGGACCAGATTTAAGATCGTGAACAGGGAATACAGAAACAATCAATAATGGGCAACAGACAAACATGCTCACCTTCAAAGGCACAGTGGAGAAAGAAGTATTGCCAGAGCCCAGAAACACCTTACTCTGCAGAATAACCATCTGATAGAAGCTGTGGTCATGGATAAATTCAGATTAAAAACATACAGAACAGATAGATACACCCAAACTTTTCTCTTATCCTTGGCCAAATTCCACTAGGAATCAGTCAAAAAGGTAGAAAAACAAAGTCACAGGGCTCTGGCTTTCAGAGCCCAGCAAGGAAGGGAGGTGGGAGCAGATGGGAAACACCGAGTGCACATTAACTAGTGCAGACCTGAAGACAGGAGTGGGAACTGAAGGCTCCATTAGGTTGGCTGCCATGTGGAAGAGAAAGCAGGTTCTCGGTGCATCCAATTCACAGGAGGTACACAGGTGTCAGGAGAGATTTCAGTCTCACTGAACAGATACTATTGAGTGCCTAGTGTTTGCTTTACAGAAACACTGCCAGATCAAAAGCTACGAACAAAACACACTTTGAAACCACTTTACAAAGCTTATGGGCTGGCCTAGGAAGAAACGATCGAATGTGTGATATTTCATGCAGTATAAACTCTCTGGTGGCTAAGGCAGTGGTGATGGTAAATTAGACAATATTTTTCTGATAGGGAAAACTTGAAGAGAAAAATTAAGGAAAGAGCATTTAAAAATGAAAGTTGTTCTGTCCTTCTTTCCTTCCTTCCTTCCTTCCTTCCTTCCTTCCTTCCTTCCTTCTTTCCTTCCTTGCTTCCTTCCTTCCATCCTTCCTTCTTGCCTTGCCTTTTTTTCATTGATATAAAAATTTGGGCAGGTGGAGGACCAAGTGGAAAAGTTCTTAGGTGAGAAGGAGAAGACAAAAAAGTAGAAATAGAGATGAAGATGAAGGAGGAGAAGGAGAAGGAGATGAAGAAGGAAGAGAAAGGAAGAAGGATGAAAGAGGGATGACAGGCAGGGTAAATTTCAGAGGAAACAGCAGTGGCTTCCACTCTACTACCAAGTCATGACATTGCTTGACTGGGAAGATCCAAAGAGGAATTCATACATGTAGAATCTTGACTTGGTCCCTAAAACTCACAGAAATTTTGTTCTTGTGAGTCTGAGTTTTGTAGCAATGTAAGTATCTAGCCTATTTAGAAACTCTAAACTCTTTTTCATTTGCTAGTAATTTGTGTTTCTTCTTTTGGAAATGAAATATGACATAACTCCATCAAACATATGACAGTTAAATTGCTCAGGTGCTTTTGTAATTTAAGTGCACTGTTCAAAGTTTCGAAATAATTTGAAGTTATCGTCACTACTGTACATTCATGTGAAGCCTATTTCAGAAGAAAGAAGATGAAGAACTCACATGGGTGCGTTTCTGTTAACCATTTTTACATGTCACCAGATCTTACGCAATGTTCTCTTTCTTTGTGGGATTCAATCCAACAATCCATGTTACATTTAGCTGTCACATTTTCCACATGCAAAGGCTTTTGAGATTTTCTTTGTTGACCTTGACAGTCACGAGAATTACGGATCAGGTTACAAAGGAGTTTGCTTCAGGTTGGGTTTGTCTGACATTTTCTTCATTGAGATTATTCATTTTGGAGAGGATGGTTCCAGATGTGATGTGTCCTTCTTGTCACATCCAATGAACATGTTGGCAACATGATATAATTTTAAGGATACCATCTACTTAATTTGTTGACAATGAAAGAAGATTTTCACAGTAAATAACCATCTCAAAATATTTGTAAATCGAAGGAAAATTTGGGTATTGTTGCACTAAAACAAAAAAGCACCTTCTTTTTGCTTACATATATGATTTCAGAGTCAAAACTGACCACAAGATGTCACTATTAACTTATGTATGAAAAAGAAGACCGTCCTGACTAGCTGTTTTTCAGGACATGTATGGTTAAAATTCATCCTGTTAAAAATCCTTAGCAATAATAAACCCTAGATATATATATATGTATATGTATATGTATATATATATATATATATATATATATATATATATATATATATATATATATATATATATATATATATCTCCACTACAATGTTGTTTAGAGTTTAGGGATGCTAATTTGTCTTTTTAGTTTTGCAAAATATTTCCTTGAATTCACACCCAAGTATATTTATTAGAAATTTAATTTAAAACAACACTGCTTGCTAATGCAGCCTCTATTCCCAAATGCAGAACAAATCCACAAAAACCATTTGAGTTTATATTATTCTTTCAATGAAGAACAATAGTTTCACTTGAACTCATGAACATTTCCTCCCCAAAAGATTTAGTAGATGTAAGAGAGCATTGTACAAGAAGCTTTGAGTGGTTATGTTAGGCCATCTTCTCAAACACTGGCTTAGAAATTAATGTGTTAAACTTATATCTGTTACATTAAAAATGTTCTATCTTAGACCTTAACTTCCAAGCCTTTAAAAATAAAACCGCCTAAGTATCTTGCTCTCCAAAGTAGACCCTGTTAGCTGTGGCAGTTTTACAGTTCTTCACTGTGTTGGCTCTAGGGACCTCCTTTTGACTTCATTTTTCCTTTCCTGTCCCTAGCATTTCTAGAGTCCAGTGGTTACACCTGTGTTTCTTAAATCATCCAAATTTGTGGTGCATATGCCAAGGGCCGTGTATACAGCAACCACCCATTTCACTCCTTATGTTCAGTAAGCAGATGCCAGTCTACATACGTTCTTCATACTCTGAAGTTAGTCTTTCAACCAGCTCTGCTCACTGCTATCTTCTTCACTTTCTTTTTTTATGGTTCACAAAACTCCAAGCAGGTTGATTTTATTTATTAATCCTTTCCAAACAAATGAAAACAATGTTAAGGCATGAGGCTAAAACTGTGTTATCTTTCTCCTCCCACCCCCACCTCCCTTCTCTACAAGTTCAAGGAAGCATCCTAAGCTGTTGAGAAGGATTAACCCTAGACTTTCGGGCAATTTTAACACTAGTGCTACTTTTAACGTTTGGCTGTGGTTTCGCCATCAGAGTTTAGTGCAGAAAAAAAGCTGAGATAATAGAGATGTAAAATATCATTTGCTTTCTTCTCTGATTGCTTTACTCATGTCCTGCCTCATCCTTGTGTGCTGGGAAATCAGTCATTCACCACTACACAGAGGCCTCATTGCCTTTATAAACTTTGCATTTGATTTTCAGTCTTTCTGGAAAGAGAATTGTTGAAAAATGAATCAGCTACATCATTTTCCCCCACTATCTTATAAAATGACTAAATTAAAACATTGGTTTCCATATTTGGTTCTTTGGATGAGCAGCAGCATCTAGGGGGACTCACTGTTTTTCTCAATGATCCCATTTCCAGCCCAGGAGTCACTTAAGTAGCTAGCTCAGCAAAAAAAAAAACCAACCAAACAAACCCAGATAAGCATTATTTATCACTTGATGTCATTAAACTAATGATTCATGGGCTTTTTTTCCATGCCCAAGATCCACAGTTATCCACCTTTACGCGCGCACGTGCACACACACACACACACACACACACACACACACACACACACACGCACACTCATGCTTTCACACATGCACATACACAAATCAGCATCTGGGTCGAGGCCAGGCAATTTTTCTTCCCAATATGACATGGCTGTGGGTGAATGGTCATTTCCTTTAAATGAACAATCTAGCTATTCGTTCTTTCTTATCTCTATGAAAATCATGGTACTTCAATATATCGTAATTACTACATAAATATGTTGTTATAAATTATGTACGTTACTGTGTTGCCAGGAGATTAGGTTGAGCAATGTTCACTTGCAATCTTTGTGATGTACACCAATTTTTTTTTGGTTTTTGAGATACACCAATTTTAAATTAGGAAACTTTAGGCAATTCATAACTTCTTTTACAAGTTGGCTATTTAAATTCCACATATGTGAGCATGTTGTCAGATTATGTATACAAATTTTCACAGTAGAGCCCGGTTTCTGGGCTTGATCCATGAGACTTTTCAGTTTTTCTTTTTATCTTAGTCTTTTGAAATGTTGATTTCCTTACTAGAAAACCAACAAATATATTTTATTTTGGTAATTTGCTCCTTGAGGATATTTTCTTAAGGTAGAGAATGCCTTTGGGGCTCTTAATTTATGGTCTGCGATAATACATTTCTCTCTTTAAGAGGAATCTTGAAGTATTTACTCTTAATAATCCTTAAAGCACACTTGTAAGTAACAAGCCCAAACTTAGTAGTTTTCTTGAGTTTAATATCATCGATACTGGTTTTTATCCAGAGAACACATTATTCTTGATTTTTATGATCCACAGTTCTAAACAGCAACTACTGTAAACTCCTACTCTGCTGATCTCTTTCCCAAGAGGAGAGTTAAGGTCAGCGATGATGCTTGTTCCAGAACATGTTCAGGAGAGAGAGTGAGAACTCCACTAGGAGCAGTCCCCTCCTCTTGTCTTTTCTCATCCTGGAGACGTGGGGAGATCTATTCGCCAGTGTGGTTGCTGGCTCTAGATCTGCATAGCTTCTCTCTGGACCTCAGCACAAGCTGGGCTGGGCGTTGGGACAAAATCTCTGAGGGGGCTGGTGGATGCTTGCCACTCAGCAGTATGCTCAGGGCTCCAGAGAAACATCGCGAAGTATTTGGCCCCATGAACTAAGAGGTTCTAAACCCTCAATCTGTTTTGTTGACTCATATGAAGTAAGGTTGCCTCTAAGGGAGGGTAACTGTACTCTAATGGATCTATAAGCAATGTGTATGACGGTGGCAAGTTTGTTTCTAAACCTGAACAGCAAATAGCTGAAGTCTCATGCTGATTTGGATTGACGATACAGATTGAATTATAATTCTTCTTTGTCTTCTTCTTCCTCTTCTTCTTTTTCCTCTTCCTTTTCGTCCTTCTTCATACCTTGAGATGAACAAAAGAACCATAGATTATGAATTTCACAAATATGAAATTAATATGAATATTACAATTTTATTATCCATGGCAAATGTGCAGGAAAAAGTGAAGTTTCTGACTGATGTCCTCGTGTGCACATATCTTTAAAATGTTACAAAATTAATATGGCTTTCCAAAGAAAAGCATACTTTTCCTTTTGCAGATGTAACTATGATATCCTAATCTCTGCTGTCCTGCGCACCATGGGCATCTGTGGCAAATCTTGCTGAGAGAATCTGTCTTCACCTTTGCCTTCATCTGCCTCTAAACATCTGTGGTAAGAACATTTCATCAGCATTGATATTAGAATGTAATTTTCAGCTTGGCTTTTGTTTTCTTTGTAGCTGCTTTAGATCATATTTATAGTAAGTAGCAGCATCCTGGTCAGAGTTTGGTTATTATACTGTCTCTTGTCCCGTAGGCCATAGTCAAAGTGTGAGTGCTAAAAGGATCCTTGGGACTGGTCAGATGGCTCTGCAGGTAAAGCTGTTTGCTGCTAAGCCTAATACCTGAGTTCAAACCCATATAAAAGGTGGTAGGAGAAAATGGACTACATATAGTTGTTCCCTGACCTTTGTGTGCACATGCATGCCCACGCATACATATCATACACATGTGTGTGCACATAAACATGCACAATAACGTTAGTCATAATAATAAAAATAAGCAGTTTTAAAAGTTATTAAAAGGAAACTTAGAGACTCTAAGCAGCATGTGGGATCCTAGGACCTGTTTTAACTGAAGTATAGAAAAGTCCCCAAGTTTTTAATTTTTCAAACCAGAGAATGAACAAAAATGAATATTAAATAATAGTTTTGAATGAAATTCATTCAGGAAAATGATATTTTGAGGGACTTTTTTATTATACTTTAAAATGTTCAAAGTAAAAAGTATTTTATAAAACCATGTTACAGGGAAAATATATAAACATATAGATGCATCTATTCTTATATTATATATACTGAAAGGTTAAAAATGTCAAGTCAAATTTGACAAAAATATTTACACACACACACGTGTGCACACAATCATTTTCAAGAATGGCAGTTAATCAAATAGTACACTGACATCCATTTCAGATGCTTTTACAGCAATTTTTCCATTTAATTTCCACAATAAGATAAGGAAAATTATAAAAAGCATACATGATTGAATACAACCCTAGTGCCAGGCATGGGAAGTCTCACCTATGAATTGTTGCTTAGAAGAGTCAATGACTCACCCCAAACAATAAACTCTATTACCATTGTCCTTGGTTACATCCCAGAAATTGCAAGTAAGACACTATTTTGTTACTAAACATGCCACACACTTTGGGTACAGGTTTTGAAGAGAAGGAGTTGGAACTAATATGGAAGCCCCCTTCCTGAGGACTGGCTCTCATAACAACTCCAAAGGTGATTGGCTAGCTGCCTGAGAGTAAAAGCACCCAATACTATACAGCTGTAAGGTTTGTGGACCATAACAATGACCAGTTTGCCATTTGGGGGTAAGTAATCACTGTCTAATTGGGCTTAAAGTCTGGCCAATAGGAAAGAAGTCATACAGGTTACTGTGAATCTAGCCAAATGCCTGTCACTGATGTTGTCATAGTCCTTGGAGGAAAACTGACGACTATCACTTTCCTAAACCCATATAATTTCTAATTCCATCTCAAAAACTTATCCTTATATCCACAGATAAACATAGTACTCAGTCCTAAGTAAAGGAGCTTTGCTTTGAAGCAGATAGAGACCACTACAGAAGTCAATAATTAGTCAAAATGCAGAGAATTATGAACAATATGGTACCTAGGCCAACTGATACATTTACAAAACAACTTGTACACTTAACACTCAGGGTTCATCATGAGTGTGGGCAATAGACTTTAAGAGTCAATAGATGGGGAAATCTGCTCTGAGATACCAGCTTCTATATATTACACAGAAGCTACACTTGTTAGTAAATTTTGGGAGGTGACAACCTGTGGTCTATGTCAGGTCCAGATATCCAAATTCAATATGCCATTTTAGTGAGTCACATTTAAAGTAGAAAGAAGAAAAGGCAGATTTATTTAATGTGGTCATATTGTGAGGGCCATGAATGTGCACAATCCAGGCCAACACTTGGGTCTTTCCCACCACTGACCCATCACTGTCTGGGCTACAGTCTCATACTCTACAGTGGGCTGATGTGTTGTTTTAATTGTGTGAAATTTCATTACAGAAGACAAGTTTCCCTTTTGGATGGCTGTAGGCTTTTCTTCTCCCAGCAACAGATTTCTAGGGAAATTCCAATTCTTTATACTTCATGGTTTCAACAGTTTGGGTAGGCAGATTGAGAGACATAAATATCTCTGTAGAATATTTTCATTTCTGCTAGGCTGGTTACAGTCCAGCAAGTTCTAAAAAATCATGGTAACTTAAATAAGACCTGTATAATGACAACGTTAATTGTCATGTTATTGTAAATGGGAGTAATCTTATAGGGGCCTACCTAACCCATAGATAAAAATCTATAGGTAGCCAATGCCTACTGAGAGAAGGGCAATCATTCTTCAGAGACGAGCTCCCTGATAGGTTTTTCAATCCCAAGTGGCCAGTCTTAACCACATAGACATGAGTAACATTAAATAGGCTATCCAAAACACACACAAGAGCACATGCACACATGCACACACAGAGAGACACACACATTTAACAATAACAAAGACTAGGTAATGAACTGAGATGGAGTTAATGTACACAGGAGGACCTAGGGAAAGAGGAAAGGATAGAAATAATGTGAAACCATAGTTGTGTATAAAATTCTCCAAAAATATTTAAAAATATTTTTTAAAAATTAAATATGTAGACATTTTTATATAAAAATAACTAAGTTATTTTTCAAAGTTCATGTTCCATATTCTGGAGACTACAGATAGGAACAAGAAATTGCTACAGCATTCTAGATATTAGTAACAGCCATAATTACAATTATTTTAGTAAGCAGTGAGGTTCAAAGTGGTTAATCTTACTTGGGGTCTTCTGACACTGGGCCCAGAGTCTCACCTTCAGCACCCCACAGCTGTACCCAGCCAATGGGAATTTCTTTAACAAAGAAGAAAACCAAGAACAATTCCACAGGTTGTTTTCCATTTGCAGGAACTCAGCCTTTTAGGCTCAACATTTCCTTTTGGACAAAAGAGCTTTGCCAAGTCCCTGATCCTCTCAAACTCCCTCCTTGCCAGTGTTTATCTTTAGAGGAGAAAAAAAGGAATCCCCAGAAAGGTCTTGATCCTTTCTTCTTGAAGGTGGGAGGAAAACACCTTTTGAAACTACTCCTGCTGTCAACGTTAAGGAGTTGATTTGTAAAGCCAGGTCTTGCAAAACTACTAAATCAAAGTAAAATGGTTTTACATTTGTAAACTTTGTTTCTACTTAGTGGGATTAGAGAGACCACTCACATTAAACAAACAAAAACATCAGTTCAGCATCAAGACAGAACAGTAAACTAACCACGGACAGATTCTGAAATCCAGAGTGAACTTCAGACGAGACATTCTATTTTAAGATGGCTTGAAGAGTCAGGAAGCATAACCCTCATTCGCTTTTCACACCTACTCTTTATCTGAGGCACACGCACTATTGAGTAACAACAACAACAAAACTACAAGAATAATGACATAAAGTCTATAGAGAGTTTGGTTGGTCAGCGGCTTAAATAATATTCATTTCAATGTAAACATCTCCAGATGTGAGGATGTGAATCAGAGCTGGAGAGGGACCTCCACCAAAGTCCCCATCGATATGCAAAGAGAAAATGTACATTTTTTCAAGAATATACAGCAGTAAAATTTCACTTACTTAAAAAGCAAGTACCTTGAACATCCTCAAAATCAATTAGCTTTGAATACCCAAGGTAATAGGAGCTCCTGCCCTTTTGACTCCTCTCAGTGGTCTTTGACGTCTGCTTGTCTTCTAACAAATGTTTGTAACTCCTAAAATTACATCTGTCTATATTCTCATCTAAATCTCCAAGTATGCAACTATGACTCAATACTGCCATTCCTGTCTTGCCTGAGTTTACACTGACATCAAATTTCTTCATGTGGAATCAAGTGAAATTAAAACCAGAAAAGGTTACTTTAGTTTGGTTTTGTAGATTTCCCTATGTAGAATTTTTATAATTGACAAAAATTCAGAAACCTCTCAACAACCATGTAATCTGACTGGAGAGAGAGAAAATAAAGGCACAAGCTTATGTAGCCACGGGGTAGGTTAAGACAGGAGAGTTGATAGAGGACAAGGCAGATAATGGGCAAACCAAAGTCTTGTTCAGAGAATTCAACTGAAATGTGAACCGAGAAGTCAGTCCACTGTAAGATAATGTCAGCGAGATAACTTAGTAAATATATGTTAGGACACAGTGCAGGTAACTGGCAAAGAATATTTACATATTTAAAATAGTAGAAGCTTGGGGATGGGAGAGGTGATGTGGAGAAAATTCTCCATAAGTTTCACAAAATCTTTTCCAAGGAATAATTATGAAATATTAAGAAGAAGAGAACAATTTAGATTACCTAGCACCCTGGGAACCACATGGAAGTGTGTTCATCCAGAAAAACATTGGTTCAGTTACTAAGGTTAATATTTAATTCATTGAAATTGCTACTGTGGAGCAGTGTTTGAAATTTCTATATTAACTTCCTTTAAATATAGTATGGATTCACTGCTATGAAGAATCTAATCTCTTATAAAATAAAGTTGAATACTAACAACTAAAACAGAGGCTATCAGCATAGAGGAAACAAAAATATAGACCAAAGGGAGCAGACTTAGATATAGAATGAGAAAGTCTAAATTCTTAATGTAAATCATTACTAGGGGCTGGAGAGATGGCTCAGTGGTTAAGAGCACTAACTGCTCTCCCAAACATCCCGAGTTCAATTCCTGGCAACCACATGGTGGCTCACAACCATCTGTAAAAGGATCCAATGCCCTCTTCTGGTGTGTCTGAAGATAGCTACAGTGTACACCTATACATAAAATAAATAAATAAATATTTTTAAAAAGTCATGAGGACTTTAGCAGTAGTATACCATAAACCTCGAAATTTGCTAAGATTCTAGAGTATATTTCTTGCTACAACTAAACAGAAGATAAATATAGCATTAATAGAGATGGTAACTTCTTCCCTCCCTCCCTCCCTCCCTCTGTTCTTTCTTTCTTTGTTTCTTTCTTTGTTTCTTTCTTTGTTTCTTTCTTTTGTTTTTGATTGAGTTCTCTTGTGTTGCCCTGGCTGCCCTCGAACTCACTCTGTAGACCAGGGTGACCTCGGATTCACAGAGATCCCCCTGCCTCTGCCTCTTGAGTGCTGGGATTAAAGGCATGAGCCATCACCATCCAGCTATATGATAAAAATTTTAAAATGTGGGATTTCAATATGTGTATTACAGTTTTGAGTTGTAGACTTTAAATGAGCAACACAAGGATATAAAATAAATATCCATAGGAAAAAAATAAATTGCTTTTATAGCTTAGTTTTAAAAAAATATTTAAAATGTTTCATACAATATATTTCGGTCATATTCTTTCTCATCCCCCAAATCCTTCTCTAGTCTCCCCACCTTCCTATGAACCCAATGAACCCAATTTCAAGTTCATTGTCCTTCTTCCAAATCAACAACAACCTCCCACATCACAAGAACCAACAAAACAAAGCAAAGGACAAAACTCACCAAACCATGAGCAAAGAAGCACATGCAGAAAATCTGAGCCTATGTTCATGATTTCTCCTGAGCATGAGAAAGTGGTTGATATACTCAGTGACCCTCCATTAGAGAAAACTGATTTTTCTTCTCTGAACAGCTATGAATTGTAAAAAGCTTTTTTTCTTTATTTTTTTGGTTAGGACTGGGACTCTGTGCTCACTTCCCCTTCTCTGGGCTAAGATTTTATCTGGCTTGTTCTAGTCTTGCGAATGTTATCACAGTTTCTTTGATTTCATTACAGTACTGTTGTGCCTGGAAGACACTGTTTCTTTTGGAGTAAATCACCATCAACTTTGGCTCTTAGAATCTTTCTGCCTCCTTTTCTAAATTGTTCTCTAAGCTTTGAAGGGGGGCAGATTTTATAAAAATATCTTATTTAGAGCTGAGTGATTCACTGTCTGCACATTGTCCAGCGTGGCTGTCTGTGGTTACTATCTACTGCAAGAAATGGCTTCTCTAATGAGGGTTGAATGCACTGAACTATAGGTACAGTATTGTGTCATTAGGAGTTGTTTTATGCTATGCTTACTTAGCAGAATAATAGGAATAGGTTTCCCCCTAGGGACCATGACCTGAGTCTCAGATACTTGGTACCATTAACAATATCATATGTGTGTTTCATGGAGTGAGTCTGAAATTGAATCAAAAACTGCTTAAAACCTGAGCCACTAGTTTAAAACCAAACAGTGAGAAGATAATATTCATGAAAAAGCTTTGAACTTATTTTTTTTACTTCTTATTAACTCTTTCCAAAGTTCCCACTTAGTTCACCATTTTTTTCAACGCAAAAGAAAAGAAAATTTAGCTTTTAATCCTTCTGGCAATCATGACAAACATTTTATTTTAAAAATGTGGAATTGGTGCATTGTTTACAACTTTAGAACAGTGCCCAGAAAAAAGTGTGCAAGAGAAGAAAAACGGCTGAGTTGTTAAGGCACCTACTGTGCTGGAGTGAGAACTACAGCTAGGATATTCAGAGCTTAAGTAAGTCCCATGTAGGCATGGCACCAGCCTTCAGTTCTAGGCATGGAAGACAGAGGCAGGATGTTCCTCAGGAAACTGGTTAGCCAAACTAGTCATATCTACAAATTGTAGTCCACTCAAAGATTTTGCCCGATGAATAAGGTGGAGAACATGGGAAAAGATTCCCAGCCACAATCTTGGAACTAATTGCACCCCTCCCCAACATGCAGACGCACACATACCTCACACACAGACACACAAGCATGTGTACATATTATATAACACATGCACACATCACACACACAAACATATGCACATATCACACTCGCATGCATATTATCACACACACCTGCACACACACAGCAACACAGAGACAGAGAGACAGAGAGGGACAGAGACAGATAAAGGCAGATAGAGACAGAGACAGACTACAAATGCTTCTTAGTACAGCCTCTGTGGACTGATGGCTGGTGAGGTGTTGGTTAATCTCAAGGTCTCCAGTACCACACTGTCTACTTTGGTAGCACTCTGAACAAATAGAACACTTTCAAACTGACAGTAGTCACTGTTGTTCATTATTTTTCATTTCATATATTTCTGTAACAAGTCCATTTGTATGGGTCGCATGTACTAGGATCACTATACAAGCAATTTCCAAGCAAACAGATTTCTTACTAGTTTTCCCCATTTTCTATAGCATCCAATAGGTGTACAAGGAGAGGTAATCATGATAGCAAGAACCACTGGATTGTGTGGATGAAGAAGAGTTCAATATTCAGTTTCTATATACTTTGTTTCCTGATAATCACAAGTCTTTGTGATCTAGGGGAAATATAAAGAGAAAAAAAGAATTATCTACTTTTAATTTGGCAAAATCATGTTTGTAATAGCTATTATAATTTACAACCATGTTCTCTTAGCTTTTTAGCTAAGGGGCCTTTTTCAAAGACGTTGCTTCATTGTCAACTCTGAGTTTTATATTCAGACTTTTGTGATCTTCCTGTGCCTTTCCTGACACGTTTGTGGAAAGTGGAGATGAGCCAGATCGTGGGATGCAAACCATATGCTGTTTCACACCAGAAACTTTTATTTTCTTTCAGGATCTGTTTACAATTGCTCAGTTCTTTTGATTTCCCAGCTTTCTGGCACCTTAGACTGTTTCTGCTCCTTACTCTATTGGTTTAGTAAGCCACCTCTCCTATGCTTCTTGTTCTTAGCCTTCCATGTATCCTGGAATCTTCCCCTACACTTGGATTTGGCAACATGTATCCTTATTTAACTACGTGCTCCCATACTAGAATTTTGTACTGAAAATCAGCAGATGGTAAACTTGTCCCAGGAGTTATAATTAAGTTCAGAATAATAATGATTTCTTTTAAATTGATGATCATTTATAGCCCTTGAGACAGGTGATCTTGAATTTCTGGTTTATATATATTGAGTCATCATTTTAACAATGTTAACAATTTTTTGAATAGGAATTTGTCCATGGCATGCAATAAAAAATTCATTTATTTAGTCAAGAGCATTAGTGAAGCCTAGATTGCCAGAAAAATGTTAAGAAAAAATGCAACCAAATTATTTATCAAATATTTATGCTAAAAAATGAAACAAGATTTAAGAGTAGTGGCACTAAAGGCTATCATTGAATTAACATCAAGAACTCTGATGCTTAATGCTTTATTGTAAACTTAATCTAATGAAACTAAACTGATTCAGAAGATGAATACACCTTCTGCCATACTGAATTATATAAATTACATCTTTCTTGATTTTTAAAAGTCAGAAATGGAAAACAATAAGTTTAACATGCTTAGTGAGATTATCCAAGCACTGAAACAGTTTGCAAGTGAGCAAGCATCTGTGTCTCTGAAATGACTGTATACAATTTTACTGTGGCTCTTAAAATGTATCCAATAATCATTTTCCAAAAGGACACATCTAGTTATTAAGATGGAGTGTAATTAATTAGATGCTATTGCTGAAAGCTGTAAAAATAATCATAATGACAGAGGGATCTAGGATAGCAAACAAAAATCTGAAGATCATCTCAATGAGTGATAGCTTAATACCTTAGAGATGAACATTCTACAAATATTTTGCTTGTATGTCTCTTCCTGTCTTTTCAACTCCTTAAATTTGTATTGCTATGTGATTAAAACACCTGACATTTATATATTTCTATGGAATTGCACAAATATCTTTATGCTATTTCAGAATTCTTCTTGTATTAAAAGGGCATGAAAAGCAACTAATATATTTAATTCATTATTTTCCTATATTTTTCCTTTGTGAAGGAATGAGCATTTTCATGATTTTTGCCCTTTAAACAATACAAACATGTTAACCCAGAAGGCTCATCCCTTCTCTGGTGGCATATTGAGAGGTCATGAGACATTAGCTTATAGGTAGGCCTATAGCAGACTTAGTGGGAACTTGAGGAGGTGCCTTTAAAGGACTCTGGTTCCTTTCTTGCTTTCTTAGCTTCCATCATGCCTCGAGGGGAGCAACTCCCTTGTATCATGCCCTTTCCTTTGTGATGTTGTTCCTCACTACAGACTCAGCAATGGGGCCAAGTGACAGTGGATTGAAACCTCTGAAACTGAGTCCATTTGAATCTCTCTATTTGTTTCTTTCAGGTACTTTATGATATAAAACTATTCCTGAAAAATGAGGTCAAAACGCCTTAAGATATTGAGTGAATGGAATGTCCTTATTTTCCTGTGCCTTAATTTTCCTTTATCTTGCCAGACTATCTTAGATACTTTTGTATTGCTGGAAAGAGACATTGTGAGGAAGACAACTTATAGAAAAAAGAGTTTATAGAGGTTTTCTAGCCTGAGAGGGTTAGAGTTATGAGCTTTGTGGAAAGAAGAATGGTAGCAGGTGGACAGGCAAGTATAGAGCAATAGTATAGAGCTCACATCCCATCCACAATGATGAGAGAGAGAGAGAGAGAGAGAGAGAGAGAGAGAGAGAGAGAGAGACAGACACAGACACAGAGACACAGAGAAATACAGATGGAGAAAGAGGCAGAGAATGATTTTCTAGACAGATACCAGGTACCAAGGCTAAATCAGGACCAGATAAACTAAACAGTCCCATAACCCCTAAGGAAATAGAAGCAGTCATTAAAAGTCTCTCAACCAAAATGAGTCTAGGACCAGAATGGTTTTATGCAGAATTCTATCAGACCTTCAAAAAACACCTAATACCAATACTCTTCAAACTATTCCACAAAATAGAAACAAAAGGAACACTACCCAATTTGTTCTATGAAGCCACAATTATGCTTATACCTAAACCACACAAAGACCCAACAAAGGGAGAGAATTTCAGGCCAATTTCCTTTATGAATATCGATGCAAAAATACTCAATAAAATTCTCAAAAACCAAATCCAAGAACGCATCAAAACGATCATCCATCATGACCAAGTAGGCTTCATCCCAGGGATGCAGGATGGTTCAATATATGGAAATCCTTCAACATAATCTATTATATAAACAACCTCAAAGAAAAAAACCACATAATCATCTCTGTACTTGCTGGTTTTGTGTGTCAACTTGACACAAGCTGGAGTTATCAGAGAGAAAGGAGCCTCCCTTGAGGAAATACCTCCATGAGATCCAGGTGTAATGCATTTTCTTAATTAGTGATCAAGCAAGGGAGGGCCCGTTGTGGGTGGTACCATCCCTGGGTTCTATAAGGAAGCAAGCTGAGCAAGCCAGGAGGAAGCAAGCTAGTAAGTAACATACCTCCATGGCTGCATCTGCATAAGCTCATGCTTTCTGACCTGTTTGAATTCCAGTACTGACTTCCTTTGGTGATGAACAGCAAAGTGGGGAAGTATAAGCTGAATAAACCCTTTCCTCCCCTACTTGCTACTTAGTCATGATGTTTTGTGCAGGAATAGAAACCCTGATTAGGACAATCTCATTAGATGCTGAGAAAGCATTTGACAAAGTTCAAGATCCCTTCATGGTAAAAGTCTTGGAAAGATCAGGAATTCAAGGCCCATACCTAAACATAGTAAAAGCAATATATAGCAAACCAGTAGCCAACATCAAACTAAATGGAGAGAAACTTGAAGCAATACCACTAAAATCAGGGACTAGACAAGGCTACTCACTCTCTCCCTACCTATTCAATATAGTATTCAAAGTCCTAGCCAGAGCAATTAGACAACAAAAAGTGGTCTAAGCAATACAAATTGGAAAGGAAGAAGTCAAACTATCACTATTGGCAGATGATATGATAGTATAATTAAGATGCACCAAAAATTCCACCAGAGAACTCCCACAGCTGATAAACAACTTCAGCAAAGTGAATGGATATAAAGTTAACTCAAACAAATCAGTAGCCTTCCTATACTCAAAGGATAAACTGGCTAAGAAAGAAATTACAAAACAACACCCTTCACAATAGCCACAAATAATATAAAATACCTTGGTGTGACTCTAACCAAACAAGTGAAAGATCTGTATGACAAGAACTTCAAGTCTCTGAAGAAGGAAATCGAAGAAGATCTCAGAAGATGGAAAAATCTCTCATGCTCATGGATTGGCAGGATTAGTATAGTAAACATGGCCATCTTGCCAAAAGCAATCTACAGATTCAATGCAATCCCCATCAAAATTCCAACTCAATTCCTCATAGAGTTAGAAAGACCAATTTGCAAATTCATTTTGAATAACAAAAAACCCAGGATGGTGAAAACTATTCTCAACAATAAACGACCTTCTGAGGGAATCAGCATCCCTGACTACAAGCTGTACTACAGAGCAATCGTGATAAAAACTGCATGGTGTTATTACAGAGACAGGCAGGTAGATCAGTGGAATAGAATTGAAGACCCAGAAATGAACCCACACACCTATGGTCACTTGATCTTGGACAAAGGAGCTACAACTATCAAGTGGAAAAAAGACAGCATTTTCAACAATGGTGCTGGTTCAACTGGAGGTCAGCATGTAGAAGAATGCAAATTGATTCCTTCTTATCTCCTTGTACAAAGCTCAAGTCCTAATGAATCCAGGAACTTCCACATAAAACCAGATACACTGAAACTAATAGAAGAGAAATTGGGGAAACGTCTCGAACACATGGGCACACAGGAAAATTTCCTGAACAGAACACCAATGGCTTATGCTCTAAGGTCAAAAATGGGACCTCATAAAATTGCAAAGCTTCTTTAAGGCAAAGGACACTGTCAATTGGACAAAATGGTAACCAACAGATTAGGAAAAGATCTTTACCAATCCTACATCTGACAGAGGACTAATATCCAATATACACAAAGAACTCAAGAAGTTAGACTCCAGAGAACCAAATAACCCTATTAAAAATGGGGAACAGAGCTAAACAGAGAATTCTCAACTGAGGAAACTGGAAGGGCTGAGAAGCACCTAAAGAAATGTTCAACATCTTTAGTCATCAGGGAAATGCAAATCAAAACAAGTCTGAGATTCCACCTCACACCAGTCACAATGGCTAATATCAAAAACTCAGGTGACAGCAGATGCTGATGAGGATATGGAGAAAGAGCAACACTCCTCAATTGTTCATGGGATTGCAAGCTGGTGCAACCACTGTGGAAATCAGCCTGGCGGTTCCTCAGAAAATTGGATATAGTACTACCTGAGGACCCAGTTATACCACTCCTGGGCATATAGCCAAAAGACGCTCCAACATAAAACAAGGACAGATGCTCCACTATGATCATAGCAGCCTTATTTATAATAGCCAGAAGCTGGAAACAGCCTAGATGTCCTTCAACAGAGGAAGGGATACAGAAAATGTGGTACACTTACACAATGGAGTACTACTCTGCTATTAAAAACAACGACTTCATGAAATTCACAGGCAAATGGATGGACAGAGAAAATATCTTCCTGAGTGAGATAACCCCGTCACAAAAGACCACACATGGTATGCACTCACTGATAAATAGATATTAGCCCAAATTCTTGGAATACCCAACATACAATTCACAGACCATATGAAGCTCAAGGAGAAGGAAAACCTACCAGGGTCCCATAGCCAAGCAGCGCTGGGAGAAAGTTACTCTCCAAGGCCCTCAGGACACAGAGACTGACGAGGAAAAGTCAGGGACAGGAACCTTCTGGTTTCCATCTGTGGCGGGAGACCTGTGCCTGGGCCACCAGGGTTCCATAGCTAAGTAACGCCAGGAGAAAGCTACCCTCACAGGAGCATGGAAAAGCCATGAGTGGGGTTAAGATGAGCACCACTGCTCACCGGGACCCGCCCGGGACCTGTGGGACACAAGGACTGAGGTAAAGTCAGGCATAGGAACCTTCCGGTTTCCATCTGTGGCAGGAGAACTCTGCCTGGGCCACCAGGGTTCCATAGCCAAGCAGCGCCAGGAGAAAGTCACCCTCCCAGGAGCGTGGAAAAGCCATAAGTGGGGATAAGACAAGCACCACTGCTCACCAGAACCTGGGGACCTCAGCCTGAGCCACAGGGCTCCAGGAGAGAGCTGGTATCCCAGGAGTGCTGAAACACCTTCAAGCATAGGCAAAACCACCACTTCTGTTCAAACTCACAGGATCAAGAGGGACCCTTGCAGAGCCATCAGGACACAGGAATAAAGGGACAGCTGGGGAGAAGATCCTTTTGGTTTCTGCCTGCACCCCAGAGCTGACTCTGTGCCACAGCTCTGCAAACCCAAACACCTCTCAGAGACAGCTGGTCTTCAGGGAGTATTGATACACAGACCTGCAGGAGGGACAAGCCACAGCCTGACAGAGTAAGATCAGGTACATCAGAATTAACAAGATGGCAAAAGGCAAGGGCAAGAACTGAAGGAACAGAAACCAAGGCTACTTGACCACATCAGAACCCAGCTCTCCCACCGCAGCAAGCCCTGGATATCCCAACACACCAGAAAAGCAAGACTCAGATTTAAAATCACATCTCATATTGATGATAGAAGACTTTAAGAAGGAAATAAATAACTCCCTTAAAGAAATACAAGAGAACACAGGTAAACAGTTAAAAGCCCTTAAAGAGGAAAAACAAAAATCCATTAAAGAATTACAGGAAAACACAATCAAACAGGCAGAATTACAGGAAAACAAAATCAAACAGAAAAAGGAAATGAACAAAACCATCCAGGAACTAAAAATAGAAACAAAAACAATAAAGAAATCTCAAAGGGAGACAACCCTGGAATTAGAAAATCTAGGAAAGGGATCAGGAGTCATAGATGCAAGCATCACCAACAGAATACAAGAGATAGAAGAGAGAATCTCAGGAGCAGAAGATACCATAGACAACAGTGACACAACAGTGAAAGAACATAAAAATGCCAAAATCCCCTAACCCAAAACATCCATGAAATCCAGGACACAATGAGAAGACAGAACCTAAGGATAATAGGTATCGAAGAGAGTGAAGATTCCCTACTTAAAGGACCAGTAAATATCTTCAATAAAATTATAGAAGAAAACTTCCCTAACCTAAAAAAAGAGATGAACATAAATATACAAGAAGTTTACAGAACTCCAAATAGATTGGACCAGAAAAGAAATTGAACCCGCCACATTATAGTGAAAACATCAAATACACAAAACAAGGAAAGAATATTAAACGTAGTAAGGGAAAAAGGTCAAGTAACATATAAAGGCAGACCTATGAGAATTATACCAGACTTCTCACCAGAGACTATGAAAGCTAAAAGAAACTGGGCAGAACTCATACAGACCCTAAGAGAACACAACTGCCAGCCCAGGCTGCTATACCCAGCAAAACTCTCAATTAACATAGTTGGTGAAACCAAAATATTCTATGACAAAACAAAATTTACACAATATGTTTCCACAAAACCAGCCCTACAAAGGATAATAGATAGTAAACATCAATTCAAGTAGGGAAACTACACCCTAGAAAAAGCAAGAAAGTAATCTTTCAACAAACTGAAAAGAAGATAGCCACACAAACCTAGAAGTAACATCGAAAATAACAGGAACCAACAATCACTATTCCTTAATATCTCTTAACATCAATGGACTCAATTCCTCAATAAAAAGACATAGTCTGACAGACTGGATACATAAGAGGACCCAGCATTTTGCTGCATTCAGGAAACACACCTCCGGGATAAAGTCAAACACTATGTCAGAGTAAAGGGCTGGAAAACAATTTTCCAGGCAAATGGTCCCAAGAAACTGGCTGGAGTAGCCATTCTAATATCGGATAAAATCGACTTTCACCTGAAAGTCATCAAAAAAGATAAGGAAGTACACTTCATACTCATCAAAGGAAAAATCTACCAAGAAGAGCTCTCAATTCTGAACATCTATGCTCCAAATGCAAGGGCACCCACATTCATAAAAGAAACTTTACTAAAGCTCAAACCATACATTGCACCTCACACAATAATAGTAAGCGACTTCAACACCCCATTATCATCAATGGACAGATTTTGGAAACACAAACTAAAGAGAGACACTGTGAAACTAACAGATGCTATGAACCAAATGGATTTAACAGATATCTATAGAATATTTCATCCTAAATCAAAAGAGTGTACCTTCTTCTCAGTACCTCATGGTACTTTCTCCAAAATTGGCCATATAATCTGTCACAAAACAAACCTCCACAGATACAAGAAGATTGAAATAATCCCATGCCTCCTATCAGATCACTACAGATTCACGCTGGTCTTCAATGGCAACAATAACAAGAGAAAGCCCACATACATATGGAAGCTGAACAATGCTCTACTCAATGATAACTTGGTCAAGGAAGAAATAAAGAAAGAAATTAAAGACTTTCTAGAATTTAATGAAAATGAAAGTACAACATACCCAAACTTATGGGACACAATGGAAGCAATGTTAAGAGGAAAACTCATAGCTCTGAGTGCCTCCAAAAAGAAACTGGAGAGAGCATACACTAGAAGCTTAACAACACACCTGAAAGCTCTAGAACAAAAAGAAGCTAATGCACCCAAGAGGAGTAGAAGGCAGGAAATAATCAAACTCAGGGCTGAAATCAGCCAAGTAGAAACAAAAAGAACTATACAAAGAATCAACCAAACCAGGAGTTGTTTCTTTGAGAAAATCAACAAGATAGATAAATCCTTAGCCAGAATAAC
>CM052716.1:32428247-32513320 GCA_028551405.1 Uromys caudimaculatus | reverse complement strand
TGGTGCTGGTTCAACTGGCGGTCTACATGTAGAAGAATGCAAATTGATCCATTCTTATCTCCTTGTACAAAGCTCAAGTCCAAGTGGATCAAGGACCTCCACCTAAAACCAGTTACACTGAATCTAATAGAAGAGAAAGTGGGGAAAACTCTCGAACACCTGGGTACGGGGGCAACGTTCCTGAACAGAACACCAATGGCTTAAGCTCTAAGATCAAGAATCGACAAATGGGACCTCATGAAGTTGCAAAGCTTCTGTAAGGCAAAGGACACTGTCAATAGGACAAAACAGCAACCAACAGATTGGGAAAAGATCTTAAGCAATCCTACTTCTGATAGAGGGCTAATATCCAACATATACAAAGAACTCAAGAAGTTAGATTCCAGAAAACCAAAGAACCCTATTAAAAAGTGGGGAACAGAGATAAACAGAGAATTCTCAACCTAGGAAATTCGTAGGGCTGAGAAGCACCTAAAGGAATGCTCAACATCCTTAGTCATCAGGGAAATGCAAATCCAAACAAGTCTGAGATTCCACCTCACACCAGTCAGAATGGCTAAGATCAAAAACTCAGGTGACAGCAGATGCTGGCAAGGATGTGGAGAAAGAGGAACACTCCTCCATTGTTGGTGGGATTGCAAACTGGTACAACCACTCTGGAAATCAGTTTGGGGGACCCTCAGAAAAATGGACATAATACTACCTGATTACCCAGCTATACCACTCCTGGGCATATACTCAGAAGATGCTCCAACATGTAATAAAGACACATGCTCCACTATGTTCATAGCAGTCACATTTATAATAGCCAGAAGCTGGAAACAACCCAGATGTCCCTCAGCAGAGGAATGGATATAGAAAATGTGGTTCATTTGCACAATGGAGTACTTCTCAGCTATTAAAAACAATGACTTCATGAAATTTGCAGGCAAATGGATGGAACTTGAAAATATCATCCTGAGCAAGGTAACTCAGTCACAAAAGAATGAACATGGTACCTACTCACTGATAAGTGGATATTATCCCAAAAATTCGGAATACCCAAGTTTCACTTTATAGTAACCGCTGGACTGAGTGTGAGGTCTCAGATGGAGGAGTGGGAGAAGGGACTGAAGGAGCTGAGGGAGTCTGCAGCCCCATGGAAGGAGCAACAGTGTCAACTGACCTGACCCCACCCCTGGTCCTCCTGGAGGCTGGACCACCAACCAAAGAATACACATGGAGGGACCCATGTTTCAGACCACATATGTGGCAGAGGAGGGCCTTGTTGGCCATCAGGGGGAGGAGAGTCACTTGGGCCTGAGGGTGTTAGAGACCCCAGTAAAGGGGAATGTCAAGGTGGGAATATGGGAGTGGGTGGGCAGATGTGTGGGAGGTGGAATTCCCTCATAGAGGTGGGGGAGGGTGAGTGGATAGGGGGTTTACAAAGAGGAGACCTGGAAAGGGGGAAACATTGGAAATGTAAATAAAATTTCAACAAATAAATAAATAATTTAAAAAAGATATAAAAATCAATTTTCCTTAAATAAAAAGAAGAAGAAGAAGAAGAAGAAGAAGAAGAAGAAGAAGAAGAAGAAGAAGAAGAAGAAGAAGAAGAAGAAGAAGAAGAATGCTTCAGTCCTTCTTAGAAGAGGGAACAAAATACTCAAGGGAGGTAGTGGGTTGGAGGCACTTGGGAGAAAGAGGGGAGTAGAGGGAGGAAATGGGGGGCAGGATCAGGTATGAGAGGAGACAGGATGATATAGAGAGGGTCAGGAATATGAACAGGGGTGTGTAGTAATGGGGGATGGGGAACTGAGGACAGCCACCAGCAAGTACCTGATACCAGGAAAGCAAGAGGCTCCCAGGTCCCATCAAGTATGAATTTATCTGAAATGACCAACAAAGGGGAGGTAGAATCTGTAGAGACCATATCCAGAGGTTACAAAAGGTGGTTGGGGGATGAGGCCACCCACTCATCTCCAAATTTTTAACGCAGAATTGCTCCTGTCTAAAGGAAATACGGAGACAAAGTGTGGAGCAGAGACTGAAGGAAAGGCCATCCAGAGACTGCCCAACCTGGGAATCCAATCCATATACAGACACCAAACCCAGGCACTATTGAGGATCCAAGAACTGCTTGGTGACAGGAGCCTGATACAGCTGTCTCCTGAGAGGCTCTGCCAGAGCCTGGCAAACACAGAGGTGGATGCAGGCAGCTAACCATTGGACTGAGCACGGGGTCCACAATGAAGGAGTTAGAGAAAGAACTGAAGGAGTGAGAAGTCAGCTGAGGAACCTTGGTATATTCCACCAGTCTCCCCCACCCCCCAAGCACATGGGCACCCCTCCCCTCCTGGAAAAAACAGGTTAGAGAGCACTTAGACTGGAAAGGAGGGGCTGATTAAGCCCCTGCTACCTCATTCCCTAAAGACTAATCAGTTTAAAAGCCACATTGTTCTGCCAATCACATTGTGCCTAATGGCTACAGCTCTAAAATCCATATATAAGGTCCCTGAACAGGCTACTCGTGGTCATTCTCCTGCCTTGGTATGCAGGACAACTCTAGCATGCTGGATAAGTAAATTCCTCTTGCATTTTGCATCAATCTATGTGTTCACTCGGGGGTCTCTGGTAAGTTAAGTCTCACCAGAGTCTTACAGGAACTAAAGGGATTTGCAACCCCATAGGAAGAACAACAATATCAGCCAACCAGACACCCCCCCCCCCCCAGAGCTCCCAGGGACTAAACCACCAACTAAAGAGTACACATGGAGCAAACCATTGTTCCAGCCACATATGTAGCAGAGGATGGCCTTTGTCAGGCTTCAATGGGAGGAGAGGCCTTTGCTCCCAGATGCTCTAGTGTAGGGGAATGCCATGGCAGGGAGGTGGGACTTGGTGGGTGGGTGGGAGAGCACCATTATAGAAGCAGGGATTGGGATAGGGGGTTTCCAGAGGGGAAACCAGGAAAGGGGATAACATTTGAAATGCAAATAAATAAAATATCCAATAAAAAATGAAAAAAAAAAAAAAAGAATGAGCATGCTTATTGTTTTTCTTTTTTTTTTTTTCCACTTGTTTTCAACAGTTGTTCCCTAAAAAGTTCTGTGCTATAGAAATTTGGAAAACTGGTTCATTTTATTGCTATATTTATCCATTTTCTGAGCACTGAAGAGGGGATACCCAGAGCACACAAGATATATAGAGAGCAGATGCCTTACCAGAAATCAGGGGCCGCGGAACAAGAACTGAAATGGTAAAGCTGGAAATAAAATTGAAATGCAGACCCTGGTTAATGGAAACTTGCCACAGCAGCAAACCTAGGTGATTCAATTTCTGCACCATTTCAGTTATGCCGAAAGTTATTCACTTTCTGAATCCTATGTTCAAACTAGAGGTAAGACACCGAAGCCCACAATAGCTACCACCTCTTACCATGCACGTTTAGTATAGTTTGTTTTAAAAAGCAATCCAAGAAACACGAATCCATAGTGTCTCATAGAAATATATTTTACAAATAATTGGCGACATGAAAAACTCCCCATCATTCTTGATTTATAGAAGTATCTTTTAGATTTCCAAAGCATGACAAAATGTTTTAACATCCCACAGATATGATATGGAGCTAGTGTATGGTTTCCTGTCTTGTTAAACTAAACAGACATAAATAGCACTAAATGTACCTTTATAAAACTGGGAGATTCCATTGCTGTCTGTGGCAGTTACTTTTATTAAAAACAAGACTAGGCATCATCCATCCACTGTGTGTCTCCGGTCAGCACTGCTGTGGTGTGGCAAAAAGAAATGATCACCAATCTCACTTCCTTGAGTAAGTGTGTTTCCACACATCCCCCTAAGGCCTAACTTTCTGTTTGAGTCTGCAAGAATTGAGAAAGAGTAAATGAGTACTTCAGAGCTCTTCATTACCATAAAAATGCAAAATAAACATAGCAGCAAGCATGCCAGATAGAATAAAGCTGTCACCAAGATGAATGCACTGCTAGAAAGACTTCTTCATAATTCCCCATGTGCTCCTATACATGATAAAACTGATCAGACCCAACTGTCTGCATTGTGCTTGCATAACGACACTGATGAGTCATATTAAATAAGTAAAAATATTCTCAGCTTAATGAGTTTTGTTCAGCGTGTTTTCTCATAGACATTTACAATCATTTATGCACATATGATTTTTTTGCTATTTTTGTTCTAATTGTGCATTTGTTTTCTAATTTTTAATAGCAGACACTAGTTCTGAAACTGACTTTTAAAACACATGTTTTTGGCAAACCTTTACGTCAATATAGTTGATGATGAGCATGCGTTTTTAAATAGCTATGAAGTAATCTAAAATATGATTACTTGCTCCCAACCCCCTTCTTTAAGATATTTAGTGATGTCCTCTGCAACAGTCAGCACTGTTGAAATAAATAAATGTGTTCATGTATCTTTAAATTTCATTTCTATGAAGTAAATTTACAAAATGGAGCCTACAAAATCATTCCTGTCTTTATTTTCATGGTTAAAAATTATTTTAATATGTTTATTTATTTTTCTATATATACAATATATAATTTACAATATACAAGTATTTAATATATATTAATTTATACTTGGAAAATGTACCTTCTGATTTAGTGTGGTTGAGAAAAATTTGAGCTCACTCTCATTTGAAATGTCCCATCATTTATGTCTAAGCAAGTGGTTATTTTTCTCTTAATTTTTTATACTAAGTTCTCTAGTCATAGTTGAGTAAGAAGAAATATTTTTCTCATTTTCCACTTTAAAAGGAAAAGTTTCAATATTCTTGATATGAGATACTTATCTGATTAGACAATTGCCTTTGCAGTATCTTTGCTAGCTCGGATTATTTCAATAGGTATTGACTAATACCAAATACATCTTAAAAATTAATAGTTGAGATTTTATAAGTTAATTGTATTCTAATAATGCAAAGAATCACAATTATTAATATCTAAATACTGTGTTTCTGGAATAGTTCCAAGTATGATAAAATGCATTATTGTTATATAATACTCGGTTCAACTTTGCTAATTGTATAGTTAAGGTCTCTGTAAAAGTAAAGGTTTACAATGCACATTCTGGTGAGAATTTCCTGTCTAGTTTTTAGATTTTTCAACATTTATATAAGTTTATATGTCTATGTGTGTGTGCACAAGTCAGTGTAGGTACCCGAGGAAGGCCAGAGTGTATCAGATCCCCTGGGGAGCAAAATAGCCAGAGGTTTTGAGCCCCCAGATGTGGGTGCTGGAAACAAGTTCCTCTTGAAAGAGCAGTAGCATCATCTGTAGCCATGAACCTCTTTTGCAGTCCCCAGGGCTTTGTGTTCTTGATAAAGTTTGGTAACACAATGTTCTAACTCTCGGCCTTTATATGCTCTGCAAAAGCTCTTATGTTCCTTTAAATATTTAATAGAGTATTTCCACTGGCACTATCAGAAAGAAGCTAGAATTTTCTATACAGAAGTGCATTATTTACATATTTATTTTTCTGAATGGGATAAGTTAATATCAATATCATTAATCTTATTTCATGTTTGAAAAGATGTCTAAGACATTTATAGTTTCAAATATATACTTATAAATATTTTTATAAAAAACTGTTATGAGTATTAAAAATCTGTGACATAAGCATATTTAACATCAAAGATATATATATATATATATATATATATATATATATATATATATATATAGTGATTGATCTTTCCATCTTAATATTGTATTGTTATTAGTGTTTTTCTTCATTTTATTTCAGTATGGATAAAATTTATAATCTTTTTCAAATTGGAGAGAAAGCTTTTATTTTTTAAAATCTATTTAGCATTCATTTGCTCTAAAACTCACTTCATGACTTTTTTTACTCCCTATATTTTTGAGATTATACTATAATTACATCGTATCTCCTTCCCTTTCCTACCCCCAGTGCATCTCCTTACTCTCCTTCATATTAGTGACCTATTTTTATTAACACACACACACACACACACACACACACACACACACACACACACACACACACACTCACACACACACTCACAGAGACACCTGAATATAACCTGCGAAGTCTATATAAGTCTTTGAAACTTGGATGCATGTTTTCAGGGCCGACAGTATTTAGCATGTTTGTTGTGGCTCTTCTGCTAATATTTAGGAAGTCATGTAGGTGAGACTTTACGGGCGTAGCTTCTGATATTAGTAGGAAATGTCACAGCAAGCTCTCTGAGCCTTGGTTCTAACGACTTTTTCCTTTTCCTTCTGCAATCGTCTCTGAGCCTGACGTACGGGAGGTTTTGGGTTTTTGGTTTTGTTTGTGTTTGTTTCTTTTTCTTCTTTTTTCGGTAGTTATATCCCCTGGTATTGGGCTCCACAATTCTGCATTTTGTCCAGCTGTCGTTTTCCAAAATCGTTTCTGTCTGTTACAAGGAGAAATTTTCTTGATGAGGGGTGAGGACTACATTTATCTGTGAGCATATGGGTAAATATTTAGAATGTAGTTAGGGATTATGGTGGTTTACTAAAGCGGCTGTAGGCTCTCCTCCAGGATGCATGACTTCATAGCCATGGATAGTTGGCTAGGTTTCGAGAATGAGGCACTACTTCCCTCGTTGATTGGTTTTTTACGTCTGATTAGAAAACAGTTGGTGTGCATGCCACTACTTCACCCATAGGGTCACTGTGCCACACTGGGCGCTGTGATTCATCTGTGACATCGCAGGGTAGGACTGTGGGTTGTTTCCCTCCTCTGGAAGCTTTCATATTATTTCTGGATACAGGAAAGATCGTCCTTATAGAAGAAGCACTCAGATCAGTTCCAGCTCAGAGACTTCTGAACATCTGGAATGCGTGGAGTCTGCAGTAACAGGGACTTCCTTCCACCTCTGGGAAGCAACCACAGGCAATACCAATAGGTTTTGTTTTCAAGAGTTTCTCGGACAGCCCTGACTAACAACTCAAAAGAGTGCTTTTCATACATGATGTTTGGATTTATGTTAGTTGTCCTTTGATTCTTGAAGAAAGCACTGTTAGTCCTTATGAGGAAAAAACAGTATATTTAAGTAAAATATATGCATATGTTAAACAGATACATATAATAAAAGTTGTTTTTGTTTTCTTTTTGTAGGTGGCTCCACATCTTCAGATGTGAGTACATATCCTGGGGAATTTGAAGAATCCGGAAACGTAAAGAGGAACCATTGCTAGGTGCGGGAGTTGGGAAGCAATGCAGAGGCGAGTAGCAGGCCACAAGGGATCTGATCTAGGAAATGGGACAGAAAGGGACCTCTAATTAGTGAGGTGACATGAAAATTCATAAGGAATTTTCTAATTCCTACCTCATAACTGCCTGAAAAGCAAAACTATGAACAATGACTGCTTAAGAAACTTTTATAAATTTTATTGAGAAAGATCTCATCTTTTCAGGTCCCCTTGATATAGAGTTTTGATGATTTTTAAATGCGTATATTAATTTCGTAAGTTCTATCGTTTCACCATGTGAGTTTCTCTGCGGTATATTCGGAGTGGGAACGTAACGGTCTGGTTTCCTCCCGTTGAGCTCTTTCACATGTTCTTTCCATATGTGTTACAGAGCATATAATACCACACCATTAAATCATATTGATGATACTGAACCTCCATGCCCTAACACTATTGCATTTCATTACTTTTATTGATTATGAAGGATGTTTGTAGAGGTCTGTGTGCATAGTTAAACTGATCATGAAGGATGATTGTTGATGTTTAATTTAGAAACTCCATTTAAAAATATTGATACATACTTACTTTCTTATATTGTACAATTTCCAAAAATTTATTACTTTTTGTTGAATTTGTAAAATTATGATTATTCCTGACATCCTAACCCACTAATTCATACCTTAGTTATTCATCCTTTCTGGGTTCTTGACATAAGCAATTTTACTTTTCATTCTCAGTATTTATGTTTGATTGTGTCACTGTAGGATATCCTTACTGGCAATGGACACATTCCAAGACTCCCAGTGAGTGCCTAAAAAAAATAATGGATTAGAGCATATCCTGTGTGCAGTCTTGATGTACTTCTTCATATGTGGGTACACACACACACACACACACACACACACACCCCTTTGATAACGTTTGACTTACAAGTTTGAACTAGCCAAATCTTAACAAATTAATTAATGATAAGACATAAAATTGCACATTGGTGCAATAGATAATGTGAAACTTATAAATTGTTTATTTTTGGAAATTTCATTTAATAATTTTGTACTGCAGTTGTCCATAGGGAGGTGAAGTCAGAGGCGACAAAAACTTTGGATAGTCAATTCCAACACAGAGAGAGACTACCACACTGATTATTTTTTCATCACAATTTATTAGCACAAGACCATTAACTTATTACTTAGTTGACTAAAGTTCAATCTCATTTTGGTTTAATAGTAATAATTGCTCCTGTGATGATATACCATGGTTTGTCTGGATTGGGTCTCCCAATAAGTTCTACTTTGATATTTCATCAGAAACTAGAAACATAAAATTATTTATGAATATTTCCTTTTCTTTATCCCACATTTCTATAGTTTTAGCTGATATTTTATATGCTTTTAACATAACTGTACCTTTTAACCCTAGTTACTCTTGATGAGTTACTGGACACTGATTCCTGAGGCACAGATCTTCTCAATGACTAAGCTATGAAAGACAGCTGACACTGGAATTTGCTGAGTTGATTTTCCTTTGTATAACATATGTTATTTTTCTTAATTTTTCCAAATAGGACTTGTTGACAATATATAAAATGTTAGCACTAAATATTTATTCCAAATATTTTTTAAATTTCATATTGCTCATAAAATAAATACATATAAATTTTTACCCAGAGATGTTTACTATATCTTCATTTAATTTTCTTATAAACTCCTTTAATCAATTCTATTAGGTAAACTTGAGAAGTATCCCAAACTCCTTCAAGGGCTACCTCTGAAGGCTCAGTTTTTTTCCACAACAAGACTACCATGGTTCATGGTGACATGCCTAGAACAGGCTACAAAACTTCAGTCTGTATAAGCTCAAATACATAATAATCATTTATGAGAGTCTGTTTTGTAAAACAAAATTCCCACATATACTTGTCTTCTATGTATTCAGAGTTAATGTTGTTCTGGTTCAAGTAGCATAATGGCTCCCAACCTACAGGTTAACAAATCCCAAATAATTTATACCCTACAAATGAGGGCACACCCATGCCTCACTCAAAATTTTGTGATTCCTTAAACAGAGGTAAAGACAACAGTATCCAGGGGTGTGGCCAACATGCCATCCTCCAGATCTTAATTTCTTTGTTGATTTCATTGCCATTCTTAATAGAGCTGAAATGATTGTATTAGTCACTTCTGGTACAGTTCTAACTGGATGCAACAGATATGCTTTGTAACATCCTAATAACTTATAAGAAATAATAATAATTTATCTAAAGTTTGGTTGAATCAAAAACATTTCCTTAATGTAAGATTTTAGCAGGGCAGTGGTGGCGCATGCCTTTAATCCCAGCACTTGGGAGGCAGAGGCAGGCGGATTTCTGAGTTCAAGGCCAGCCTGATCTACAGAGTGAGTTCCAGGACAGCCAGGGCTACACAGAGAAACCCTGTCTTGAAAAAAAAAAATTTTAGAGAAAATATTTTAAATTAGAAATCATGTTAAAAAAAGAAATTATATTCAAAGGCAATTGTCATTATGACATTCCCACCAATGCCTTAGGATGTTTTGTTTATATTTACAGTCTTTCCATGCAACTTTCAAATTTTAAAAATATTGCTAGGAGTATGTGAAAATATTGAGATTTCATAAATAATTAATGAACCTGTGCATCAGAAAAAAATAAATAATTCAGTTTTTCCTGAACTCTATTTACTTCACCTAATTCAAATATAATTTTAATTTCTTATTTGGTTGCATAATGTTTTCTCTTTTTGAAGATTGTAGCTCTCTTTTTTTTTCTAATTTTTATTATAAATAGTCTCCAATATTTTGCTATATGTTTTCTTTTGGTTGGGATATTCTTACTCCAAAGAAATTTTAATATGTTTTAAACCATATATGTCTATGTTCATAAATCCTTGCTTTGAGATGATGGTAAATGTTTCTTATAAAAGATTGAAAAGAAATTATATTAGCATTGTGTGTGTGAGACTTGTTGATCTTCGGACTTTTGCTTCACTGTAGGAAGGTAGACCCTCTGTAGTCAGGCTTGGAGTGCACATCTCCTTGACTGCATGCCTGTGAGGACTTTTAATTCAGAAGCACCTAGATAAACTGCTTTCTTTTTTTCTGAACCACATGAAGTTTAAGATCCATGTATAACTCTTTTGTAATTAGAAGTCTTTCTGCTTTACACACTCACAGTATCTATATTGGTATAGTAGGTATCCTTATTTTAAATTTTTTAACAGGCACACTATTAGTGCAGGTCTATAGCATCCAGATTAAATCAATATACACATGCATTGTACAATATAGAGATTATATTTCTATGTCCTCCAATATTTACCATTTATTGGGATTCTTCTAAACTTTTGCAACTATTTTCAGTATTTAATAGCTTCCCATTTATTCAAATAGATTGTGATCTTTATCAAAGGATTTTGGTCATTCTTATAAGCCAAATCATGTTAAGAGATTTCATAATATTGAATTATTCACATGACTTTAGAAACAATCTAAATTTATATTAATTACATTATAAGTATTGATTTATATGAATATATATTTATTTATTTATGTTTTTATCTTGGGGGAGCAGAGTCTAATGTATCCTGGGATGGTCTTGAACTTGTTTTGTAGCAAGGGATGGCCTTAGACCTCTGATATTCTTACTTCATTCTCTCAAATACAAGGATTACAGTTGTACAAAGACAATCTGGTTTATGTATCAGTAGGAATCAAACCTGGAGCTTTGTGAATACTTACTAAGCTCTCCAGAAACTGAACTACATTCTTGGCCCTATATAAAAAGTTTAATGGCTCTGTAGGATTACGTTTTATATGATTGATTTAGGCATTTACATTAACATACATACATGGTCATCTTTATATATTCTGAATGTGGAACTTTTTGTTAGTCTATACTCTGGAAAAGTTTACAACAGTTTGGAAACTTCCATTCTTTAAAGGTTTAATTGATCTCACCTGTTATTCCCTGTAGGCCTTGTGAGGTTTCACATGTGAATAGTTGAAAATTCTTTCAATTCTGATACTGTTCAGATTTCATATTCACTTCTTATATTGTTTCTAATTTTAAAATATATTTTTTTATAAAAGTGAACTTATACAGTCCTTTCCAATTGTTTTTTCATTTCTTTATTGGTTTGGGCCATCTCTGATTATTGTTCCAGCATCAGTCCCATTTTCTGTTCAATGGGAGTTGAAGTCAAATGACCCATCTGCTCCCTCACAGCATGTAACATTGCAAGTTGTTCAACTGTTTCTCACAATTACCAATGCATGGGTGACAGGTGGTCACAGTAAGTGCCTGCTGATGATGACACTCCTTGTCTATGTCTTTTCTTTCATTGCCACTCTTCCCCTGCCACCTGATACTTTTGGGAATCCCCTAAGTAAATGTTTAACACCACAGTGCTTATCCCAGAGTGCAAACTAGCCTAGGTAAAAATGACTCCCCAAGAAAAAGTCCCCTTCAAAAAAAAAAAAAACTTATGTTTCTCTCATGCATTACATCCCGACCACAGTTTCCCCTCCCTCCACACCCTCTAATTCCCCTCTCTTCTCCTCTCTCCCCCAGATCCACTGCTCCTCCATTTCCCTTCAGAAAAGAGCAGGTCTCTCTGGGATATCAACCCAATGTGGCACAAGCATTTACAATAAGACTAGGTACAAACCCTCATATTAAGGCTGGATGAGGCAACCCAGTAGAGGAAAAAGGGCCCCAAGAGCAGGCAAAAGAGTCAAAGATAGCCCCACTCCCACTGTTAGGAGTCCCACAAGAACATTGAGCTACGCAGATAAAACATATATGCAGTCTATTCTAAGTCTTAGTCCCAGAGACACATCAGAGAGCATTAGACACTGTCACATGGTAGCTAATCATAAAAAGAAAGTTCTTTGTAGAAGTGTAATCTTCAAATTCAACAGACTGAAGAAGTTCCTGTAAAAATCTTTGCAGTCATCACTCCATGACCCATGGACTCATCTTCACACTGAATGACAGAGCCTTTCCACCTTGCCATCAATGATTTTGCATACTATATTTAGTAGAAAAACAGCCGGTGAAGACAGCCACCCTGTCACAATGCTACCTTTCCCTTTATAATTCATTGTATTACCAGGCCTTCATTTGCTTAGGTGTCCCTTTCGGTATCTGAGGTGGGATTCCAAACCAGGGAAAGCCTTACGATCATAAACAATCATTGAGGAGTCAGTGTTCTGTGCACGGTGTGAGCTGCTTCCAACTGATGACAAGCTAACTCTGAAGAAAACACACCATTGTCTCTCTGAAAGAAGGGGCAGCCACCCTTGAAAGAGACAGACCATTAGTGGAAATGGCTTGTTCACTCGTTCCTTTGATGACGGAGATCATCTGTTGCCTTCAGAAGATGAGTTTCTACAGTGACTGACCTGGTTAAATGAAGTTTGCTGTCTTCATTGCTGAGTCTGACACACTGTAGCACTTACGACACAGCACTGATCTCTATTTCTCTCCTTTAATACTGAGGGAAGTACTGAAGCTTTCAGATGGACACAGCTTTTCCCCACTGATTATTACAGGGTGTCTGCTACATTTGTGCAGCGAGCATACTCATATTATGTGAAAAGCAAGTAATTGTCTTAGAAGACCATGGGCTCTTGTCCCTTTCAAGTGGACAGTATAAGTAAGTTTATTTCTTCCACTTGATGCATTTTTCCTGGGGAGTAATTTTCTTTTTTCCATGATTACTTAACAACTCTCTGATGTCCTGTTCTTAGTTATTGCTCCCCACCCAGAGTTAGCTTTCAACACTGCTCCTGGGTTTTAATGATTGCCTTAGTCTAACAGTTTCTATAAAGAATACCCCTCTGAGGATAAGCATTTATTAATGCAAAATCAATTAAACTTGTTCCATTAAGGCTTATAATTTAACAAAAGCCAACTAAAAAGGAAAATAACAGAACATTTTGCTTCTAATTTTGAAATTGTCAAAGCTATATATATATATATATATGAGAATAGTATGCTTTGGCAGGGCTTGCTTTAAAATATTGCCTATAATAGTGCAAAAAGAACATTTGAGAAACCTACATATACTTGATATTTCTTAGTTTTAAAATTGTGTTTTATTGCTAAATACTCTGTCCCTTTATATAATTTCTAGGAAATGCTGTTTCAAAGAAAAACTACTTAAAATGTGATGGTAAATATGACGAACTACATTTTAAAGATGGACATTTAGCTGTTACTAAATAAAAATGGTAAAGGAAGTAAATTTTATTGTGGACATCTTTGTGGTATTTATTTATTGCTTAGAGGGGAACAGAGACTCCGGCCAGTTGTCCCATAATGTTGGGGAAATTACTAGTCCTGCTCCTAGCCCTACCCTGGTGGGATGAGGATAGTCTAATCAAATGAGAACTGTGGATCCCAAGTCCATTTATCACAAAAAAGGCAATTATGGTGTAAAAAAAGAAACAGTTTGCTTCAATTTTAACAAGGCCAAGTTAGGAGGATGGTATGCTTCTGTTGATTGTTGGTAAATGACTTGTTGTTGTGACTACACCTTATGACTGAATTGTCTCTGAGGTGCCAGCTCCCAATAATGACATGGAAACATTTTATTATTATAAGAGCTTGGCCTTAGCTTGCTTTTTTCCAACTAGCAATGTAATGTAATAACCTATTTATTCTAATGTACATTAGAATAAATGTGGCTTGGTACCTTCTCTCAGTCCTGCAAGATCCTCAAACTTCCTCTTTGGCTGGCAAATCCCCTGTACCAGATGATTTCCCCGAGTCAATGTCTTTCCTTGACAACATGTGGAGATGTGCAAGAACATATAATAGAGAGATTCAACATGTTTTGTGCAGGATGCATGTTGGGCCGTGATTGGAAGTCTGTGTTTCTGGTCAAGCTAAGGTTTGAACAATGGGCTATCCTCAGCCTACAAGGGATGGCAACTGTTTGCCTAAACTCCTAGAATACAACTTCTAACACATGGCTACATCTCTCCATAGGTCTGTGACATTTGGTCACATAAAAAAGGGTCACGCCCCCAGCCCCTCCTCAGGTAGAGGTGTGGCCATGGAGCCCCAAGCCATCCCAAGGTTAATGAGACACCTGGAGACTTAGCCATGCCCCTTCCCAGTTACTATATCTGCTCGCCCATCCCAGAGATTGGGGGTTACAATTCCATCCACGCAATGACAATAAATGTCTTAGAATTATGGACTGTCTATTTATCTAGAACTGCCGTGGGAAGTGAGGGATCCGGCCCTCGATTAAGGAGCCTTGTCTAATCTCTCACGGAGGGCTTCCCAGCACTCCCAGATGGTACCCATTCACCCAAGCCTAAGCAGCACTCCGGCTAGCTCCTCTGTGGCACCCTGCAGAGACTGCGGTGCCCCGGGCTAGAGAACCCACAGGCTGCCACAAGTTCCCCAGGAATGGCCCCCTCTAATACCCACGAGCAGGGCCTGCAAAGGCTTCCCACAGCCCTCACCTGCCCATCAGACTGTGTGGGAAGACATGCAGCCACTTCCTGAGTGTCTCCTGTCCCACCCAGAGCCACATGTGGGGCTTCATTCCACCGTGCCAGGCTTGACTCCCACAGATGCATTTGAGTCTGAATAGGTTAAATGTTTCTTTGGCTGCTTAGAAATGACTTCTGAGATTTACAGTCTCATCTACAGTTGTAGAGAAGTAGAAAGTTACAAATAATGAGTGTGTGTGTGTGTGTGTGTGTGTGTGTGTGTGTGTGTGTGTGTGTTTGATGGTTGCCGAGACAAGGAGTGTTCACTATTTAGCTTCTTGACTGGTAATGATTCTGAGTGCATGGGAATTGAAACACACACACACACACACACACACACACACACACAAATCATTAGTTCTCAGTTAGAACAGCCATTCCAAACAAGGCAATGTGTTTGGCATTTTCAGAAACGCTTTATTGGAATAATCAAGGGGTTGAAAGAGCTTGAGTTAGGTATAATGATCATTCCCTTTAAATGGGAGAAGGTCATGATGAAAGTGGCTATTTATCAGTAATTAGAGTTCTATAGAGGCTCCAATTATGATATTTAGACCATTAGCAAATGAAGTTATTTAGATTTTGCTATGGAAAATTACCCTAGGCCATGTGGTATCTTATGGAGTGATGCGGTATACCCCAGTTGTGGTCTACATCTTACCAACTCTCCAAATTCGTCTGCACATACACAGTCCATCTGGACTCACTTATTAAGGATACATTAGCGCTCAGTACAGAACTGGAAAGTGGCACCTCAGTGGGCTTGGAGATGAAAACAAACAACCCTGTATCTTATTAAATTTTGCACGAAATGGAAAACATTATGTGTGGTGAGATGCAGTGAAACTTATCTAATGAGCAATAAACATTTCTGAAGGACCATAGTTTTCTTTGAATGATGCTTTCAGAAAAATTGGAAAGACCTGGAGTGAGAAACTAGAAATTATCTAGGGATAGTTACATGTTTGTTTGTTTTTTTTTCTAATGTGTTTTTATCAAAACTATTAGCTGACTATTCACATCTACAGTATCAGGCAATATGCTGATGAGGCCAAAAGCAGCCCTGCCTGCATTCAATGAGTCTGAAATGTAAAAACAAAACTCCCATCAAGGGATAATGAAGACTAACCGTTGGCTCCGTTACCTAGGCTCTTTTGGACTTTCAAGACTGGGAAAAGAATAACACTGCCGCAAACACAGATGACTGCTTTCACAAGCAGATTTTCTTGATCTGATTTATGTTGTTAGTCCAACTATGTTTACCATGGAGTGGCAAACTACTGTTACCTGAGCCCCTCACAGCTCAGTCATTTGCACACAGGACAGCAGTATTAAAAGTCTCTAAAAGCTGTCTTGTTTCAGGATTTTTTTAAAACCAATTATTGAGTCTACGGTGGTTTCATTGGTTTAATGACTTCCTCGTCTGACCACCTAACATGCTTCCTTTCTCCTCTCTCCCTTTGCATTTTTAGTTCCTTCAGCTCCTCTCGAGCCTCAGTATGCTTAATTTAATCTTTCCTCCAAAGTCAATGCTTCTGACCTCTGAAGGCACAGGGCCAAAGGCCAAATGACTTTAAATGCCAATGTATGAGAACTTTCAAAGCATGGTGAAGTGGGTGTCACTGATGGGGGCACCTAAATTAGGGAGGGGCTATATATACTGCTAGCCATAGGCAAATGTCAACTTGGAGGCTAAATAATTCAACATGAAGTCCTTTTATTGGCTTTTAAAGGTCTTCTCTTTCTTGTTTATTTGGACAGTTTGTCCTGTTAATTAGGAGGGAGGGCTTGAGGAGTTTATAAGAAAGCATAAGAAGTGAAAGGGGTATTCCCAACCCTGCCTGACGTATGGCCACTAGGAGCTGTCAGAGGAGATGTGATCTGTGGGAAATACTTATACACACTTCTCTAAAATACTTAAGAGAATTCATCCAAAACATAATCACGTTCTCAGAGCTTGGCTAAGCATAGGATTTAATTGGCAGTGTGGTGAACATAAAGCAAGAGAAGAAATCCCAGAAGCATTAACCATATCAATATGTGTCCATTTGTTGGTTCTGTGATTTTCTTTTGGTTAAAAAAAAAAAAAATCAATGCCAGATGCATGAATACTTTAACAAACACTAGTTAAATGCGATAATTTTTGCTTATATGCACCACAGTTTTCTTCTCTTAATTACTTGTGGTGGATATTCCGTGAATTCTAACCTCATTTGGCATTCTTTCTTCCAAGTTTTAATTGTAAACTTCCTGTTCATTACTTTCCGATATATTCATATTTTGTTGCAAAAAATTATATTATTTTTTGAACTTTAAGTCTGCCTTTGTACTATTTTTGATATTTTCTTTATCAGTCCTTTCTACTTGTTGCAAAAAATTATATTATTTTTTGAACTTTAAGTCTGCCTTTGTACTATTTTTGATATTTTCTTTATCAGTCCTTTCTACTGTAGTCACTGGGGAGGAAAGCTTACATTACTTTGAATTTCAAATAGCTCAAAATTGTCAATAAAATTATTTGGGTTCTGTTTCAACATTTAGGTTTCATATAATAATTCGATTAAAAAATGTGTCATTTTAGGACTTTTTCCATTTTCCTACATCTTGAATTTTATAGTATCTTGAAATCCTATTTATTATATCATTTTTTATTTATTGAAAGAATGGAAACAGGTAAACTTGGGAGGGAGGAGGTTGGGGGGACCCTTCAGAATGCACCAGAGACCTGGGAGGTGAGAGACTCTCAGGACTCAGACTGAGGGACCTTAGATGAAATGCCCTGCAGTAGGGGGAGGGAACTTATAGATCCCATTTCCAGCAGGAAGACAGGGCATCAAGTGAGGGAGGGGGTTGCTGTCCCACAGTCAAAACTCTGACCCATAATTGTTCCTGTCTGAAAGAACTGCAGGGATGGAAATGGAGAGGAGCCTGAGGAAAAGAAGGTCCAGCGACAGGCCCAAAGTGTGATCCAGCTCAAGGGGAGGCCCCAAGGCCTGACACTATTACTGAGGCTATGGAGAGCTCACAAAAAGGGACCTAGTGTGACTGCCCTCCGGAAGATCCAACAAGCAGCTGAAAGAGTCAGATGCAGATATTTGCACCCAACTAATGGACAGAAGCTGCTGACCCCTGTGGTTGAATTAGGGAAAAGCTGGAAGAAGCTGAGGAGGAGGGCGATCCTGTAGGAGGACCAGCAGTCTCAATTAACCTGGACCCTCGAGATCTCTCAAACATTGGACCACCAACCAGGCAGCATACACCAGCTGATATGAGGCCCCCAACACATATACAGCAGTGTCTGGGTTCAGTCAGGAATGATGCAGCTAACCATCAAGAGACCAGAGGCCCCAGGGAGTCAGTCTAGAGGTCAGGTGGAGTGGAGGATGGGGGTTGAGGGGTAAGAGGTGGGGACATTCTCATGGAGACAGGGGGTGGGGAAGAGGTATGGGATGTGGAACAGTAGGAAGGTGGACCTCATGGGGGGAGTAAAGCTCCAGTGAAATAAATAAATAAACAAACAAATAAAAATTTATTACAAACAATTTGCAAATAAAAAAAAATCTCGCAGTGAAATCAGTCAGACCCAAAGTCTACACATGTCAATGAGCTTCCATACAGTTTGAAGGGCCATCCTGAAACTCGGGAGCCTCCCACGGGACCTTGCATTTTCACTATCAAATATACTTTTATGCACTTAAATATAAGATGATGAGAAAATAGTAATGGACACGTGTGTCATGAAAGAGGATATAAAGTTAATTACTTTTCTAGCATGAACTCTGTTGTAGATTTTTTTTTCATTTTTTTCAGTGTCAATGATCATGGTTAAAGTCAGCATTTCATTAGCTGAGTATTACTTCCTATAGTCTGTTCCAAGAGTAATATGTATATGGCTATATAATATCTCAAAAATGGTATGCACCCAGCAAACAAAAAGTTTGTTTCTGGTATCTGGCATACTTTGGATTCTAGAAAATAGTTTCACTTAAATACTAATCTTCCAGGCCAGGAATAACATTCCATTTGTATAAAATCATCAGATAATTTAGGCAGACTTCCTGTTATGCCCAGTTATTTTATATGTCAAAACATATCTCCAGATTATTTAGAAAAATGTAGTGCTCCTATTTATATAGCCAAATGATCATCTATTACCAAAATGTAGGAAAACACTTCCAATAATTCTCATAGGTTGTATCACTTTAGATATTGGAAGACATGGGTTGGGCATGAGGCCGCACACCTTTAGTTCCAGTTCTTGGGAGAAAGAGGGGAGATGCTCCATGTGAGTTTTGAGGCCAGCCTGGTCTGCTTAGAAAGTTTCACGACAACCAGGACTACATAAAGAGACCAAGTCTCAAAAAAAAAAAAAAAAAAGAATATTTTATTCATGTTAAAACCTGCAGATGCTATTTCTTAATACATACAAACTCATTCAATTAATTATTAATTAATATTTGAGGAATCACGGACTGCAGATTTCATTTAGCTGATGCCTTCAGATGTCTCAAAGATTGGTGTGGAATATTCTATATTGTGATCATTGGGAATAACCAGGAGACTAGTCAAAGTTACAATAGCAACCACAATCATATGGTGGTCACATACAGGCATGATAATCAACAGATACACGGGACACATACGCATTCTCCCCAAGTCCATGGACAGGATTGCTATGTCATATAATAGAGGTATCTTGAAAATCAAAATATTCAGCATTGAAGAAAATATGAAGTTTCAATAATGCATCTCTAAGGAACAAACTATGAAATTTTCTTAGACATGAAGACACTGCTTTCTAAAGAGATATGCTTTAATAAGAACAACTCAGGGACCACTCAGGTTGTGAACTGCTTGCCCCACAAGCCTGTGGATCTAAGTTTGATCCACAGCACTTGTGTTAAAAAAGAAAGAAAAGAAGGAGAAGGAGGAGGAGGAGAAAGAGGAGGAGGAGGAGGGAGAGGAGGAGGAGGAGGAAGAAGGAGACAGGTGAAAAGGGAGAAGAAAATAGAAGAAGAAGAGGAAGAAGAAAGTGTGGTGATGCCTTCTTGTAAGCTGAGTGCCAAGGAGGCAGAAACAGGTGGTTTCCTAGGACCTGCTGGCCAGCTAACCTAGCATTTCTGAGATATTTCGTCTCAAAAAGATAAGACAAATGGCATCCTAGGAACAAACCAGAAGATAACACACCACCACCACCACCACCACCACCACCACCACCACCACCACCACCACCACCACCACCACCACCACTGCACTCCATAAAGAATAACCTTACTATCTACTCTCTATCTGATCACATTATTTTAATGGCCTAATTTTAAATTGGGAGGTTTGTTTCAAAATTTTTATTGATTCTTTGTGAATTTTACATCATTCACCCCAATTCCACTCTATTCTTGCAACTATCCTCCAAAAAGAAAACAAAACCTATGGAAGCTGCAATTTCTAACACAGCAGCCTTTGCCCAAACAACTTTACTTGCAGATATTCATTGCAATGAGTCATTAATCTGGCTTGGGGCCTCTGGCTTCTACTGTACTATTAATACTGCATTCTCACCTAGACCGCTCTCAGATATCTTGTTGCCCTGTTTCATGGAGATCCTTCAGCTTTGGTTCTGTAGGACCAGTATCTTCATATGCTCCAGAAGTTAATAGATGGGGTAGACATTGGGGTGGGCTAACTCAAAGCCCTGGATCTGGGCCTGGGTAGTAGATGAGTTGGTCAATCTGCCACAAGAGGGGCTGGGCCAGTTCTCCTGCCCGTGGCAACTGGCAAGGGGTAGAACCAGTTCTGCTGCACTCATGCCACTGGGGCCAACTCTCCAGCACTGTCCCATTCCATACCAACCTTGAGACAAGCATGGCCAGTTCTGTACCATCCTTGGATATTATCATGGTCCCAGGAAGCAGACCAGACCAAGGACATTTGCATGGTCTTTGGTAGTAACATGGGACATGGTCATCAACACAGATCCCTACTGCTACAGGGCTATGGAACCAGACATGAGGCTTGGTGGCACCATGGGCCTGGATATCACAATAGCCTCAGGTGGCACCATGAGCCTGGATATCACAATAGCCTCAGGTGGCAGTGCAGGCTACTCATATTCAGTTGGTCCTCATCACCCGCAAGCCTTCAGTTCTACCTCTCTTCATAGTGTACAAACTGTTCTGCTTCTCTGTCTCTCCCATCTCTCCACCACATATTTACACATTGTAGTGGTACCCACACTGTTCAAGCTGTATGTGGCACACAGGGGCCTCTAGAGAGTTTTAAATTAGAAACACTTACCTTGTTTCATATATTCTAATTTCTGTTTGATAAACTTTACTAAGAAAGAAAACTCAATAGATATATTATCCAACTACTTTTCTGTTTTTAAGATAAATTCTTTTGTTTCATTTATCTATACCTCATGACACCAATTAGCTGTGAAATAGAGCCTTGTAACACTATAGAAAAAAACTGTGTGGTGATTTATTTGTTTTGTCTGGGTAATCATGAAGTCCAAAGTAAATTCTCAGTTTTTAAAATCTAGCACCTAGACATTTCTCACCTTCACATATCACACATTGAAGAAGAAAAAGAAATACAGTACTGTAAGTTAAAATAAAGTGACAGATATGAACAGATGCAGCCATTTCTGTAAGTCAAAATATTTCAGCCTTTCCCTGGGCATCAAACCATATTAAAATCCTACTGAAATGATATCCACACACCAATATGCATAAGTATATTTGCAACTATACATATAATATATACAAAAATCAATAAATGACACACTACAGGGGAATTAGTAGAGATGAAATCTTAAAAGATTGGGAAATGGTGATTCCTTTTGTATCTATATTAAACTCACTGGTTTGGTTGCTAAATGGAATAATAGTTGGAGTTATCCTTGGTTCAAGTAATACATACGGATTCATTGTTTTTTGATATTATGATAGCATGTTTTTGATATTTGATTTTATATTAGGAGTTTTTTGTTGCAATTGGAGGGATTGTGTCTAGGGCCTGAGTAATATTCCGTTGTGTAAATGTAGCATGTTTCCTTTATCAATTCTTTTGTTGAAGAACATCTAGGTTGTTTCCAATTTCCACGTGTAATACATGGAGCAGCAGTGAACATGGTTGAGCAAGTGTCGCTATGGTAGGATGCAGCATCTTTATGATACATCCCCAAAATGATGTAGCTGGATCTTGAGATAGATTGGTTTTCACCTTCCTAAGGAACTGTTACACTGATTTCCATAGTGCTTGTACAAGTTTGCATTCCCAGCAGCAATGGATGAGTGTTCCTCTTATTCCACATCCTTGCCAAAATGAGCTGTTTTTTTCTTGGTCTCAGCCATTCCAAGAGGTGTAGGATGAAAACTCAAAGTTGTTTTGATTTGCATTTTTCTGAAGACTATGGGTGTTGAAAAAAGTGTTTCGCAGCCAATTTAGTTTCCTATTTGGAGAACTCTATTTAGATCTTTAATTGGGTTATTTGTTTTCTTGATATCCAGGGTTTTCTGGAGTTCTTTATATATTTTGGACATTTGCCCTTTATTAGATGAGTAATTGGTAAAAATAGTTTCCCATTTTGTAGGATGTCATTTTGTCCTTTGTCCCAATAACAGTGTCTTTTGCTGTCCCCAAACTTTTCAGTTTAATGAGGTCTCATTTATTGTTTGTTGATCTTAGTGCCTGTGCGAATAGTGTTCTATTCAAAATCTTTTTCTATGCCGATAACTTCAAGGCTATTTCCCATTTTCTCTTTCTTAGGTTTAGTTATCTGATTTTATATTGTGGTCTTTGATTCTATGAAGTTGAGTTTTGTGCAGGGTGTAAGTATGGATCTATTTGGATTCTTCTACATGTAGTTATTCAGTTAAACAATTGTAAAAGATGAATGAATGAATGAATTAATTAATTAATTAATTTCCCACTGTATATTTTTGGCTTCTTTATTTAAAAAGATCAGGTGTCCATAGCTGTGTGGGCTTTTTGCTTGGGTCTTCAATTCAATTCCATTGATCAGTGTGTGTGTGTGTGTGTGTGTGTGTGTGTGTGTGTGTGTGTGTGTGTGCCAACACTATGCTGCTTTTATTGCTACAGCTCTGTAGTTTGAAGCCAAGAATGGTAATATCTCCAATAGTTCTTTTATTATTAAGGATCATTCTAACTATCTTGGGTTTTCTATGTTTCTATATTAAGCTGAAAATTCTCTTTAAGATCTGTGATGAATGTTGAATTTTGATGGGGATTGCATTGAATCTGCAGACTGCTTTTGGTAGAATGCAGTTTAAAAATACCTTTCTTACAGTAATCCTACCAATCTATAAGCATAAAAGATCATTCTATCTTCTGATATTTTCTTCAGTATCTTCCTTCAATGTCTTGCTTGTTTAGATTAGAGTTAACTCAACATATTTTACTTTTTTGTGACTATAGTGAAAGGTATTGGATTTTCATTCCACGTATCGTTTGTAGATTGTATAGATGCTGATTTTGTTAAAGTTAATCTTGTAGCTAACTACTTTTCTGGAAGCATTCATCAGCTGTAAAAGTTACCCAGTGGAATTTTAGGGTAACATATATATTATCATACCATTTAAAAATAAAAAATATTTGATTTCATGCTATCCAATTTGCACATATGGCACTTATCTCTCTCAGTTACCTTATTGCTCTAGCTAAGAATATTGAATAGATATAGGAGAGAGTGGAAACCTTTTCTTTTTTCTGAGTTTAGCAGTATTGCCCTGAACCTTTCTCTATTTAAATTGCTATTGACTCAGGGCTTGCTGTAAAGTGCCTTTACTGTGCTGGAGGCATGTCCCTTGTTTCTCTAAACTTTCCAGGACTTTTATCATGAAGGAGTATTGGATTTTTGTGAAATGTCTTTTCTGCATCTAATGACTTGATCATGTGGTTTTATTCTTTCATTTTTTTAAATATGGTAGATTTACATATGTCAAACCATCCCTGAATCTCTGGGATTAGGCCTACTTGGTCATAGTGGATGATCTTTTTTTGATGTGCTCTTAGATATGGTTTACAAGTATTTCATTGAGAATTTTTACACCTATGTTCATATAGTTTGTAATACTCTTTCTTTGTTGGATCTTTATGTAGTTTATATATTGGTGTAAATGTTACCTAATAAAGTGAATTGGGTAATGTTCCTTATATTTCTATTTTATGAAATCATTTGAGGAATGTTGATATTGATATTGGTAGAACTCTGTGGTAAGACTATCTGGCTTTAGCTTTTCTGGTTGAGAGACTTTTAATGACTGCTTCTCTTTCATTAGTATTTATAGGTGTGCTGAAATTGCCTAAATGATATTAATTTAACTCTGGCAGGTGGTACATATTTTAAAACTTCCATTTAATTTTGATTTTCCATTTGATGGAGTATAAGTCCTTAAAGTATGTCTTTATGATTCTCTAGATTTCCTCATTGTCTGTTCTTGTGTCTCCTTTTCCATTTCTCCTTTTCTTAATTTACATCTTCTTTCTCTACTCTTCAGTTAATTGGACTAAGGATCTGTCAATTATTGATTTTTCTCAAAGAAGCAACCCCGTTTAACTAAGTCTTTGTATTTTATTGCTTTGTTTCTTTGTTCCTATTTTAGTGATCTCAGCCCTGATTATTTCTTGTCATCTACTCCTTTTGGGATTTGATTTCTTCTCTTTGCTGTAGAGCTTTCAGGTACATTATTGAATTGCTACAATGGCAAGCACCAATCCTTAACACTATTAATGATACTCTGTTATGCTAGCAGACAGGACAATGTTGTCCTCTGAGAGACTCCACTGAGCAGCTGACTCAGACAGATACAAACATCCATAGCCAAACAGTGGATAGAGCATGGAGACTCTTATGGAAGAAAAGGAGGAAGGATTGCAGGCCCCAGAAGAGACAGGAACTCCACAAGAAGACCAACAGAGTTCATTAACATGGACCCTTAGAGCTTTCAGTCTGAACCACCAACCAGAGATCTCTCCATTTTTTAAAAATGTTGGCACTTAGTGCTATGAACTTGCTTTCATTGTATTCCTTATGTTTCAAACTTCATTGATGTTATTGTGCTGTTGGTGATAAACAATTTACCTGTGTTAGGAAGTGTAGAAGAAATATAGGCTTCTTAGAGCTGTTTTGTAATTAAGTTATCATAGATTTCTAACATCCTCACTTTCCAACATCAATTAACACTTCAGAACACTGTCTTCTGGTAAATCCTATAGTCTTTTTCACATGGAGTCTTTTTGGATGAGTGAATGAGAGTGCATTGAAATATGATACAACTTCAGCAGTATTGCTGGTTATGCTTTGGGGAGTCTGTTTTCCATGTAACAAAAGACTTATGGCATGGAATTGTTTGCCACTTTATTAGACATTGGTAACTTCTTGATTATACTATGTATAATAGTATAGTCCATTGACTGCTTCTGTTGATGCAAAGAATCATTGAAAATTCTTACAACTCCTACTGCAAATGCATTTTCACGGAGCTGCAGATAGATTGAAGCATAACATATACTTTTTAACTATACCTCACTGGGTGTATGTATTTCTCTCTCTCTCTCTGTCTTTCTCTGTCTCTCTGTCTCTGTGTGTGTATGTGTGTGTGTGAATGAGAGAGAGAGAGACAGAGACAGTGAGGGAGAGAAAGAGAGGGCGGAGGGGGCAGGGGCAGGGCAAACATTTTCTTTCTCTTGCTGTCTTTGATGGTTTTGTAGCATTTGAAACTGGTGCCCCACCCTCCGGGAACTTCCTTACTCTATTGGCTCCAGTGACTAGCCTTCTTGGTTGGCTTCCTGATTCCCTGATTAATCCTTTGTTTCCTGCACTGGCAATCCTCTCTGTTTCTTTGTTCAATCACCAACACTTCCAAGTTTCAGACTTTGGCCCTCAGTCCTTTTTTCCTGTGTATGCCCTTTTCAACTGTGTCCGTGACTTTTAAAGATACATTTCCAGATCCTTCTCATTTAACTTTCGGCACCATGTATACATAATTTGCGACATTTTCCCTCATGGATTCTCTGTTATAACTGAAAATTCACAAATATCTCCACTTTGTAACTCTCCATCAGTGTGCTAACTTTTAAATGAAGGTGAGATGTTGTCTTAATACATGTCTGTCTTTGACATATTCTACAGTCAAAATTTGAACAGTCAAAATTCAACATTTATTGGTTTTTAACTATATTATTTCTATCTAGACACATTGCTCTGATAGGATTGTTTAAATAAAATAATTCTTCAAAATTAGTGCGAACAAGTTCCTAATCTTCCCTGTTAAAAGAATCTGTCTTCTATTTTGTCAGTTGTGATATATTCTATTGCCTACCAAGGCAACTTTTAGCTCTTCAAGCTGGGCTCAAGGTCCCAACCTACCTGTCCTCACAACTACTCTCTGTTTTCCTATGTACAGCTTTGTCTTTGAATGAAAGATGTTTTCTTGATTTCTTTCATAGAGAGCACAGTACATTCACTGATGGTTAACATGCCTGGCATCTTCCTTCTTTCTTTCCTTGTGAATCTCAAGCTTGCCTTTCAAATCTTATTTTCAAATTATAAGGGAACTTTATAAACATGGCCTCTGAGTTTGCTCACTGTTTAATAAAAGGTAGACGAAAGTCTCTTGAAGCAGGAGACATATTTAATAAAATGTTGTACCTGTGATTGTAGAGTAATGTACATAAAATACATGATGGAGCACTAATAGTAAATAGAACAGTTTCCTCAAATTATTAACCATTCCCATTATTTCAGTACCCTACCTGGTCATTTGAAAACATATAGTGCACTTCAGAACTTAAGGATAAGTGATATTACCTTCTTTTAAATTATGAGCTCCCATGAAAAGAGAATAAACATCAAATCATTGAATTTTTGATTAAGGGGAATAATTTCACAGGTCTGGCCCTAAGTTTATTCTAATTTATTAACAGGAAACACCTGAAAGTAGTTGCTGTCTGGCTTATAGAATATAGCTTTTTCCATTTAAATAGAGAAGTAATTTTTTAAATATATTCACTTATTCGCTTATATTTAGAAATATAGTATCCTTTGTTTCTGTGGTTGGCTGAAATTCTTTAATTAAAAGTGATTTTAATTTGGAAACTTAAGACATTATGAATTAAATGAGTTATAGATGAAGGAAAATCTTGTAGTTAGACTCTGGGTGTTCTATAAGCTGTGGAAAATCTCCTCAGTTGAATCTTAATATATTCATTAAACTGAAACTTCTTTTGTTGAATTACAGGAGTGAATTTTTACATTGTGGTTATTGCTGAGGGTTTTATTTTCTCCAGGATTTTCACATTAAGGATCTTAATCTCTTAGATTTTTCAAGCATACATTGTACTATGGAGTTTATCTTTCAGATATCACAAAATGAATTGAAATTTGCATTTTGTTTAAATTTTTAGTCATTTAGAAGGAGTATACCTAGCAATTGCTACAGGATATTTCTGGGAGATGAGGATATGAGGAACAGTTGGGACAGCTGACAAGTCACAGTGGATTCACATCCTAGTTACCACACCTGTAACGGAATCTGCTGCAGTGTCTGTGTGAGGGTGCTACACAATCTTGCTGCTCAATGGAATGGCAACATGTTTGTAAGTTTCTCAGGATTTTCAACCTATACTTGGTGAGAACACTTTATAGATATATGCACCCAATAATGTGTATTTCCTGATATTTGATAATAATAAACTTGAATGGGAAAAGTGGCAAGGAAATCTGAACCTTAAGTCACAGTCACTTGATAGATATGATATAGGTGAATACCTAGAAAATCGACTAACCACATAAATATACTTAGAAAAATTGAAACAGAATTATTCGATTATTTTTGACAAATTTTTAAAAATCTACTCTTCCTTTCTATTTCACTAATTCAACATAGGGATAGAGCTCTATGGTGGACATAATTCTAATAACACAAGGCAGTAAAATGGTTGTGTTAATATTTCTGCTGGTGTGATACCGGGTCATCAACAAAAGCAAAGTGAGAAGGAAAGACTTTACTTCTAATACTTTCAGGTCCATCCATCACTGCTAGGAAATTTACTTGAATAGTGTTCCCATTGGCTTTTTCTTTACTAGACCTTCACTGTCATGCCTTATATAGCTGTTTCCATTGGATTTGAACATTTCCTTTTGAAAGAGGAGTCTTATAAAACTTACAAGACTCAAGAGGCCCATGAAACTCACAAGACAAACAAGAAGGAAGCAGTGACAGCTGCTGCCTTCTGAGAGCCTTTGTGGGTTGTACCTGCCGGAAGTTGTTCCATCGACTTTAGCCCAGGAGACAGTCTGAGTCTCACAGTCTGACCCACATCAAAGGAGATTCTACAGTGAGGTAAAGTCCAAGTCACTCATGTGCCTTCAAGCACATTGGTTCACCAACGTAAGGTTAGACAAAATCTCTTTTTTGGTGTGTCATTACCACCTCTGTCAGAGTAAAAAGAAATAAACTACCAAGGAAGAGTTTGTAATACTTTTCACCTTAACAAGGATATAACACATAAAAATCATGAGTTCAGAGATGGACATGCCCTTGACGTGCTTGATAATATATTTAAGCGAGTGTGAGTCACTCCCAAAGCTAATGCTCATACATACTTTACCTGTGTGGCATGAAATGGCACTTATCTTCATTCTAGTAGCAGTTGTGGTACACCCCCTAATATGGCTAAAAGGCTGAGACTATACCATTTGGGGGAAGATCATCCTTTGAAAGAACCCCAAGGTGACCTTCTTATAGCATGTGCTATGAAATGAAGCATTTCCCCCGAAGAATGTGATCCATTGTGTGGGAGTAGTGATATTCCCAAAATGACATTTGAACTGAAAAATATTTTCAATTCACTGAACTAATACACACACACACACACACACACACACACACACCATATATATATATATATATTAGAATTATAAACAGTCCCTAAAGGGAATTGTGTGGCCCCTTCCATCCATGGTAAATAAAATACAAGGAAATATATGAGAAATCAGTCTCTAATGGACTTGTTTCTAGAAGTCAGTTATCACATGCTGAAGTCTCCACAAATAACAAGGATTAGACCAATAGAGGACAGACAAATGTTAATGGGAATTGGTGTTTGATGTGAAGTTCACATGGTCCAATAGGATTGTGTTCTTGTTGAACTAAGAAATAAATTCACCAGGATCTCCATGTTGGCATGGGACTTTATAGGACTTGGACAGCACCATGGTAAGTTCAATGATTTAGAAAGGCATGAAAATCATGTTTTTAATTTGCTAAAACACTCTGGAGGGGATTTTTAAATGGATAAAGCAGACTATGAGTCCTAACCATGTGACTCAGGTTTGTGTTGAGACAGCTCTGATAGAAGAAATTGATGAGCGAAATTTTAATCAATTAACTCTAGAAACTATTATTTGAAGATAGTATTTTTTCAACACAAATTGCACAATGTATATGATCTCCTAATTTTCTGTTGTGTCTTTGAATTCCAGATCTGCCCTCAACAAACAATAAAACAAAAACAGAACATGAGAAAAAATAACAAGCAAACAGAAAATACCGTAGATTTCTCTACTTACATACTTTTATATTTGTTCTAAGCTTTTAGTATCATTTCTGATTTTTTGTTTAAAAATTATATCATATATATAGTCGTATATATATATACGACTGCTTTATATGTGCAAACACATGCATTTTCTGGTGCCCACAAAGATTAGAAGTGAAAGTGTGATCCTCTGAAACCAGAGTTACAGTTTGTTGTGAATCTCCATGTAGTTGCTGAAAACCAAACCAATGTCCTCTACAACAACAGTGTAGCCACTAAGCCACTAAGCCATCTCTCCAGCCCTACTTTTCACTTAATTTTCTTGATTCTCTTCTATACTCATAATGTTATGTATTTTTCTACATAATTTTCTATATAATTTTTCTACATAGATGGATATTCACAGGTATTTCTAGTTTAGTCCTTTGACACATATTTAAAATGAGCATTAGAATGAGCACTCTTGATTTTCCACCTGATTTAGTTGAGTATTATCTAAGATATTAATAACAGAGATTCTTGATGTATCTTTAAGGAAGTTTACAGACTGAATTCACATTGTTGAACCAGCAAACAAAGGAATGGTTGCTTACCTTGAGCATGAATGACACAGACAGAAAGGCTGCTGTCCTAGAGGGCAAATGCAAGCAGAAGGAGCCACCTAGATAAGCAAGTTGTATTCTTCTCTACTAGATTTGCTTTCCTGCCAGTATGGGAATTATGCCAACTTACTTAGGAGAACTAGATAATATTTAACATATATATTTTACATATTTTAAAATATATATTTATATATAAGTTAAAAATACTCCTTTCAAGCACTGATGGTGTTCCTTGCCTCCTTAAAAGACTGGGCTACACTATGAGGGATAAGCCTGGCCTGAAAGCTTCAAAGCTATTGATAAAACCAGAAAACCTTCAATTTTCGATTCTGGATTTGAGCATATATTGTTGTAACCTATTATGTTGATTTCTTTAAAAGCCCTAAAGTAAAATTTTACACTAATTATTTTACGATGGTGTTGCCCTGTTGCTTGCTAGCTTATCAACTGTATTTTAAGGCTTAGTCTAACTGGAGTGACATCACAGATTGGAAGTATACAATGCCAACTCTCCAAAGTTGGCATCCAGTTTATTATGACTTTCATTGGAGCAGAAATTTGTTTCATTGTTGTTTTCAGAATAGATGGTCATTTTCATTCCATTCTTGTTGATGGGAGGCAAGGGAATTGATTACAGGCTTAGTTAGCCAGATGTACTTTTTTTTTTTTGTTTTCTTTTTTTGTTTTTTTTGTTTTTTGTTTTTTATTTTGGCATCCTCATTTTATTTTAGATATTGAAAATACATTACATGGAATGTGTACAAGTAAAAAAATCATCCACAGTGAGATAGGCAGTGAAGAATTGAAAGGTAGGAAAGAAGAATCAAAACAGTTCAGGGATGAAATTAATACAAACATGATGAACCATATTTGTTTTCTCCACTGTTTTGGCTGTAGAGTTTTCTTGAAACGTGGTCTTGAAAAGGTCCCTAGAATAGTCACCTTTTAAAAAGGTCAGATGTCTGGACATCTAACCGTATTCTATTTATGACTGAATCTTAGGCAAATGTCTCAAATGTCTGAAGGCATCTAATTCCAGGAACCGTATGCAGAAGCTGCAGAGTGAACGTCCATCTGAGCCCTGTCCATTTGTCTGTCCTTCCAGGTCTAAGTTCACTATTTACCATGTTTCTGGGAATTGTGCAACTTACACCTCTGATGTAGTCTTATTTCAGAAGCACAAACAGAAGAAAAGTGATTACTATTCCAATATAAATGATTTAAATATCATCTTTAGGCTCCTGAGTGTGGAGAAAATTCGTATTTCTTCCATTATTTGCCTTTCATTGTGCCCAAGTTCTAGCATCTTGGCTCTACAAGATTCTAACTTACTCTTCAAGACATTGCTCATATATTAAGCAATTGCAATAAGGGTTGCTCAGCATGTTGCTTGTTAATAAAGGACGTCTGCATTTATTTTAATGCTTATTTAAAAGAAATTGGGATTTAGAGCTTGTCAGCACTAATGGAATCAATGGTACTTTAACATTGGTTAAATGTACTGTTAATGGTACTTCGGTTCCCTTAACAACCGCAAACAGTGACATTATTAACCGAACGGTCTATTCCAGAATGAAAGAGAACATGTATCTGCTCAACAACAAAAGGATGTCTCATGATTCTCCTAGACTTGGGCCATTTCAGTCTAAGGGAAATGTAGATTTTTTTCCACTCCAATATATTTTTATTTTTTATTAGAGTATATTAATTGTGTAAAGTAACACATTTCATTATGGCATTTTCATAAATTATCATTGGCCCCACAATTTGTTCATTTTTACCACCACCCTTACCTGTTCCCCATCTCCATTGCTACTCCTGCTTCACTTGGTTTTAAATCACTCACACATACTTTAGTGTCTTTTTAAAATTTAGATATTTCATGGGAGAAACCCATGTTGATACTGTTTTTTTCTGATTCTTGCTTATTTCACTTAACATGATGATTTCCATTTTCCTGAAAATAACATGTGTTCATTCTTTCATGCGGCTTAGTAATACTCATTTAAATATAAATACCACATTTCCCTATCCCCTCTCCAGATAATGAGACCTAGGCGATTCCATGACAAAACCGTTGTGAATTTTGGCACCATAAACATGGGTATGTATGGGTTTAAGGATTCTCTTTCCCCCTTATCCTTGACAGTAAGAGCTGTTTCTTTCTTTTCTTTCTTTGATGGTCACCATTCTGACTGGAGTGAGTTGGAGTCTCAGTGTCATTTTAATTTGCTTTCCCCTGGTGGCTAAGAATATTGAACATATTTTTCATGTATTGATAGGCTATGTGTAATTAAACTTGCATATTTTAGATGCAAGTAAAGGAAGCAAAGGAGTTGTATATAATAACTGCCTTCATCAAAAACATCATTTACTAAAAGCACAATTCATAACTTTGTTTAGGGAGCTAAGATTATCGTATACAATTTAAATAACGATATTTAATAGAATGGAAAACAAAGAGACATGCACTTTCTTTTAAAATTGTCTAAATCTTTCTTAATGGAACACTCTTTAAACATATATGAACTGTTTCTTTGGAAAAAGTCTTCCATGTTCTAAATTTTAATAATTTGTATTAGTGTTGTTTAAATTATAAATTATTTTGTTTGTATATTTTAATATATTTGTCATAAATTAACTTTTACTTTCTTAAGTGTTTATAGGTGTGCCTATTTGTAGTCCGGACACATGCTCTCTGAGGCCAGAACAGGAAGTTGGAATCACCTGGATCTGGAGTCCTAGATGGTTTTGATCTGCCAGTTGTAAGTGCTGGAAACCAAATTTGGGTCATTTGGAAGACTAGTATGCTGCATTTACCTACCTAGCTATTGTTCCACCCCTGTAAATTAACATCTGTAAGAGGCTTTGTTTTTGTTTTGTTTTGTTTTTTCCCTGCTGTTGTTGTCTTAGCTACTGTCCTAGTGCTGTGACGAGGCACCATGACCAAGGGGATTATTAAAAAGAAGCCATTTAGTTAGAGGCTTGCATACAGTTTCAGAGTTAGTCTGTTAACCTCATGGTGGGGAGCATGGCAGCACGCAGGCAGATGTGGTTTTAGAGGAGTAGCTGAGAGCTTTACATCCTGATCCACAGGCAAAGAAAGGGACTCAATCTGGTGTGGACTTTTGAAGACTCAAAGTTCAGTCTCAATAGCACACCTCCTCCAAGAAGACCACACATCCTAATCCTTCTATATAGTTATCAACTAGAAACTAAGCCTGCAAATATGTGAATCTATGGGGGGCATTGTTATTCAAACCACCACAATAGTCTTTCTTTGAACATAGTTTTATATTTATAGAAGAAAATAAAATATATTGGGAATTAAGCTGTATTTGTGTACAGTGTTCAAGTTTGCTTCTCTGGTACTGTGATAAAACTTGATCACAAGCAATCAGGAAGGGTTTATTTTATATTATACTTGATTTTTTCCTAAGAGAGATGTATTTACTCATAGCCAGTCCCCCAGATTTTCAGAACTACTATGGGTGTTGAAAAGAGTAGCTCAAGTGTTCTGCACCTGAGAGATGAAGCAAAGGCATGGAATCCGACACTCATATGCCCCACGTTTGTTTCTTGCTCTTCATTGAATGAAATCATCTACTTCTACATCCCAAACCTGTTAGTGATAGAATAGTTTTGGCCAGGCTCAGAGCGTTAGGGCTTACATATTTCCAGATGTTCTGATTGTTTCAACAACTGCCTCTCAAGTGAGCATTCCTGCTGCAGTTACTGCTGCCCTTCTGCTTCCTGTAAGAATTTGCAGATCTTTCTCAGAGGGACACATTTACAGCCACTCAGCCCGCTTCAATTGTTCCTCAAGTATTTGTACAAAATGTAAAAAAGTATATGCTTAAACAGAGCCCATGCAGGCCAACCATTTTATTGTTAAGATGCTTTTACACATGTAAGAATCTCCAGGGATTTTATCAGGTCATGTTTACATAGGCCAGACTCAGTGACTTATTATAGCAAGCACACACGTCGTATGACTTCTATATTAATAATGATTTTATTGTTGATCATCAAATTTAGTTATCCACATTTGGCTTACAATAGCCACTGGTGCTTACAGTTCATCATCTTAACGTTCAGTTTATGTTTATTGGAGGAAGGATGCTACCAGCAGTGCTGTTGACAATGCATCTAAGCATTTATATACCTCCCTTATCAGATGCCTCGTGTACATTAAAGAGGTGTTAAACAATCTTGTCTTCTCAATTTAACTTAAAAATATTATATTCTGATAACCTAGGTGATGCATGAGTATTAATATGTTTGAATCTTTTCTAGAATTTCTCAGATTTATTATACAAATCTTCAAGTGCCTTCTTTTCTCCCCTGGACTATGCGCGTTTTATCTTATTTTGGCAATCACAAATCAGAATTACACAATAGTTGAAGATGCTTAAATGAAAATGATTCCAGAACCAAATATATATATTCAAAAGTCATGTGGCAGGCTTAGTAATTTATACAGGGAGACATTTAAGATACACTATTAAATGCCAGGCTTGTGAGCTCCAAAATTAGGGCTTTTGTAACTCATGTAATAGAAAATGCAGATCAGAAAGGACGACATCGACTGAGAGTAACAAATGCTCTAAAATCAATGTTTGTGGGTTTTCGTTGAATGATATTGTTTAGTCCAGAAACCAAGTAATAATTAAAACAGTTCATTAAATAGTTCATAAATTTAACTACCTTATGACAGCTTTACCTTGTTGATAGTCTCCCAGCATTTCTTCTCTCCTTAATCTTCATAATTGTAGTCACAGAATCAACACATTTCTGTTCTCTTATTATCTAACATAGGTTGTTCATCAAGGTGCTGCTCTTCTATTGAATGCACTTTTAAGATTTCCATAAAAGGATTAACCAAGCTGTATCCTGTGAGTCAATTAACTTTTTTAGTAAATGAATTTCTATTTGAGTATTCTCTATTTCTATTTGAGTATTATCATGCCCATTTGTTCCTATATTATTTATTACTTTGTGTTACATAGCACAGATGAGTATCTGTTACAGACTGTAGGGTCTGCAGTCCTGTATCATTAAAACACCATAAGGGAAGTAAACACATATTCAGTAATTAAATAGAATGAACAAATTTCTAAAGCCAAATTCCATTTAAATTTTTAATAAAATGATGCAGGCATGTAGAAAAAAATGTCAAATTATTGGGTACATGCCATTGTACAACTAAAGAATGTCATAAAACAATATTTATAATATGATGCTACTTACAGTAATAACATGATCAGAGGCAACGCTTGTAAAACTGGAACTTACGCTTTCTCGCTTCATCCGCGCTCTTCTTCAGTCTTTTTATGGCGTCTAGTACTTCTACCCAATTTTGCTCCGGATCTTCCCAGCCCCCCAGCACACCCACCTCGGCCTGCATCTCCGGATGCTTCCTCCGAGGCTGCGGGATACGGAGCCTGCCAGGAAGGAACCCGGTTTCTTCGTCTCGGCGGTGGAAGCACGGGTTATAATGGCCGCATGCGCAGTGATAATTCAGCGGACCGCACCTTTTGACCACTGTTGAGATGAAGATTGTTGTAAGGAAGGAGACCAGGAGATAATACAATGACGAGACCCAGCAGAAGGGCCGGCTTACGCCTGAGAGATTCTTGGAAGAGTCTGAGAAGACGGCTGTCAGGCTCTGCTCATTGAGCTAAGGGCCATGTAAGCAGTGACGTGGCCATCATATGTGATTTGGTCTACACTTGTTGGAAAAAATGCTAGAAGAGGATCAATCCGCCCTGGAAGCTAGCAGATTTGGCTAATACTTAGCCAGGCCGACTTTGTGGCAGGCACAGAGTTCAACTGAGAACTCATTTTGGAAAAGTGAAATACTTTGTCACTTAACGTACAATTGGTTCAATAAAGACTTGGAAAGTGAAAAAAAAAAAAAAAAAAAAAAAAAAAAAAACTGGAACTTACCAAACAGGACGAGTTCTTCACCCACTTGCTTTGTTCAACTTCTTTATTTATCACAACCTTAGTATGCACAAGCCAGTAATGAACTCTAATTTTCAAATGTGTTAGGGATGATAACTATAATACAAATTCTCACAGACTTATGGTGTTTCAACTTGAAGTATTTTTCCCTTCTCTCTCTGTATTTCTTTCTTTAAAAAAAAAAAAAAAACTGTCTCACTATGTCTTTCTGGTTGACTATAATTTTCTATGTAGATTAGACTGACCTTGAACTCGCAATGCCTGACTCTGTCTCTTGAGTTCTCTAATTAAGGTATGCACCACCATGTATATATATAAAATTGTAAAAAGCTTAGCCATATAGTTGTCCTGGTTTTTACTTTCAGAACATATGGTATAGAGATACTTGACAGTTGATATTAAATATGGCTTGTGTTAGATTATTTTGCCTAACTAAAGGTGTTTGTAAGTGTTCTGAATGTAGTTATTACAGCCTCCATGTGCAGGAGGTTATGCATATTCTGTACTTTTCACTTACACTGTTTTCAAATTGCAGTGGGCTTATCAGGATATCATCTGGTTGTACGCCAAGGCGCATCTGTAATTCATTATGGAGGAAAATATTAGATAATCAAAGCGCCTTTAAAAGACACTGGTGTGATACGTAATGAGGAGATAAATACTGAGTCAGTGGCTACCTTTTTCTGAGAAATCTCAGCATTGTGTGTTGGGGGTGTGTAGTGGGAGTGATTGCATCCCCTTGGGGACACTTAAAAATGTCAGGAACCATTTTTCTTGTTACAACTTGGAAGAATGGGGTGGGAAAGGTACTACTGTCATCACGTGGATAGAGTCCAGGGAAAGTGCTTCAACACAGTAAAGTACAGGCACCCCCACCATCCCCACCCACACAAACCAAAGGTTACCCACTGCCAATTAACAGTGCAGAGGCTGAAATTCTTATTAAGCAAAAATCAATGTGAAAACAGTCAACCTAGCGTTCCCTATTTGAAGACCTAGGTAAAAGGTGTACCTAAAACAAAACGATGATTAATATGCTGGAGAGGTTGAGAAAACTCCATATCATTGTTAACAGAAGAAACAGTGGAAGTCGAAAAACAGACTTTGTAGATCATTGTAAGAAATTTGGACATATTATAAATACAAAATGAGAGCCTTATGGCGAGCAACAGCATGCCCTGTTTTTTAGACATCACTTCAGAGAGACCTTGTGCCACAACTGTTTTTTGTGAATTAAAAAATTCCACACAAAATATCTTTATCATATTCTTTCCCCTCCTCCAATTCCTCCTAGACCTTCCCTCCTTCCTTCCTACCCACCCAACTTTATGGACCTTGCCCCTCCTCTCTCAAAAGAAGCCTTATTGTTTTTATTTTATCTATATTAACAAATCTTTTGCCATTCTCTTTGAGGCTTGTTCAGTATTCAGAAAGTATTTATAAGTGTATGTCAGTTTCTGACTGAGGGTGTATCAGGGGAACAGAAATTCAAGTGGTCTTCTGATGATAATCATTGCCAGAAAAATTAAGAAAATTCGATTTGATTATTTTCATCTCCAATTCCTTGGTGATAAGATGGTTATTTAGAAGGTTACTATTGACAAATAAACTATTAGGAAACATAAACTATACTAAAATCTACTTATATTGATGTCTATTTTTATAATAAATAAGGCATTGTCATTCACTTGTAAGATGTAGATGATGATAAAATTCTGCACAAAGTACCAAGCACAATGGATTCCATTAATATAGTAATTGCACATAAAATGATGGAAAATTATAATTATAAAATTATAAAAAGAAATAAAATTTAGAATAACGTACTTTATTGTTTCATTCTGAAGCTAATATGTAACCATCCCACCAAACATTTTCACATACTCAACTGAAGTTAAGTTAGTAAATTTTGTATTTGTGGATGTTGGATGCTTAAAGAATATAAGATAATTGCTGTAAAGTCTGAAAAAAACCATATCCCCCACTCCAGTAAGCATCCTTACCTAGCAGAGATCAAATTTCATCACCAAAAGTCTGTCACCCATGGTAATCTCCTTGTTTGATGGTGACATTCTCTGTAAGCATCAAAGTTTTACAGGAATGAAAGAGAACACATGAGACATTGGCTCACCTGACACGGGAGCAAGCATAAAGACTTGAAACCCCTAGCCTCTAATAAGGGGCTGATTATTTGCTCTCCAAAGGACTCACAGCATTTCTCCACCTTTCCCCAGTGCTGAAGTGAAGAGAAGGACTGTTGAGGGGGATCAGAGAGATTAAAGCCCTTTATTTCTACGTTGTTCAATGAGAGCAGCTTGGGTATATCATTCCGTTGTCATCCAATTGAGAAGCTGATTCCGTGGAAGTGGTAACCAAATTCACCTTGACACCTGATTTGTCATGGGAGATAAAAATCTAACATTGTTTGGATCAGTTTTTAAAACCTGGTTAAAGAGGATTGCTGTCATCTTTTTTGATCCGTCCTTGCTTACAAAATTATGCTCCACTACAAACCCATGAGCAATGATGACAGCATACGGACGTTCTTGCCTTGCAAACCTGATTATCTAGCTTTCCCCTAGGAATGTCTTTGATGTTGCATTGTGTGAAGGATGGTTAGAAGCATGAAGAAAGTCCTCAGCTTCTAATACCTGGAAAAGCCAAGCCAAGCTATACACTAGAAAATAACAGAATAACTTTTTATTAACTCTTGTTTGAATTTTTTTTACAAAGAAGTCTAGTCTGTAAGGCTTACAGCACACCAATAGCTTAACTAGTCTGTCTTCCTTTGTCAGTGAAATTCAATAAGCTCAAAGCCATTGCCTATGGCCTAGCAGAGAATTTTACGCTCAGGTTTAGGATACAGTGTGAATATGAAGCCATGTCCCCGACAGCTGTATCATACAGTGTGTGCCAAATGATTTAGCAGGATTGTTAGGAGTGCTGTGACTGAGGTGCTGGAGCTTCTCAATGCCAGCTCTGTAGCTACATTATAAAATGATTGTAGCATATTCTAATTTAAACATATCTGGATTAGTGAATTCAAGAACGCCTTTAAGAATAGGTTCAACAAAAGTACTTGCTGAAAATATTGAATTTACTGTGCCAGTTTTAAAACAATTATAGTGTATAATGTGAACTTTCAACCAACCATGAAGTAATCTGACCAATGGAGGAACAAATGTAACTTCTGAGGGTTACAAGGCTGTAAATCTGGAAAAAGAGAGAGTGACATTCACTCTTCAATACAGGATTAGTTGCTTTTCTTTTTTCTCTTCAGAGAAGAATGGATGATTTTTCTTTCTCATTATTTATATCTATATAAAAATAGTACATTCCATCCCTTACCTAAGTGAGACCTTTTTTTTTGGATATTTACTTTATATACATTTCAAATGTTTTCCCATTGGAAACCCTCTATTCCATTCCCCCTCCCCCTGACTCTATGAGGGTATTCCCCCACTCACCCACCCACCCCCTTCTTCCCTCCCTAGCATTCTCCTACAATGGGGCATCAAACACCCTCAGGCCCAAGGGCCTCTCCTCCCACTGATGGCCAACAAGACCCTCCTCTGCCACATATGTGGCCAGCGCCATGGGTCCCTCCATGTGTATTCTTTGGTTGGTGGTCCAGTCTCTGGGAGCTCTGGGGGTCTGGCCAGTTGACACTGTTGCTCCCCCCATGGAGCTGCAAACCCCCTCAGCCTTAATGTCTGTCTGCTCCTGCTTCCTTTACATCACAAATTTTGGTCTTTGCAATTAGATTTATAATACATTCTATGCTGCGCTAGTTGGGATGCAGCCCACCAAAGAGCACCCCCACCTATATTTTGGAGCTGCTGTGTGAATGAAGGTGTCTCCCCAGCATCCATATTTTGAAAATTGAACTCCAAACTTAGTTATTATATTTGGAGGCATCCATCTTGGGAAGTGGTAGGTTCTGGGTGCTGTGTCTCATGGATGGACTAGTATTACTAAAACTGATTCAATGGGGACTCTTGCTGGACATCGCTATTGAGAAGCATACAAGGATGCATTAAGATGTGCTATCTTGGAAACAGAGGACACTCCTGACTGGATAGAAATCTTCAAGAGTATTTATTGTTCTTGGTCTTCCCGGCCTCCATGTCTATTATTAAATAAATTTATGATTTTCTTAAATTACCCAACTTTCAAGTCTTTAGCAGCAGAATGTTTTAATCATACTTTGGAGAGTGGAAAGGAATTACAATAAGTGCGTATCTTAGAGATGGAATGGAGACAGATGACAAAAAATCTCTCCTCATACTGACGTATACAATGTATATGAAATTTCAATGTTATTTCTAAGAAAAGTTTAACTGATTATTATGTAAATATGATACTGAGTAGGCTGAATTATCAAAGATAATTTGTTCTGTATACAAACTCAGTATCCTTTATCTCTTTAGTAATGTGGTTCATATAGGGAAAGTAAATGGATGAATGACTAGAAGGATGAATGAAAGAAAAAGAAAACAAGTGAGAGTTCTTGCTCTTGAATGTTGACCTAGCTGTTAGGTATACATAGGATATATTTAGTGTATGATTATTGCTCAATTCATTTTGAGACATTGATGTCATTATGTGCTAATTGTTTAAGACATGGCTAGTATAACAATGCTTTCTCTTGAAAATAAGAATGAATATGTATGTTTGAGAAAGCCTAGAATATTTTGAACCAAATATTTAATATCTATTTTAGCTCTTATACACTATAGTGTCTTGCTAATTAATTAGCTGCTCACTATTCATGAAAATTACAGTAGGAATTCCCTACTTACTAACCTCAACTAGATTTCCATGAATAGAAGTATATACTTTCATAATTTTAAAGGATTCTTTTAAAAAAGAAATTAGCATTAAAATTTACAATGATTGAATTTCTTTCAATTTTATTTGCTTTTACATAAAATAGATTATAGCCCTATTATTAATATAGTATATAAAAATAAATATGTTTTGGCTCATACCAAGATTTTGATTGTGTGCATGTATTGTATTTTCCTTTAACTAATTACACACTATATATCAGCTCCTCTTCTGTTTGTAGTTCGGAATATCCTTGAGACTTATTGCTCACTATCTGGTTACTTTAACATCCAGATCCATTTTATTACTGAGTCATTCAGTGTATCAGAACAAAAGCAAAAACAACAACATATCTTCAACAAGTAATATTATACCTTCTAAGGCCAATAGAGAGGATTTGGGGATTATCCACCACTCAGAATAATCTTCATTCCTGATTTCCTCCATTATTGGTGTGTATAATTGAAAAGTCCCCGCATGTAACATGACTTCTTTGCAGAAGAGCCATAAAAATTGCTGGTCTTTAGAGCAACTTAGTGAATGAAATAAAAAAATTGAGATCTTAGTGATGGAAGAATTGGAAAGTTCTTTCAGATTGCAGAATCATGACTGGCTATTTGGGTAAATTCTTTGATTCATTCTACCATTAAACCATGGCATGATATTTTTACAACAACAATTCAGTTTGGAAGACTTGCTGACATCACAAGCCATGAGAGCAGAGAATGGCAATAAGATACTCATTTGATTCTGCTTCCTCCTACTAATTTCATGCAATGGCCATGCTGTCATTAAATATAGGCCAACTTGCACTCTCAGACCTCAGTCAACCTCTTTTTAAAAGTGATCATTTACTCCCCAACATTTCTACTAAAATTTGATGCTTAAAGATCACTTAATGGAGGGAACCAATTTATCCCTGTCCCTTGGGTGGTCCCTAGGGAGAGTTTTTATTTTTTTATTTATTTTTTTCTTTTCTGTTTCAATACATTTACAAAATGCTTCCAGACTCTGTGAACTTGATTATACAAGAAGGTTATGACAACAAAGACTGTTTTCTTTGGAAAATTGTAAGAAAGTGCTGACCTTCCTTAAGTATACAGCAATCTGAAAATCCTAAAAGCCCAGATACTTAACACTGTGAGAACCAGAGCCAAATTCTAGAACCAGAGGCATGAGTTAAACATAGCATTAAATGAACCAAGAAAAGAAGGAAGAGATCTTCACTTCTCTTGTTTTATGTCCTGTAATCTGGATTCAAAGCAAAAATTCCTTCACTAATTCTAATGTATTTTCAGGAGACAAAAGCCTCGGAACGGTTCTTTGGTCTCATATACGATCAAGGGAAAAAAAATGGAACCAAGCCAGGATGACTATGGAGATTCGAAGAGGAAGAAGAGCTCATTAGATGTAGGGAAGATCCCAGATGCTTCTGTGCTAACTACCAAGCATGGGTGTCAAATGGCTAAATCTGATCCAAGTAAGACAAGACATGCCTCTGCTAGGAAACAGTAAACATTGCCTCAGATCTATTACTCTTAGAGTCAAGACATACACACAAGATAACAATTATTTATTGAAAAAGATGTTTTCTAAGCAAGCACATCCAAGTAAGGGATGCTGTTCACTGAGAGTGGGTAGAGAATAAGGAGGCAAAGGCCATCTGCGCTAGCCATCACCCACAGAGGTAATTACAGACAGCAGCCATCTCTACCCACGGGGACTAGAGGGAAGCCTCAAGATTCACTTATCTCCAAACCCACAAAAATATCGCATTTTTTTTTATTATTCATTCCCTCTGATGCTCAGTTATGCCTGTTCTGAAGATACATACAATACAGTAAGCCTTCTGCTTGGCTCTTGGAGCATCATAACACATTTATAGAAACAAGTAACCCAGGTAATGCAGCAAGGAATAGTCTTTAGCTACAAAGCCAGTGTTTGTGGTATACAGCTTTCCCTGTACCCAGATTTTACTGAAAATTTTATACACATACTTATTGCATAAGACTCAGACTAGGACTACATCAAATAATGAGCTATTATCCATATAATCTTTTTTTGTTAATGAGTCTTTATTTTAATTTCTACCCTTCACTTGCAATTTGTTACATTTTATCTGTATAGTGTGAATTATGCCAGCTAGTGTACAGTGAATTTTCACAAGTGGAATCTTTAAAAAGTAATTGTGGACACAGAGGCACTCTGTGGCCTCAGGGTACATTCACACCACGTAATCATAAAGAACAATAGAAAGAAAAATGAATTGTTCTTTTCTCTTGCTTCAGTTTCCTATTGAGTTAAAAATCCTCCATACTGAAAAAAACATGAAACAAACACTGATAAGTGAGTATTACTGTTGTAGTGATTCTGGTGGTAATTATCTATCCTTTAAGAGAGGTCAAGTTCTCAAGGAGCTTAGGGAATTGCAAAATAGATTGCTAAATATCTTTTAGCCTAGAAAACTTGTGGGAGAGAAAATAGAGGACTGGAAATAAATGCCAGGATTATGACAAAAAGTGAGAGTAGACGTTCAGTTTTAATTTTTAAAATCTAGAATTCAAGGAACTTGGCTTAGACATGAGCCTTGGTATAGCAAGCTCATCCTTAGGTTTTCTGCACACAGGCACAAATGCACACATACTTATATACATATCATTCCTAATAGCGATTTGAAATCTGCTGTAACTTCCTTCCAATTGGAGTGAGAGAGAAGTTCTCCTGGAACTTGTCAGTCATGTGGCTCAGGGAAAGAGTAAAAAAGTTGGTGGATCCAGGGTCATACTCCCAAGCTTCGGATCTATATGGCAGATTAAGTGCAAGGATAAGTTCTATCAAGAATACATTGTAGTCAAGTGGTAACTGAGGGAAGAAGGATATGAACTTCCTCTAGCAATGGACAATATTGGACAACAAAAATATGCTTACCACATTACAATTCTATCATTACAGAAATATATTTTGAGTAATTCCTCCCTACTAGGCATTCTACTAAATTTTGGAGATTTGACTGGGATCTAAAGAAACACAGTTTGTAACTCAGAAGCTGTGTTCTAGAATGGAATGTATATGATAAATCAATAACAATTATATTCACAATTCATGTGAAAAGGTAGTAGAGATAATTTAAAAAGAAACTAGTCTTGCATTTGCACAATAACTTTGGAGATACTAAAGATGAGGTGTACATTCTCTTGCAGACAAACAACTATCGACATCAGTGACATGTACTAAGTGATAAATGTAATCTACTTAAGAAGAGATTCTCAAACAATGCTAAAATGGGATGGAGAGCTTAAGGTGAGCTCCCTATCCCTTGATATTGTCCACTTCTCAGTGATATCTCAAAGGGCCCAACAACTGAAACCAGTATTTTACAAATGCCTTTGGATGGCTTCGGGTGATGTACAAGTGCAGGACTTAAGTGTGTAATTGACTTCTCCATTAGAAAATAATAGTGTCATGCAAATGTCTTAGCGCTTAAACTGAAATAAACTGATCACATTTTCTTATTTTAAGGAATGCTTGATTTTATGTATTGATAACAGTCTGCAAACATGAAGAAAATTCCGAAGACTCAGTGAACTTTCAGGGAAAAAAAAAAAGTGGGATCACCAGCTCCGCACCGTGACACAGTACAAGAGGGACAAGGATTCTCTGTCTGCCCTGGAAAAACAAGGGTTTTGACAGGCATGAGGTTGGCTACAATGGGTGGGCAGATGAGCCTGTTTTCAGCAAAAGGCTAAAGCTACAAAGACTCTTGTGCAGAGGTTTGAGCTTGTAGAGCCCACCTCTTAAATGGATGCTGAAAACTGTGATCAGTTAGAACTGGGAGACAATGAGGAGTAAGAGGGCCAAGGGACCCAGCTCTAACCGGATTTTGCCTTAAAAAAAATCATGAGATTTTTCTTTAAAAACAAACACCAACAAAAGAAATATTTGTTTCTGGAAGCTTCCATAGTACCTTTCAGCACTACGAAAGCTAGACGGTAGAGATGAAACTTCAATATGAAAGAGAGTGTTTTTTTCTATGGTCTGTGACTCAAGTGTATGGTGTCCCCAGCAACAGGGATTTACCATCAAGTCCTGAAGGGAAACCAGGAGCAATTGGAATAGCCCGGAAGGTAGGAGGCACTATGGGAAGTCATTGACCAACGGCTTTAAAAGAAGTGACCCATTCCTGGCACCAGTCTTTTCATTTCACTTCATTTAAATTCTCTCTCTCTCTCTCTCTCTCTCTCTCTCTCTCTCTCTCTCTCTCCCTCTCTCTCTCTCCCCCCCCCTGTGTGTGTGTGTGTGTGTGTGTGTGTGCGCACACACGCCCGCATTTAGGAAGCTTTTATTGTAGTAAGTTTTCACGTGACTCTTTCACAAGATCTGTAGTGTCTGTAGTGTTACTTAAACCTACTTGCATTCCCTTCTTGATCCTGCCCTTCCCCCACGTTTGCACCAGTTTGCACCCCCCACAAGCAGTGAATAAGTTTCCTCTCTTCTCACACCAATACTAATACTTGTTCTCATTCGGTTTTATTGGTATTAAGCATTCTGATTGGGATAAGATGAAATCTGAAATTAGTCTGAATTTGCATTTCTCTGATAGCTGAGGATGTTAAATATTTTTAAACATTTCTCAGCTGTTTGTATTTTACTTTTTTTCTTTTTAAAAGTGCCTTCATGGGAACTCTAGTTTTCTTTTTTAAAATTTAAGAAATCTTTTAATAATTTGAAATTTTCGTGTATGAGTACTACGCACTGCTTTTGTATAATTTAAGAATCTCAGTTTAATTTCAAGCTCCTACTTTAAAGTGGGTTGTTTACTTTCTTGATGTTTAGTTTTTTGAATTTCTATCACATATTCTACCTGACAAGCCTCTGTCCAAGCTGGTAAGGACGTTTTCTTATTTTGTGTGTCTTTACTGGAGTGATGGCATTCCTTGCTGTAGAGAAAACGTTTAGTTTCATGATGCCTTCTTCAATAATTATTTGTCTTAATGCTGGTTGGTACTATTCAGGTTCTGTCCAGAAAGTCCTTTCCAATGAGTTCAAGTGTATTCCCTTATTTTTCTCCTTCATCAAACTGAGCTTATCATGTCTTAACTCAAGTTTCTTGATCCACATAGAGTTGAGTTTTATGCAAGGTGAGAGACATAGAGTGAGTTTTTTTCCTTCTACAATTAGCCATATAGTTTGATCAGCACCATTTGTTGATGATACTGTCTTTTCTTGACTATGTATTGTTGGTTTGCCAAAAATAAGGTGACTTTCCTTACAGAGACCAGTTTTCCACAATACCAGAATGTAATGCCTTAATCTGACAAAGGGAGAATGCAACCAATAGTTCTGCCAGATGATGATGTCTACAAACCACAGTGATGGACATTATAGCAAGATATACCTGGGATGCAATAGTCCCACCCTAAGGCATGCCTAGGGGTGCAATAGTGATGTTCTAAAGTGACAGTAACCAGCAGTGGTCATTTGTTTGGACTTATGGCTAACTCAACAGGAGGCAAATCATGTCTGAGATTGGAAACCCAGCCAAAAACTAGGTGGCTAGTAGGTCATATATCTTAGAGGAGAACCCACTACTTTATTAGACCAGTATAATTCCTAACTGCACTCTGACTGCTTACTCTTATACCACAGACAGATGTAACTCTCACCATTCATTAAGGGAAGCTATCTTTGCAGCAGACAGACACCACAGAAAACTCCAACTGGTCAAGATACAGAACAACTAACATTGGTATGCTCAATCTGACCAGTGCAAGTTTGGCACAAATCCTGCTCTTCAGGCTCAGGAAGCACCACAGAAGAGGAGGCAGAAAGATTATAAGGAATGAGAAGTTTGCTGTGAAACTATGTCTCCTAAAAATGACAGGGATGCTATATCCACAATATTAAAACAATATAGATGAATAATCAAGACCCAAGCAGCAATTACAGTAAGAGACATGCTATTGTGGAAGGGAGAACTCTAAGGGGCCCCAGTCTTAGGCTAGGAACTACAAGTAATTAAAGTCTGCTGAGAGAAGAAAAAAATGTATTGCTTTTCTTATTAGCCAAGGAAATGAATCTGTCCTACTAGGTATAAAACTAGAAACTGTACCACAGCCTTCTCAAATCTAGTACTTGAAATCTCCCCTCCTTGGCCACTAGAATATAAGTCACTGCTATATACTAATATTCTTGTCATTTAAAAATTAGTATATAATCATTACGAATACATAGTACTGATTAAGGTAGACAATTTCTTTCATTTATATCAATTCACTTTTTCACTATATTCATTCTCATTCTGACCCTGTTATACCTCTCTTTATTATCCGATTTCATGCCTAAATAGATTTTATATCAGGAAGGCATGGATCTGAAACCATCTTCACATGGTGTTATCAAGGTGATATACACCTATACCTTAATCTTTATTACCCTAACATATCAATCTCTAAGAACATTGAATTTACAAGGATAATTGTGAAGTTAAAATTTTACTTAAAATATTTTACATATGATGGTTGATGTAGTTATTACTTAACTCCATTTTAAAATATCAACATGATATTTGATTATTCTTTGTTCTTCTGAACAAAATAGAAACATCTCTTAACAATAATGTAGTGAAAATCCTGCCTCTAGAAACAAGAGACGAGCAGAAATCATAATCTCAAAGTGTGCTGGTTAATATTTGTCAACTTACCCAAGCTAAGGTCATTTAGGAAGAGGAAGCATTAACTGAGAAAATAACTCCATCAGATTGACCTTAAGGGAAGTATATAGGCCATTTTTCTTAACCAACGATTGATGTGGACAGGACAATATGGGCAATGCCAACACTGGGAAAGTGGTCCTTAGTTATATAAGAAAGCAGGCTGAATGAGCTATGAAGAACAAACCAGTAAGCAGCATTCCTTCATGTCTCCTGTTTAAGTTCCTGCCACCAAGTTCTTGCATTGAGTGCTTGCCTAGATTTTCCTTCAAGAAAGACTTTAAGATGTAAGGCAAAATAAACTCTCTCCTACCAGTTTGCTTTTGGTCATAGTGTTTGTCATAACAATAGAAAGCAAAGGAGGACCATTGGACTGAGCATGGGGTCTTCAATGGAGGAATTAGAGAAAGGACTGAGGGAACTGAAGGGGTTTGCAACCCCATAGGAAGAACAACAATATCAACCCACCAGACCCCCCAGAGCTCCCAGAGACTAAACCACCAACCAAGGAGTACACATGGAGGGACCCATGACTCCAGCCGCATATGTAGCAGAGGATGGCCTTGTTGGGTATCGATGGGAGGAGAGGCCCTTGGTCCTGTGAAGGCTCAATGCCCCAGTGTAGGAGAATGCCAGGGCAGGGAGGTGGGAGTGGGTGGGTGGGTGGGTGGGGAAACAGCCTCATAGAGGCAGGGAAGGGAAATGGGATAGGGGGTTTCCAGGAGGGGGGAAATGGAAAAGGGGAAAACATTTGAAATGGAAATAAAGAAAATATCCAATTAAAAAAATACATTAAAAAAAAAAAAAAAGAAAGCAAAGGAGGATAGCAAGCTTCCTGGTAGATAATGATAGTGATATACTATTGTATTTTTAGAAGGAAAATCCAAGTAACTAACTTGCTTTGCACAAACCAGAATCAAGTGGCAGGGAGCCATTAACAATATATTATCCTAAATATAATATTTAAGAATCATGCCTATAATATTTGGCTCTCACTTGAATTGTAGGTCTGGCATTTAGTCCAACAAATTTCACAGAAGTTTGCATTTATTCAGTGAACACTGGTCTTTTTCTCTAAGCAGAAATGCAAATGTTTAGAAAAATCCAACTCAGTGGTTCTCGCACTGATATAATTTCATATGGAATGTGTGTATGGAAATAGTGTTAACCAGTTAAATTCACAGGAATTCAGAAAGCTCACGGCCAAATATAGAACACTGAGGAATAGTGCAGCTCACTATTCTCTCCACTAAATTTCAACATGAGACTGCATGATGACCGAACATAAGATTTAGCCCCAGGACTTCTTGTAACCCAGTCAGGCTCAGACCACACCTGAGGTCACTTGTATTGGCATTAGTGATATAAAATGTTCCTGATATGATCCCAATGTGTGTCCAAGACAGAGAATTGTTAGAAGATAGATTAGACCTTGTTATACCTCGAACTGATTTTACAAAAAGTATTTGAGGATAGAACTCTGTGACAAAACAAAGCAAAACATATTCCAAAAGAAAAGCCCCCAATTGAATATGTTTAGAGTCAATCCTCTCATAAAAGCTTATGTAAAATCTAAAGGCATTATTTTTTTTTAAAAGAAGTAATTGGTGGGTAGTAAGGTGATTTTAATACAGGTTTTGCATGATGTCAGCCTCACCCCACGCCACTATTTTCAAAGATGACGAAATCATCTGCTTCCATTTTTCCACTTATAAAAACCTTATGTCAGAAGTGGGTCTTGAGAGTTTGAGCTGTGTTTAGCCATAAACATAGAAAATGACAAGCAATTCTGATGGACGTTTATGAAAAGCCAAACCACCATGTGCTGCTTTCGTTGGCCTCAATGCAAGTATATAAGGATTTGCTTGTGCCCTTGGTATCTGATGGGCCACTGTCAAAGGTTCTCAAGATGGATGTAAGTGCTGAGGACTCCATCTGTCACTAGTTAACTTGGCTGGTTTTAGGAAAGTGCTAATGAGGCCAAGGTTGTGGGTTTGGCCAGTTGAATTCCTCTGTTCCAGAGCCACAGTGTTATTGCTAGCTTTAGCCAGCTGTCCCCAGATCGGAGCTGTTAGTAACAAAGACTGGGTGAGAAGGTCCATGTGAATCAGCTAAGACTACCACTACAGCTGCGAGAACGACTGAAAGCACAACTAACCGAGTGGGAACACCCTGCACCATGTTCATCTATGAAGTCAGGCACGTTACTTCAAATTTGCTCTCACTGGAAGCCAGTGCAATACACCAAAAGAAGTTGGCACCACGTGTCTGGCTCTTTATGTGTTTATGTCCTGGAGATATGGCAAAGCATTTCCCTAAGAATAGTAATTACAATTGCTTAGCACACAATTTTATTAAAACAGAGAGGACATTTGTCATCGGTCACCTTCTCCCTTTTCTTAGGCTCAGATGTAGAGATGGCTCCAAAGATAATCAGAGCCAATGACTTTTGATCTACCTTTTATGGGCAAAATCCAGAATTCCATGTCTTTAGATCAGGATTCAGTTCAGTATCTTTTCTCTGCCCTGCCCCCCATTTTCTTACAGGACTCTCTTCGTGTTGACTCTCTAGTGGTATGCTAAATTTAATCACCATTTTCTGGAGCAAGTCAACTCTACCACAGTAGGAAGAAGTTCCACACAGCCTACTGTGGACCAGTGAGCCTCCAATACTCCAGATTCTTATTTATGTTACTTTACTATCAATTTAAAATCCTACAATTTGTATAGAACAGGGGAACAAACTGTGATTTATGCTACACAAATAGGTAGGTTTGTTTATGTATGGGGGCATGTAAAATTTTTAAAAATAAAAATATTTATCGACTTTGAAAATTTCCCTAAAATAAATATGCTCTATAATTTTAAAAAGTTGAATGTATTGACACATCTTTGCAGATTTCTTTAATAAAACATGTATCAACATAAAATTACAATGGAATATTATTGAATTCATTCATAATTCTAAAGTAAGAATCAATGAAGTTGCTGTAATCATTGATTTCCAAAGGAGTTAGGCCTTCTTTGCTATCATCTGAAGTTTCATTTGTGAAAGTAGGACATCTAGCTAAACTTCTTGTTTATTGTTATGTATGCCCAACTCACAAAGCCATTTCTCTACTGAATTTTGTTTCATTTTGATAGAGGGTGTGCTTACAATGTTAACTAAGAAAAGAAAACTGAGAGTATATGGTGAAGAGTAAGTTTGCAGCTTGATACATAATCCTACTTTAAAATGATCAAAATCATAATACATTTTAAGATCATTATTTAAGCTTATGGTTGTTTTCCTTTTTTTTATTTTTTATTTTTTAATTTTTATTTTTTGATACTTTATTTACATTTCCAATGTTTCCCCCTTTCCAGGTCTCCTCTTTGGAAACCCCCTATCCCCTCCCCCTCCCCGCCTCTATGAGAGTATTCCACCTCCCACCCACCCGCCCACCCACTCCCGTATTCCCACTTTGACATTCCCCTTTACTGGGGCCTCTAACACCCTCAGGCCCAAGGGCCTTTCCTCCCCCTGATGGCCAACAAGGCCCTCCTCTGCCACATATGTGGTCCGAACCATGGGTCCCTCGATGTGTGTGTATTCTTTGGTTGGTGGTCCAGCCTCCAGGAAGACTGGGGGGGTCAGGCCAGTTGACACTGTTGCACCCTCCATGGGGCTGCAAACTCCCTTAAGCTTATGTTTTTAAATTAAGCAGAAGCTCATTAAAATATATCAGGATACTTCAGTCTATTTCTTGCACAATGTTTTATTATTTTGATCATGATAAGTTTCTTGCCTTCTATGAGCTGCAGTACCTCATGCAACAGCACATATGACCTGAGTTCTGTACTAAAGGTCTCTTCAGGGACAGTGGTGGCCTAAGCCGTGTCATGGATTGTGACGCAGAAACCTTGCAAATGATGATGCTTGAATTGTATATTTTATTTTATGTTAAGAAACAAATCCAGGTGTGTGTGCCGTGAAATTTCCACTGACCCCTCACAACAGGGCAGGTCACCTTTTCTGTATGCCAGATGAGCTCATGATGGGCAGAGAATACAGATGGGCTGTGCTTTGTCTATGTGATGGTGGCCAGTCCATTGAAGAGGAAGTTCAAGAGGGTAGGCAAGTCTCATCAAGTAATCACTTCCTGATTAATAAAGCACTGCACTTTACACAAAATACTTTATCAGCAGCTGTTCCTATAAAAACATGTTCCGAATGGGTACATGATACAGCTCACAGACCTTGTGAAGCTTAATAAGAAGAAAGGCCCAAGTGTGGAGCTTCAATCCCACTGAGAAGGGGGAACAAAATAATCACAGGAGGCAGAGGGAGAGACAGACCTGGGTGGGAGAGGAGAGGGGGAGGGAAAAGAGGCAGGATCAGATATGTAGGAAGACAGGAGAGAAGCCTACAGAGCCAAGAGAATGAATAGAAATATGCAACAATGTGGGGTGGGGGAGGAAGGGAATCTCTAGAAACTGTCAGACACCAGGTATGTGAGAGGCTCCCAGGACTCAATGGGAATGACCTTAGTGGAAATGCCCAACAGTGGGGAGATGGAACCTGAAAAGACTACCTTCAGTAGATAGACATGGCTCCCAGGTGAGGCATGGGTCCACACAACCATCTCAAAATTTTCACCCAGAATTGTTCCTGTCTAAAGGAAATGCAGGGATAAACATGGAGCAGAAGCTGAAGGAAAGGCCATCCAGAGACCACCCCACCTAGGAATCCATTCCATGCATAGGCACAAACACAGACACTATTGCTGATGTAATGTGCTTGTAGACAGAAGCACAGCATGGCTGTCCTCTGAGAGGCTCTACCAGCACCTGACTTACACAGATGCAGATACTTACAGCCAACCATTGGACTGAGGTTGGGGACTCCTATGGAAGAGTTAGGGGAAGGGCTGAAGGAACTGAAGGGGATTGCAAGTCCATAGAAGAACAACAGTATCAACTAATGGGACCACTCAGAGCTCCCAGGGACTAAGCCACCAGCCAAAGAACATACATGGGCTGGTCTATGGTCCCTGCTATATATGTAGAAGAGGACTCTCTTGTGTTGCCTCAGTAGGAGGGGATGCACTTGGTCCTGTGGAGGCTTGAGGCCCACAAGAAGGAGAATGCTAGAAGGGTAAGATGGGAATGGGCAAGTGGGTGGGAGAGCACCCTCTTAGAGGGGAAGGGAAGGGAAGATTGGGCTGGGAGCTCGTGGAGGGGAGACAGGAAAGGGGATAATATTTGTAATGCCAATAAATAAAATTAATAATAATAATAATAATAATAATAATAATAATAATAATAAACCAAACAATAGTCAGTTTCTTTCAGCTCTATTTTCTAATGATGAGTCAATTGTCAGGCTAATCAGAGTCTAAACTGTGCAGAGGTTAAGAGTCCAAACCAACTTCTTGCTCAGGTGATGTCTTTCTGCCTTTTCTCTTATTTCATACACCATCAAAACTAAACTTCTACACAGCCCTGGATTTAGTGATCACAGTCACAGACACTTGGCAGATCTACGTCTCCAAATAAGCTCTGGCTTTGAAATTCACAGTGAAATACGGAACTCTGACCTTTACACACACTCTTTCACATCCGCAGACAACCTCTGGTCACTTCTTCCCCTAGCTTTTAATCAAGGAAGTTCTCATGCTCACTTCTGCCAGTCAAATATGGTTGCAATTGTGTTTCCCTTTTCCAATTCCGCTGTGAGACGGCAACCAGTGCAAATGTGTCACTGTTCTAAATACTGGCGGCAATAAACAATATGTTTATTATTTAGTACTATTGTCATAAGTGTCTATACCTTCCTGAAGTTCCCAGTTGGTCAACGTAATGGAGTCTTTTTAACCAGATCTGTGTGTGTGTGTGTGTGTGTGTGTGTGTGTGTGTGTGTGTGTGTGTGTGTGTGTGTTTGTGATCTTTTTTTCTGATTATATGGTATTTATTGTCTATAAATACATCTTCTTGACCAACATGTCTATAATGTAAACTTTATCTTCTCAAGAGTAGACACCTGAAATGTTTACACAGGCCACTCCTTGTCATAACTGGTATCTTGGCATTGACCCATATCTACTGGATAGAGATAAATGATTCTACTAAACATCCCACAATTTAGAGGATACCCATTTTTCCAACAACAAAGAATTTTCCAATTCATCATGTCAAGAGTAGCAAGGTCGAGATATGGTACAATAGATGAATGTAATGATAACTATCAGCTTGTATGTGTGTGTGAGACCTATTGTGGAATATAATGCTGCTAAAAACTGACTGTATCTGGCCCACTGCCCATCAGCTTGGCTGTAAAACACAGAGCAGCTTCAGTGGCTTCTAACTTTGGATAATTTCATGCAGTCTGGGAGGCAGTGCCATAAATGAGCCCAGATCGTGCACACACCAGAAAAATAGACTTCACAAAGGCACTGGGAGGATAACTGCTGCCTTTACCTTTGCAACCACCTATCAGGTGGCTTCTCATAGCAGTGTCTTGGATGTGGACATGGTTGGCTTAAATGTGCCTACTGAATGTGAAATAGTGTCTGTATGATCCAAAACTTCACAATTCAGAATCCCAGGATCTATTATAATGGTAATCATCAACCCTTATTTCTGCTGAGATGATTTTTAAAGAAAACCAAAATGCCTTGTAGATAAGAATAATAACTTGGCTTTTCCTTAATTTAGTAGTAAACTAGGTTCAGATTTATATGTTAAATCACAATTGCCCCAACTGCTTGTGGGAAGGTATATGGATTTGTTACTTTTACTGGCAGTGAGGAAGTGGACGACAATCTGTTCAACACTTCTAATAGACAGTAATAATCAAAGCATTAGGGTATTGTGATAATTTATATGAGTTTCTTCTGGGAACAACATATTTATGAAAAACCATGGTGAAAAAAACATTGGCAAGTAAAATTGAAGGGCAAACAACTTTACCCTGCAGAGGATTGAGCCTTGTCAGGCTTGTCCAGAGGATCCAGCTCACAGCATCTGCTTTTAATTTCTGGATGTTCTGCTTTCCTGGGAAGTTGAAATATCCTAAATGCAACATAAGCTGACCCTTTTGTAGGTTCATTTTATTTTTAACAATTCTAAGGTGGTTTGTTCTTTCAACAAGAATTTCATTTTTTTCATCTTTCCTGAATGACAACAAGATGCAATTATCTTCAAATGGTTTTAAAAGTTAAACTTCATTAGTTGGACTGACTATAAGAACTAACTTGTGCTAATCGTGGAATTCATTTTGAAATCTATGGTAATCTGTGTGTTAAGAGTGCTCTGATCTGGAAGGAGGTGGTTACTGGAGCCTTTCTTCAAACGTTAAAGTAGGGGAAGAGTGAGTTTTCATTAGCGGTATGGCCCCTGGTAGATTAACCAGGCTCCCTCGAAAGGCTGCACACGTAAATGGGCAATACAAATTAGACTTATTAGGCTTAAAAAATATATAAGGTGGTGGCGCACGCCTTTAATCCCAGCACTCGGGAGACAGAGGCAAGTGGATTTCTGAGTTCGAGGCCAGCCTAGTCTACAGAGTTCCAGGACAGCCAGGGCTACACAGAGAAACCCTGTCTCGAAAAAACCAAAAAAAACAAAACAAACAAACAACCAAAAAAGAAAAAAAAATAAGGATATAAAGTTGTGTGTGGGGAAGAAGGGGCAATCTGGGAAGAGTTGGGAAGGGAGTCAAATATGATCAAAATCTCCTTGTGGAAACTCTCAAAGAATTAATTGGTCAAATAGTTTAAAAAGTCCATCCAACAAATAGTTCAATTCCACTCGGTGTACAGGAATCCAGGCCATAGCTCACACAGAGGAAAGTGTAACAACAATAAACAAGCAATAATACCACATGTCTCATGTCAGCACAGGAGCCAACATGAGAGTTAATTTGAAGCTTCCAAGTTTGTTTTAAATCAGTCAAAAGTTTGCCGTGGTGGTTTCACATCCTCCCCCCTCCTCGCAGCAATTTTTCTGACAAATGTTGAGTCAGCAGAGAGGTAGTGCTATCATTCTCTACCCGCCCACCCCATACATCACAGGCCTGTCCACTAATGAGCTTTGATTCCATTGATATCCGTGGTACATATGATTTTCAAGTACTGGTCATGCCTACTGAAAAGGCCATGTGTTTTTTGTCAAGTGCTTTCCCTGTGCATAACAGACAATTTCCTAGATATCTTTGATGACACCGAAGGAAGCTGGGGAGTCCTTGTGAGAATTTGTACTTCTAGCTCGTTCACTGAGTGGATCTCCTTTCTTGATATAATGGAATATCTTCCAGAGATTATTGGCTTATTATGTTTATTGCCCTGGTTAGAAAAAGACCAGACTTTCTATAGCATGGAGGGCAAAAGATACGAATTTCCTTGTTTACATTCTGCTTTCTAATGAAGCTCTATCTAAGACCCTGCACAGGACTATATAGTGATTCTCAATTAAAAAGCCAAACTTAGCACTTAAAAAATTGAATCTAGAACTTTATCGTTCAAAACATTTGGCTTGGCTATGCATGTTGAGAATTTATATTTGCACTAAAACTGGTGTTAACTATGCATGCATATAACAACAGAAATTCAGATATATTTTTCTAACAAAAAATTAAAATTGTATACGTTTTTGAATCTAAAATCAGAAGTGCATCCAAAGTTTAAGATAAAGTGAATTTCATGTTTTATAGTGCTTTCGACTCATTTCCCCATCCCTAAGTCTGTGTTGAAATGCTGTGACTCTTTAATACAGTTTCCCATGTTTAAAATGACCGGCAGCCATAAAATTATTTTTATTGCTGTGCCATAGGTGTAATTTTAAAATTGTTATGTAAATGTGAATATCTGTGTTTTTTGATGATCTTAGGCAAACCCTGTGACAGAGTATTTAACTCCCAGAGGTGTCACAGCCCACAAGATGGGAACAGCTGCCTTACCAGCTCTAAATGAAGGTCAAAGCAGAAGAGGTTAAGGAAGCAATTACTTTAGGAATAAAATTAGGGCATTTGTTATACTGTTTTAAGGTTCTTCTAGGTATATTTAGTTCAATGGGATGAGGATATCATGAGTCCTGATTTGCTTTACAATGTACTTGCCAAATACGTCCATAGTAAACTAGCTAAGCAGAAAGTACAGTGATGTGAAGAGCATTTTATAAGGTTTTAAAGTTCATTTCCTATTAATTCTGTAAAGGTTTAAGTGCCTTGCATGGATCAGGCACTGTCCTGTATGCTATGGGTTTAATGATAAATAAAATAGACATGCTTCTGCTCATATGGAACAGTCACTGCAGTTAGTGCACTGGAGAGTAATATATGTATAGATTATAAATGAAGTTGTAAAGTGTAGATGCAAAGCAGAGATTTTGAATAGGATAATAAGACAAAACCTACATAGAAATGATATTTGGGTGATATCTAAAGATAAAAACAAAACAGCAGGTAAATATGAGAAGGAAAGGAACCATGGTAGAAGAAATAGAACAATCGCTTTGAGATGGGAAACATAAATAAAGAAGCAAATTTAAAACCATTCTCGCTGTCCAGTGGTGGAGGTGCATGTGTTTAACTTCAGCACTCGGGGACAGAGGAAGGCAGATCTCTGTGAGTTCAAGGCCAGCCTGCTCTACAGAGCAAGTTACAGGGCAGGGCTACAGAGAAACTCTGCCTTGAAAACAAAACAAACAAAACGTTGTAGCAGTAACAACATAAATGATAGTTTATGAAATAACACTCATAACAGAATCAGGAAACAAATTATTCAGAGTCTGCATCATGATAAGAAAATTGATTGTTATTCACATTAATGGAAACTTCAGTTATTTTAAGCTAAGTATATCATTTGACTTTTTGTTGTAATGGCACTTTGCTTTCTATAAAGAGACAGATTTGGAGACTATCATATATATCTCTATTATACATAAAGTGCTTCATATCTGATTTAAGAAGGGAGATAACCATGGCTTGGGCTAGAATGAGGCATGGGAAGGACACAGACAGAGCTCCATGTGTTCGCACATATTTAAAAGATAGATGAAGGAAGGCTTCTTGATAGGTTAATGGATTTGATGAAAGATGAGGAGAGCAGAAAAGACTAGCTCTTGGCCTTGCCTGCTTGTGGAGCTGCAATGGCATTAGTTGACATGAGGACATGTGGGTAATCAAAAACCAGAGTTGGTACATCAGTATATTTTGGAAAAGATAACACGGAGATAGTCATCAAGTAGACACTTATAAACACATATATGGAGCTCAGTGAATAATATGGTCTAGTCATAACGTACAACATCAGCAGTCGGTACTACCTAAAGGTGAATGTGTGATGATAATAACTGAGTAAATAAGCAATGTATCTTAGAAAGAAAATAGAATGGAAACAACATAAAAAGTTAGCACAGCTATAGGAAGAGTAAGATGAACTGCAAATTATATGAGAAAACATGTTTCTTCAAAAGAAAACTCAAGTTTATGATGTTAATGGTGACAACGAATCTTTTCTTAAGGAATAAAGATTTAAGTGATGACAGTGGAACCAAAGAAAATGAAGACAGAGACAGACATAGGCACTGAGAGATGTAGCTGGCTGATTTAGGTGACTAAAACCAGGAATTTGGGAGTTGGAAAGATGGCTCGCTAAGTAAACTGCTTGCTGCATGAGCATGTGGGCCTCAGTTTGGATTTCCAGCACTCAGGTCAAGATGCCATTCTGGGCTTGACATCATGGGTTTGGAATCTCAGTACATTGACAGAGATAGGCAGATCCCAGAGATATCAGTTAGCTGAAGTATTGATCTCCACCTCACTGGTGGAATATAGCTCCCTTACTCCTGGTAACCAGGAGACGCAGCCCTCTCTTGATCATTGAGAACAGACTTCATGTGTCACAGCCTCCAGTCCTTTCTGCCTTATCAGGGGCTGATTGCACCATTCCTTATACTCTCCTTGCCTTTAGTCTCATTTGCATATGATACATATTTCTGTATCCCATCTTCATTAACATTAATTCCCTGTTAATGAGTTTTGCCTCCCCAGCTCTGCTTAGTTTTCCGCTGACTGGCAGGTATAGCAGAAATGGTAATATTCACGTTCAATGAGAGAGCCTAGTCTCAACTGACAAACTAGAAGTGACTGAGGAAGAGGTCCCCATGTCAGCCTCAGGCCTCCTTATGCGCTTACACAGGTGCACACCACACACACACACACACACACACCATATACACACCCCATACATACCAGTGCAAGTCAATAAAAATAAAATGAAGTAAAATAAAATAGGAGCCCAGGCAGTGTGGCAGGAATGAGAGACATGTTAGAAGGAGTCAGAGTTGGAATACAAGTGTGAGAACTACATGTGACTGATTACATACCAGACTGTACTAGGAAACCATGCTGAATGATTGTTTGTAAAGATAGGATATGGAAAATACATTATAAATTCTAGTGCAAATAATTCAATAGAAAGTAAAGCAGTCCTGATGAGGAGAAAAACATGAGATGATTCTACCAATTGTAAGAGAGTAGGCACTTATAGACTGCCTGTACCTGACCGAGGCAGGGCTGTGTCTTCTGTTGACTAGGATCAGGATAGCCACATGCAGGCAAGTGGGTCAATGCGTGGTATAAAACAATAGTTTTTTTTTTTCCTGATTCACTTTGTTAATTTAAAATGAATAATTTCTAGAGTTTCAATGAGGCACAGGAGAATGAAGGTTCTAAAGCAGGAGTTGAATGTGTGCTTGGGGGGGGAAGAGGTATGTAGCTGGAAAGAGAATGTATCAGATTATTTCTGTGGAAATGAAAACCATATTACCAGTGTAGTGCAGAAAAGCGACAAGCAAGCAACGTAAAACATTCAAGTGTTAACTTAAAAGAAAATCAGCCAACCTACCTATATAGCTTTGCTCATTCTATTCACAAGCATAAGGAAGATAGAAAAGTTAGTCCTGGGATGTGCTTTGTGCACGGATATCATAGTTCGGTCACAAGTGAATGGTGACTACTATTATGGACCATTAAGTGAAGTGAAATAATGAATAAATGAAGTATCGGAGGCAATTAGATTAGAGACGTTAATGTACTGGAAAGAACTGAGGCAGTGAGGTGGGAAGTAAAACAGTACTGATCAAACTGGAAATCCATGGGTTTGAATGAGGTGGGGGTCCAGTTTCTAATAGTGATATACATAATTCTGGGGGAATCATATGGACAGAACTATCAGAAGCCATTGCTGTTAGTGATTGTGGTATGTATCAGATAAAGGAGCTTTCAGTCAGTACACATCACTGCCTTGCATGCTCAAGATGTTAGGAATATGTCAGGCTTAGTCACTAAGAGGAAGGTATGTACCTTAAGTGGAGGAACTGGAAAAGAAAGCCCAGAAAGCAGAAATGAGTGAGAGAAAAGTGTGAAATACAAGTTGAAAGGTCCAAGCTCTGGAACAAATAAGGAGAGGGGAAAGTATCTTTGAGTCACTAATGGATAGCAGGGGGGTCACATAACACAGCGCCTAACCCTATGGGAAGTGAGAAATAAATAGAGCAAAGAGCATCTATTTTAGAGTTTCTCTGGGGAAGTAGCTCGATTGGTTTTAGTCAAAGCAAAGAGCGTGTGATTATGGGAGACTGTGCTGAACACAAATGAAGCACTTCAGGGAACGTGAGCAAAGGGGCCCGTGAAGGAGGGCTATGCAGGATAAACAGCAAGAGACTAAGAAACTTCGAGACAATTTTTACCTTTTAAAGTGTGGACTTCTTATGCATTGTTAAGGGAAAACAAACAGGGTGTCAATTTTGATCTTATGTCTGATATCATAAATTCTTAGGAGATAGAGGAGAATAAATAGGTTCTGATATGACTACCTGGTTATTGCTACTTCTGTAAAACAAGGTAATACTAAGAATATAGGCTGCAGTTTAATGCACCAGTAGGTCAAAGACATCATTTGGAAGCAATTTAAGTAATGAAGCCATTTCTCTGTGCTGTCAAGTCCCTTCCACCTTTCCTGAACCAAAGGACACCCTTTGGTTATTACAGTTTAAACTCCATGCTTTATATAGTTGTTTTTATTTGTTTTCCCTTCCCAAATGAAACTATACCTTATTTCCCCCTCCACTTACATACTTAAGAAATCTGTGTGCACTGGGTTGTACCATGGAAAACCATCTGAAAGTGAGAGAACATAGCCATGTGGCCCTGCCCCTTCAATGGCCTTTGACAGAATAATTTACATACTTTACTTTGTGAATTTAGGCAGAACACAGGTAGAATACTCAGAAATTGTCATCAATAAATTACATTCTTATTTTCTTCCTTTATTAAATGTCCCCATCCAATAATTTAGTATTCACTGGTGCCATGGCAGTTACACAATGTAGACTTGGAATTGGCTCTCCTCGGAATGGTATCTGCAACGTCATCTGTGCCTATTGATTCCCTCTCAGGAAACTGAAGTCTCTGAAATGCAGTTGATGGTACAGGGAAGAAGTGTCTAGTCAGTAATCTCCCAGATCCATCAAATGCACTGGTCATGGGCTCACGTTTCACTCTAATGTAGATATCCTTTTACTTATCTGATAAAAGATCAGGCATTGTACCTAAATGAACTGGACCTTTTCCATTTGTGGAATGGAACATTACAGAAACCAATTTCATTGGGCAAATTACTCTGGAGGCAGCATAGTTGTTTACAACAGAATTAATCTGGAAGAATACTTATGAAAATTACATATTTCTCGTCACAAATTTCCCTCTGCTTATTTCAACAGCCTGCTAAGTTCTCTTTGTGTGAATCAAGAGCAAGAAGAACCTGACAATAAATCGTGTTGGTGATGACTTAGTTTTTAATTAACATATAAGTTTTTACATACTTATGGGGTAGAAGAATGTAATTCTATATGTATGTACAGTGTATAATAATCAAATCACAAAGCAACTTGTATTTCTGTATTCTCAGGCATTATCATTTGAGCATGTTGGAAACCACCAAACTCTTCTCTACTTATGTTGGAACTGCTATCCACTGGAGTTGCCTTCTTATGACATGTAACACCAGAGTTCCTTCCCCTAAAAGTGTTTCTGTAGCACCTGGTTTGAATGGAAAATGACTTCTGTGGGCTTGATTTCTACTTAAAGACACTGTTTTAGGTAACTGTGAAGTCATTTAGTTTTGAAACATGGCAGATAGAAGTGGACCCCTGTAGATGGGCTTTGAGCTTATGGACTGGCCTGAGATCCTAACAATGTCATTGTCTCTACTTCCTGTTTATTTATTCCATTTGGGCTTACAAAACTTCCCCTAAGAGGCATAGACTATCTGACAAGCAGTTCTAGTATCAGGCATCAGAACTCCCCTTTGTACCTGCTGGTTGTGGTTCCAAGAGTCTCTACAACTACTGCTGTTACCTTTGGTTGCTTCACAGCGGTTGAAGGTGAGGTCCAGCTGAAGACTCGGTGTACTTGGATACAAGATTCTGGGGATCAAATCTATATCTAACCTGAAAGCCTTCTCTCTGAGGACCAACTTTCATAGTACTGAAAGGTGCTATTCAGCCTTCCAGAGGAGGTAACCAACCCATAGTCCTGTTCATTGTGACACCTATGAACCACAAAAAATGACCAGAATAGCAAAATATCTGTCTTAGTCAGGGTTTCTATTCCTGCACAAACCATCATGACCAAGAAGCAAGTTGGGGAGGAAAGGGTTTATTGAGCTTACACTTCCATGCTGTTGTTCATCACCCAAGGAAGTCAGGACTGGAACTCAAGCAGGTCAGGAAGCAGGAGCTGATGCAGAGGCCATGGAGGGATGTTCCTGGATTGTTTCCCCTGGCAAGACTACCAGCCCAGGGTTGGTACCACCAACAAGGGGCCCTCCCCCTTGATCACCAGTTGAGAAAATGCCTTACAGCTGGACCTCATGGAGGCATTTTCTCAACTGAAGCTCCTTTCTCTGTGATAACTCCAGCTTGTGTCAAGTTGACACAAAACCAGCCCATACAGTTGACCCCTTGTCAGCTTGACACAGAAACACATCACCATTAATCCTATTAATCCTCAACCCTTATTTTCTTATTCATCCCCAAGTTCTAACTAAATAACTTTAAAAGTCCCACAGTCTTTACATATTAAAAGTTCAATCCCTTTAAAATATCCAATATTTTTTAAAATTCAAAGTTTCTTAACTGTGGGATTCACTAAAATACCTTCTTTCTTTAAGAGGGAAAAATATCAGGGCACAGTCACAACCAAAAGCAAAATAAAACTCCAACCGTCCAATGTCTGGGATCCACTCACGATCTTCTAGGCTCCTCCAAGGGCTTGGATCCCTTCTCCATCTCTGCCCTTTGTAGCACACACCTTGTCTTCTAGGCTCCAAATGCCAGTACTACACTGCTGTTCTTGGTGTCATCTCATGGTACTGGCGTCTCCAAAACTCTGCTGTCTTCTGCTGCAACTAGGCTTCACCAATAGCCTCTCATAGGCTCTCTTCATGGTGTCAAGGCTCATCTCCTTTGCATGACCCCTTCGGTCCTGGGCCATCAATTGCAACTGAGGCTGCACCTTCACCAATGGCCTTCCAAGGCCTCTCACAGTGCCCAGGCCTCAGCTGCTCTTCATGACTTCTTCATGCCTCCAAAACCAGTACCACCTCTTACACATTACCAAGTCCAGCCATTGCACAAGGTACAACCCTGGCTATCTCTGGAACACAGCTTCTTTGTGCTCTCAGAAAACACTTCCCAAAAGGTTTCACCTCAATGATGCTGGTCTCTTCTTAATCACCGCTAATTTCTTAGCTCCACCTAACCAGCATCAATAGTCCCAGTCATGCGAAGGTTTTGCTTTAGTAGTTCTGGTACCGTGTTAGTCACAGCTGATTCTTCAGCCCCTGCTAAACTAAAACCACAGAATCTTCACAGTCAAAATAACAACAGCCCTGATAAGAGTCTTTAATCTTTCCTCTGAAATTTCACAAGCCAGGCCTCCATCTTCTGCACTGTTCTCAACATTATCTTCCAACCTCCTATACAACATCCTACAAAACTCTTAACATCCCAATGTTGCAGGATTTTCCCTGTCCAATTACTTTAGGGCAACAGGAGCACTGCGATTGGACAGGGAACAGGGAGGTGGAGCTAAGAGTTGCACAGGAGAGAGGTCTTGGAGGAGAGAAGGAAGATGGCAGCGGACGTGAACTGGCCACCGATGATTGTGTTATCATAAAGGTTAGAAGTTTGGAATAAGTTGTCTAATCTAGGTGGGCAGCTTTTATCATTATCAATTGGCTCTGAAAATTATTGTATTGGCATCTTGTAAATTGTGTTTTTATTGATACATAAATCTGATTGGTTAACTATATGCTTAAGAGTTTTAATTCTACCGGGTAATTGGATGTTGATATGGCTAACCGTGGGGCAGGCAGTTATTGTTCAAGCCTGGTGGCAGAGATCCGCCAAGGGACTCAACTTCAAAGAGTTGGCGGGCTGAGAGAGTGAGATCACCCATCGGGAGATCTGCTGTGGCCCACTGGTTGCCGGCCTGAGCACAGGAACGTGCAGGCTCTTCTTTTTAATATTTCACACAATATCCCAATGGCTCTTCTGGCTCAAAGTTCCAAAGTCCTTCCACAGTCCTCCCCAAAACATGGTCATATTGTCACAGGAATACCCCACTATGCTTGTACCAATTTGTCTTAGTCAGGGTTTCTATTCCTGCAAAAAAATCATGACCAAGATGCAAGTTGGGGAGGAAAGGGTTTATTCAGTTTACACTTCTAGGTTGCTATTCATCATCAAAAGAAGTCAGGACTGGAACTCAAGCAGGTCAGGAAGCAGGAGCTGATGCAGACGCCATGGAGGGATGTTCCTTACTGGCTTGCTTCCCCTGGCTTGCTCTCTTATAGAACCCAAGACTACCAACCCAGGGATGGTACACAAGGGGCCCTTCTCCCCTTGATCACCAATTGAGAAAATGCCTTACAGCTGGATCTCATAGAGGCATTTTCTCAATTGAAACTCCTTTCTCTGTGATAACTCCAGCTTGTGTCAAATTGACACAAAACCAGCCAGTAAAATATCTCTAAGGATACTCACATCTTGGCAGTAGCCAACAGCTATGTAATTCACATAATGCCTACTCATCAGGATGGAATATATGTTTGGCTTTGGAAATTTAGCCAACTACCAGAAGCTGGGGAGAACATGGATCCTAGAGGAAAATTTACAACTGCCACTTTACTAAACCAACCTAATTCAGAACTGTATTATAAATACTTCTTGTACGTTGATAATCTATATTGCTTTATTCTTTCAAAAAATATTTTATTTTTTTAGAAACCCCTTTTTAACAAAACAAGATATAATAAGTGTACTGGCTGGTTTTATGTCAACTTGACACAAGCTGGAGTTATCACAGAGAAAGGAGTTTCAGTTGAGAAAATTCCTCCATGATATCCAGCTGTAAGGCATTTTCTCAATTAGTGATCAAGGGAGGAGGACCCCTTGTGGTGGTACCATCTGTGGGCTGGTAATCTTGGGCTCTATAAGAAAGCCAGCTGAGTAAGTCAGGAGAAGCAAGCAAGTCAGTAAGTTACATCCCTCCATGGCCTCTGCATCAGCTCCTGCTTCCTGACCTGCTTGAGTTCCAGTCCTGACTTCCTTTGGTGATGAACAGCAGCATGGAAGTATAAGATCAATAAACCCTTTCCTCCCCAACATGCTTCTTGGTCATGATGTTTGTGCAGGAATAGAAACCCTGACTAAGACAATAAGATAAAAAATAAATCACTTTGAAGGTAGACAAAGCAACCAAGCAGAAAGAAAAGAACCCCAAGGGTAAGCACTAAAATCAGAGACCTACTCATTCACACACTCATGTTTTGGGAGTCATGTGAACTAAGCACCTGATCTCTGACTGGATTTGAGGCTCACTACACAGGAGGGAATACATATTAGGTACCAGGAGCACACTAAAATATTCATGGTAGAGGAAGATACAGGATTTAGAAAGAAACTTAATTCTGTTATTGGCTTAACAGAAATAGCATTGAATCACCTTCTAAATATAAATGTTTGTATCTATAGAAAATTGCTATTGGCTTTAATCAGAAAAGCCTCTCTTCTCAGTGAGTTTTGATGAGCTCAAAGTTTCATGGGGGCAAAGAATGCCGAGAATAGGCTAAGAGCCCAGACTTAAATGAGACATTCATACCATCGCCTCTGAGGCTCAGATAACATTGTAGAGGTTTTGGAGGGCAAAAGGTTGGGAGAGCTGAAATGTAGGGAGATGGATGGGAAAACTGCAATTGCAATGGCCAGTTCTCAGTAAGGAGAGATGGGCCTTTACTATAATGGATCAATTAACAGCCAGGGCTCAGAAGGCCCTACCTTCATCGTTGGTCACTTTTCCTTGGATAGATTCTGGGAAAGAAGTAGTCATTGCTTTCAATTGACTAGTAACATCTCCATGCTCCAATGGCAACACAGGGGGCCCTGGTTAAACCAAATGGTAGACAAAACCAAACCAAAAGTTTGTGAATTTGGGAAGGAGTTAGATAGAGAAGAGGTTAGGGATTGATCGAAATGAAGAGTGGGAAGGTCAGAGCTGAAGTAGAGAGCAACCAGAATGTAGAGTGAGTTCCAAGACAGCCAGGACTACACAGAGAAACTCTGTCTCGAAAAATCAAAAAAAAAAAAAAAAAAAAAAACCAAAAACAACCAAAAACAAAAAAATGCATCTCAAACTATAAAAATACTAAGTAAAAAATGCAAAGGAAGGATATGTGAACTTAACCCAAATAAGTTACCCCATTATTTGTCTACTAGAAATGCTCAAATTAAATTGCAGAATATCCCAAGTACTGGTAAGGATGAGGCAGTCCTACTTAAACTGTAAAGTGTTAAGACCACTATAAATAATTTCACATGATTCTGTTTTACTTTTCATGTAACTCAGCTATTAACTTTTTAGGAATTTTCTATTAGAAATGAAAGCATACATTCAAAAGAAGCCAGGTATGGTCATAAATGTATTCTCTCTTTCCTAAAAATCTTTTTTTAAAGAAGATTTATTTATTTATTTCATGTATGTGGGTACACTGTCACTGTCTTCAGATACACCAGAAGAGGGCATCAGATCCCTATTTCAGATGGTTGTGAGCCACCATGTGGTTGCTGGGAATTGAACTCAGGACCTCTGGAAGAGCAGTCAGTGCTCTTAACTGCTGAGCCATCTCTCCAGGCCCCTAACAATCTTAAAGGAACCAAATATGTATTATGAAAGCAAACGCCAAAAGGACAAATTTCCACACAGTAATATGAAAACTCAGTGATCCCCATGGCAGAACCAGTAACTCACACAACATGTATGATATTTAAATGTGGTCCACTGTGTATAAGAGGTCAGATTCAACATGCACTGTGCTAGAATATTTAACTTATGCAATACCTAGAAGATGAAACCTGTATCAAAATAAAATGGAGCAATTCCGACTGAGGCCAGGATTAAAAGTGACTCTTAGGGCAAAGAAGCATCAGAGGATGCTTTACAATGCTGAGCACAGGCAGTGCATTTGTGAGGGTCTTGTAAATGGAGGGTGTGTGATCTTTCAAAACTCCATAAGCAATATCTAAGATGCAGGCACGTTATTTTATTAAAACCCATACCTTGAGGAAGTTCATGCGAATGTTTTGAGAGGTCTAATCAACACAGTGAGAAAATAATGATTCAGTTCTTAAAGCTCAGATCAGAGATGATCCTGTACTAATACATCAATATTAAAAGTAAGCCCGAATAACAAAGTAACTCACGCTTAACAAGGTTCTGAATTCTTTGCCTGCATGTCCTACATTCTAAGCACCTAGATGACATTTCCTACCTTGTTATTTTCAGTTTGTTTCTTTGTGTTAATGAAGCTATTTTAAGATAAGCCAAAGGCCAAATGCTCTTTCTTTCAATATAATGACAGGGGAAATAAACATTTCCCACTTTTTCCCTACTAATGCTGGGTCACCCTCAGCAAGCTCTCTGCTGTTGTAGGTAGCAGGCTGTCTCTTCCAAGAGCGAGAATGCATTAATCCATCTGATAAAGGCGCTTTGGGGAAGGGGAGGACTGCTCAGAGCTCTTTAATCTGTCATGTCCTATTTTCTTTGTACCATTGAAATGTTCCAGAATCCCCTTTCCAATCTGTCACGGGAACCCTAACATCCCACCCCAGCGTTTACATGAACCTTTAGTAGTATTATAGGAAGACATGAAGCCAGTTTACAAAACAAGGTCATTTTCTATGAATTTTGTATTATTAGTGTCAGATGTGTGCTACAAATCCACTTTTCCTACCTTTGTTAATGAGAACTGTGCTCACATGTACACAGCATTTTTCGACTGCGAAGAGAGAAATTAAAATCTTTTTGCAAAATAAATGAAACGGTGCTTACCATGAAAACTACGCCTTTAATTAGTTTTTAAATTTCCTGAAAATGTGCTAAATATCATTCAAAGTAAACTAACCACCACACTGCACCTACAAAGCATGCCATTCTGAGCTGCAAACAAAAGCTGTGTGTGTTAGAATGAGGAGTGGAGGCTTCCTTCTTTGAAACCCTCTGTTATAAAAGCAAGAGAGATTTATGGGCAACTAATGCAATTGTTTCAGTGAATTATAAAATTAAAAATCACCCTGCTAGATAAATCTCTGGTGACAATTTCATCCCACCATTCCCAGTGGCTTCTCAAAGTCTATGCAATACAATTAACCGCTCAAGCACACCACTAACCAACAATGGAAAAACTAATATTTCTAACTTGTGTTAAGAGGATTCACACTAGCACAACTGAAAATACCCTTCCATTTAATGAGTGATGGATGACTTCCTTCTCATTCACAGCTTTCATCTGATCTACTACTGAGGTTGTGATTTTCATGGGAACTCTTAATTAGCAATGGTAATAATCATACATTCCAACTATTTGTGCATTGTAAGTATTACATAATCTGTAGTATTTGTATTATAATAAATGTATTCCATAATATGAAATATATATGAATCACAAGTGTTAGGTCTTTAAGGTCCCTTGGCCTGTGTCTACTCTTTGGTAAGCAGGTATGTTTAACATTCATGATATCCTGAACGAGATCAGCAGAGCAAAATAAAATAAGAATTCTGCCTTCAAATAGTGTTCTTTGTTTTTCATTTTACATAAAGAAAACACATACATGTGAATCAAAGATGAGCACATTGTAACTGATAGAGATGAGGATGGAGGCTGTGTCTGCATGAATGTAGAAAAGAAGGGAGGAAGAGATTATGAAAATCAGCAAGAGCATTGGTATGTGGTAATTTTTACACAATAGGTAATGTGGGAGACTTTAATCTTATTTAATACAGTGACACAGGGGGCTATTATTAGGCCTGTTTAGTAGCAAGGAGCAGCTAACACTTAGAATTGAAATCCCCAACATGCGTAAGTACAGTTCACGATGCTATATTTAATTGTTTAGATTTCAATGGGCAAAATGAAATACTGATCTTACTTTTTCATGGGTTTTTCCTCACCACTTAAAAAGAAATACCAAGTGAAATGATCAGTTTAGTGAGTTCTATACAGCCATGTCTCAATGTGGCATTTCTTGTAACAAATAATTGAAGAGATAAGAAATAAAGTAAGACTATGGAGAAAAATAAAATATCACTCTGAGCACCAAATGTTTAATAGCTGTCAAGTGGGCTTGGTGAGACCTACTTCTGTCATTATTGACAAGCTATCCCATGAGTTTGGGCTATTCAGACTTGGTTCTTGCAGATTATAGGGGAAAAGAAATCTTAAACTCTATAGATAGCTTTCTGACCTTGTTGCATACTCTGTTTTGTAATCTAATTGTAATTCTTTATGATATACTTTTTTCTGAAAAGAAGATATTGATAAATAAATGTTGATAGTTTGGCTTAAGTGGGTTTGATACAAAATGTTTTCCCAGGAAATTTCAATGTGATTCATTTTATACAGGCATTTCTGTAAATATCCATTGGCATATAAAATTTCAATCCAATTAACATTCCATTGAAATGTATAAATGTATATTTAAATATTAATGCCTCAGAAATAATAAATAGTATACCACAAAAATCTGTCTTGTGGATCAGCAACTTAGTATCTAGACAAGGAAAAAAATTAGAGATATGAATTATCTCTCAAAAGAGATAACTGTGCCTTTGGAAATGCATACTTTGTTCATTCTTTGACTGTTCTTAGTTGTGTCTCTAAAAACTACAAAGTGATAAATAACTAAATAGTGCTTAAATTAAAGTCATAATTGGAAAGTCAGCAGAGCTTAGACATAATAAGTATCATTAGAAATAAAGACAAACTGACTATTTCAGCCAAGGACTTGAGAAAAAGTTAGGAGACATTATCTAAAAGTTCTGAAAATAAAAATGCCATCAAACAATTGCAATATTATACTTCCAAATTCGCTCTTTGGAAAAATCATTCTCTAAGGTTATACTCCAGAAGCAAAATTCTTTAACCAAATAATCATCACTTTTACCCGGAATGAATCAGCAGGCTCTTGTCAAGCAGAGTCTAGAAGACTTAACAGATAGTAATGAATTTCTGAAAGTACTAATATGTGCATATCAAGATTTTGTCTCAAATTCCAAATGACCCATAATAGTATCTCATTTGAAGTAGTCATGTTTATTTAGATTTTGTACTTTTTAAAGCACAAAAGACAGATGATCAGAATACAAAGAAAATGTAGATAGAGTTAAATGGAACAGCTATATTTCTTCAGGAGGCTTAGACTCTCCTGCCTGGACTCTAGACACAGAATTCTCTTCCAAGCATGGCTGTAATTTAGAACAAATTGAAGTGCTTACTCAACAAAGATTGGCTATTGCTAGTGGCTTGTTTTCTTCTAGTCCAATACATGTGGTCACCAATTTTCACACAGTGTAAATCTTCTGAGTGAATAGATTTTCTAAATGGGAGTTGGAGTCATGAATCACTGGAAGAGTTTAGAAACATTCTAACTAATCTAGAATTTGCAGGATTGAAGGAACAGAGCTCTGCTAGGGGGCGAAAGGCTATGGTTTGACAAGACACATGATTTGACCTGAGAAAAATACTTAAGCTAATAAACTGAGGTGGTTGGATAAATACTCTATAAATCATTCCAAAAGCCCAGATCATACACACCACAGTCACAATGCCCTTGTGTGGAAGTTCTTCTGTGGCTTATGATCAACATTTCACAATATTGAGAGATTTCAAGTGTAAAAACAAATCCACTTCTAATCATCCAATATTTCTAAAAGGTGAAGGGGATCAAACTTATGATTAATTTTTTTAAGTATAATGTAACAGTTTAAGATGATGCTCAGACAATTTTAATTTCTTAAATGCTTATGAAAAATATTGTAGCCTAGAGGCCATTTATGATTTCAACACTGAATTTTCTTTTCTTTATTAGTTTTATTTTTCTACAATCCTCCTCCTCTTCTCCTCTGGGCGTGTGAGGACCCTCTGGGTATCCTCCCACCCTGGAACTTCAAGTCTAGGCAAGGCTAGGCGCTTTCTCTCCCATTGAAGCCAGACAAGGCAGCCCAGCTAGTAGACAGGATCCCCAGTGGAGCTATACAGACACCAACCCACCCACAAAACTTTCAACCCCAAATTTATCCTGTCTACAAGTAAAGCAGGCATGGGAGAGGGAGCAGGGAATGAGGGAATGGCCAACCAATAACCTGCCCAACTTGAGACCCATCCCATGGGCAAACACCAATCCCTAACATTGTTAATGATACTCAACATTGGATTTTCAAATCGGCATCATAGTTGTACCATGATGCCCCTGAGTTATCCCGACATTGGGAGAGCCTGTCCTACAGGCAATGGAAAGTTCATATAGGTTAGATGCAGAAAGCCATGTCCCTTTCTGTATATGAAAGCAAAGCAAATTGGGAAAAAAGCCTTTCACTACCCATGGAAGGCCCTCCCTGATCCCCCCTGTGTATCTCCACCTCTCCAATTTTTCTTTTTCAAGGGCAATCTTCTGTATTTAACTTTGTTGTAGAAATCTATTCTTTGTTTTTCTCATATTTCCGTACGGCAAAATTAACACAAATTTTTGAATGGAAGTGTTTATCTTTCACATCGTATCCCTCCCCACAAAGAACATTTAGCAATTTCCGTCACCAGAGGCTATTTCAGAAGGTTGCCCAAATTAAATATGGATGAAATACGGAAACGCAAAACTCAAATTTGGTCCAGTGCAAGGTTTACATTTTTTTTCTCTTCCTTCTTATGATTAACTCATAAACTTGCAGTCGTCCTTGGTCTGCAGTACAAGTATAAAAGCAAACAATGTTTTGCAGTTTTGTTTCTGATTCCCAAAGTGCTTAACACAGAAAAATAAAATGACTATTCACTTTTAATCAACGGGAAAGGAGAGAACCGATGAACTCATTCTTAGATTTCATATCAAAACGAACTAATATCTATGGCCAATGGTAAAAATAACAAGTACCTAGCACGGTAGACTGACAACGCCAGGTACAACCATAAGCATCACAGACACCAAAGCCTTCAATCTTCGAAATTGCCCCAGGAAGCAGATGCCATGTGCAATATGTCAAAATAGTGACAGTGAAGCTTAATACATGCGCCACAGTGCTTGTTGGTTGTTTCCTCACACAGCAGGCAGAAAAATATAGGCAACCTATGTATAGTGGGGAATCTTATTCTGACCTTGGGCAGTGATCCTTTTAAGCAAATCTGATATTTTGAAACTCAATTTTACCAAATGCACAGATTTATCGCTCAAAAATGCAAATTGGGAACATCAAAAAGAAGACTGGCTCCTATCAGTGCAGTGGAGACTGAGGAAGACCGCCAGGAGGGGGTGGTACTTGCATCATCAGAAAGGCTATGTAGGGTTCAAGAACAAAAAACAAGGATGACAGGAAGTCTTTTGAAACAGGAAGTAATACTTGCATGCAGTGGGGGCAGTTAGAGCCTCTGGGAAAACAGAGTAGGATTGATTCATTAAACTAGCCCACAAATCACATATGCACCCCAGCAAAGGCCTGGCTGGCAGAATTCCCAGACACATTTGAATCCCCCGTAAAACTATAGATTGCCAGGCTCTGTCAGTTCTACCACGTCTGATTCTCCGGGTGAAATCTGAGGATTTGAAAAGTTGAAATAGTGCTTCCAGCATCAACCAGTCAATTGATCCCAGGCATTTCAAACTGCTAGAAACGTCCTCAGACTCGTACCTCATCCCCGAACCTGGAGAACCAGCCTGCAACTATTAGCATGTTTTCAAACGGTAAATTTTCGCACGGAAGGATCATGTGTCTCATAACTCACATCACATTCCCCGTATCCACGTTGAAACTGCACTTTTGCCCCAATTTTAATTCGGGATGGAAACATTTTATCATGTTTATAAAAGGCTAGCTTGGAAAAAAATGATAAAAAATACACCCTAAATTTGGCTACCTGTTTTTAATTTGGTACAAAAAAAAAAATCCGAAACAAACAAAGAAAAACAAGCAAAAAAATGGGTGTTAAGGTGTTAGAATTTTAAAGAGTGGTATTTGACATGCTCACTCAAGAGCATGCCTGTCTTCCTACATTAAGCATCGGGCACCAATAAACTGTTGAGCTCCTGCATGGAAGACTGAGCTTACATTATTGCTGTTCATTGGAATAACTTCGTACCTGTGAAACCACAAACATGTTGACATTTTTTCGGTTTGTTCTAAGAGTCATTCGCCTGTCTTGTTTTTCTTACAACACAGTGGACATATTCTGATTCAGAGGTAGCAAGTTCCCATTCATTTAGCTCTGGAAGCCAGCCCTACAAAATCACAGCATCTGCTGCTTCTTCCTACCTTGTGCATGGTGCAACTCTGAAAGCAGAGAAGCTTTTGGGTTTGTAACGTCCACGTGCTTACGAAAGAGAAAAAAACGCCATTCACCAAAGCAGGTGAGAACCTTAAGTAGAGGAAAGACTGTGCTTATAGACACTGCAAATCACAAACTCTCCCGAGTATTCCCCACATGCTCGCCAGCCTTGCATTCTGCCTTTGTCAGAATGGAAACCTGAGGCGCTTTGCCTAGACCATGGCTGTTTTCCTCAGTTCTCAGGATTAAATATCACAAGTTATTAGGAAACTGAGTTTCCATCAAAGAAAATTATTCGAAGGTAAATCACCAGATGGCTGGATGCATGCAAGATAGGTGGCTGGGACATGCATGGGTGGATGAATGGATGCATCAAAGCTAAGTAAAAGTAAATCCCTCTGGCCTTCTAAATTTTTACTCGAAAGTAAATAACATTACCAAAATTTCAGCACATACAATTAAGACGTAAAAATTTTAAGATGCATTATGATCTTCTGCAAAGTACCTATTTACATTTAAGTTCTTAACGTCACTTTCTAAAACTTCCGTTCGTGAGTTACCTCCAAGTGAGATTGTTAATATAAAGGAAAATTAAAGAGCAAGTGAACTTGATTTATTTCAATAATATGTCTTGTAGATTTACATTCATTACTCCCTCTAAATAGTAACACACAAGCCAGTATGTTGTGTCCTTGTCTTTCTCCCTATTTGGAAAGCATGCAGCATGCTGCCAGGCACATAACACATGTTTAAGACACACTTATCAAATTATACTAACTATTGCCCAGCCTACACATAAACTGATGCCTGAAGAGAAGCAGTGTGTACAAGCACACTGTGTAATGACCCCATCTGCTAGGGAGATGAAAGTCAGGGCATAGCATTTCACCGGCCTGATCCATCTGCCACCAGTCACTGTGGGCAGAGGCTTCTGGTTCTTGTCAGCCAGCAATAGGAAGCAAAGCAGGATTTAGTAGCTGCTGAAGTACCAAAGGAAAGGGCAGGGCACACACCATTCATGTCAAGCCCCTTACGAGATCCATCAGATCGGGCTTCCTTATCCTCCTCATCTTGTAAATAAACACTCTCCCTGTGCTGCTTTTCTTCAGAAGAATCCTTACTTGCTAAGTTGGGGGAAATATGCTCAGTTAGAAGATGTGCAATAACCCACTTGTACAAGGAAAAGGCTGTGATTTATAGTTTATCTCACTGAGGCTTTATGAAGACGGTATTTCAATTTCCCGCCCCATTTTCTATACTGAAATGACGTGGTGATGTGGAAGGGAAACTGTGGCGAAACTTCTGGTCAAAAGGAAAGTGAAGCATTTTCAGTCACTTATCCTTTGACATCTGACTCACCACCCGCAGCCAGACAAAAAGGGGGAAATCTCTGGCTACATTCTGTGGTCCTGTGGTTCGGAGGTATAAAACTTGAAGCCATATTAATAATGGTGTGTGTGTGTGTGTGTGTGTGTGTGTGTGTGTGTGTCTGGGAATCAAAGCTAGGTCATTCATGACACATGCATTACAAGCACTCCACAAGTGAGTCAAATTCCTATCCCTCTGATGCTTTTGTTGGTTTATTTTCATTTTGGTACCCACAGAATAGTCTATTTTTTTCAGTATCTAATGTCTTCTGGTTTAATGGAAGAGAGAAGAGTCATCTGATGTCCAAGTGCTGAATGCGTATTCACTTCAACAGCAAACAAGACCTGGTTTACAAAATAAGGCAGGAGTGAGCAAGTAAACTGAGCCAGCAACTAGGAGGCATGGAGCGAGGTGTTGGAGGCATTGCGGAATTAGTGCCCACAGAGGGAAGACGAGATTCACATTAAATACATAGTTTGGGCCAGAGATCCTTCTGGAGACTACGTGTATGAGTTTCTACTATGTCTTATTTTTTTAATATTAGGAATCTGCACCCTGTTTTTGAAGAAACAACTGAGAAAATTAGGGGGTGAAGAAAGTGATTTTGATTTTTTTTTTGCATTTGTAATGAATTTTGTGATTTTTTTGTTTGTTTGTTTGTTTGTTTTTGTTTTTCGAGACAGGATTTCTCTGTGTAGCCCTGGCTGTCCTGGAACTCACTCTGTAGACCAGGCTGGCCTTGAACTCAGAAATCTGCCTGCCTCTGCCTCCAGAGTGCTGGGATTAAAGGCGGGCGCCACCACTGCCTGGCAGTTTTGTGAATTTTTAAAGGTATTTTATTTATTTATTTTGCAAGGGTGGGAGGCTCTATTTTGGGCAGGGTCTCAGGCCAAGCTGGCTTCACTCTTGCTGTATAGCTACTGAGGATACCTTTGAGTTCCTGATCCCCTCATTTGTCTCTCCTATGTGCTACAATTATAAGTATACACAAGCCCAATTCAGAATAACTCATGATATATTTTAAGTTTTTAAATTATATAAAGGTATTTTATAACTACATGAAATAAAGTTAGAAATCTATAGAGAGGAAAACTTTGGGAACTATATGAATACATGATACTGATGAGTACATGTTTAATACTATATTAAACTTTTTAGAAATGGAGGATTAACTTCATTCTGAAGTCAGATTGTAGATTGCTCCTTAAAACTGTTTGTTTGAGTGGAGCTACTGATTATAATGTGAATAGCGAATTCTGGTATGTTGTTGATTAAGGCTTAACAATGCCTGTTTCCGACAATAAAATGTTCCAATATTAGTGAATGACACCAAATACACTGTGCATATCTATAAATCTCCATTTGATTGTATGTTAATAAGTGGCTCCCTTCTGTGTGACGGTCCCAGGCTTAGAGTCAGTGAAGTCCTTGTGATGTTCGTTATGCTTGTAGATTTTGGCAACCTGTAAATAATGTGTATAGCAGGTTTTTATGATTAAGGAAGCAAATTTATTGGATTTTATTATTGAAAGTTGATATAGGATGAATAAACAAAAAGTCAATAAAAGACTATACTCTTTTCAAAAAAAAAAATCAATAGATCCAGGAAGGAATCAAGAATACAGGTAAATAAATAAAAATGAAGAGACAGTTTATCAAACTGTCAGCAGAGACTTATGGAAGAAAGTTCTTAGAAATCAACATCTATATTTAAAAATAGTAAAATATCAAATAACCTGTAGCTACATTGAAAGTAACTAGAACAGTGAACATAAAACAAACAGTAAAACTGGAAAAGTAACAAACAGCACAGAAAAACATAAAATAGAAACTAAGAATGCAGATGGGCAATTTAAGGGGATTTGGTTCTTGAAATGAATAACACTATATAAAAGGAGACGCGTCAAGAAAATCAGATAAAAATATGAATACAGAGACCTAAAAAATTGACAACACAGAACCGCAATGTATTACTAGAGATCATTATAAACAAGCACATAAAAACAGATTAGATACATACAAATAATGGACAGACAGACCGGATAAACCAGACCATATGAAATGGAAATTATGAATAGACCAAGAAGTCACAGAATTGAATCAGCAAAACGTCTCCATCAACAAAACAAAACAAACAAACAAAAGACAAAACAATCCAACAATAAAAATGCCTAGGCCTAAATGGCTTCATTGCTTACTCTTATTAAACATCCAAGGAACAGATCCTGATTTTTCTTAAGAAAGTCTCAGAAGTAGAAGAGAAACTACTTCATCAAAAATGAATTCTAGAAAGCCTTTATTGGCTCAATATTAAAGCCAGAAAAAGACAGAAGAAAACAACAGCCAGGCAGTGGTGGCGCACGCCTTTAATCCCAGCACTTGGGAGGCAGAGGCAGGCGGATTTCTGAGTTCAAGACCAGCCTGGTCTACAGAGTGAGTTCCTGGACAGCTAGGACTACACGGAGAAACCCTGTCTTGAAAACCAAAAAAAAAAAAAAAAAAAAAAAGAAAACAACAACAAACCTACAGTCTTATATCTTGAATGAGGACAGACATAAATATCTTAACAAATACTAGAAAACTCAATCCAAGGGTACACTTTATAATTATATTCCATGTTAAAATGAGACTTGAGAATGCATGGATGGTTCCACACCCACAAATAAGAAACTGTGATCTACTACTGGAAAGAATGAAAGACAAAAATGTATCATCATCTTTATAGATACATTAAAAATATTTGACAGAATTAAGACCTCAAAATAAAACTACTGAAGAAATTAGTCCTAGAAGGAGCCACTCAGCATGATAAAATGTATGGATAGTAAGCTGATATGTAACATCCTGCTGAATGGAGAAAAGCTCCAGGCCTCCTCTGTGAGATATAGAACATGGCAAGGTTGTCCACTCTCAGCGCTGGTACTCAGCCTGGTGTCAGCAGTCACAGCTGGAGCACCACACAAGAGAAGGAAACGGCCTCCAAACTGAAAAAGCAACTGTTGTGTGCCTACAGATGCTGTGTCCTTAGAAATAGAAAACCCCCAAGACTTCATTCAAAACTACTCAGATTAATACACATATTTACCCAGTTACTGAATATGAAATTAATATTAAAAATAAGAAAGAGATTTTATATAATAATAGAATAAGGATGACCACCCTGTTTGGAGTAGTATAAAAGAGATCTAGGAATAATTTTAATTAAAGAACTAAAATACCTTTATAGGAAAAGTATAAAAATGATGAGAGAAACTACTTAAGACACAAAGATACCTTGTGGTCCTAGATTAATAAATAATCAATTTGTTAAAATGTTCAAACACCCAAATAACTCTCTGGATTTCATGAATATCATACCAATACTCTCAACATACCAATAAGAATCCTCACATAACAAGAAAACAATCTTAAAATTTACAAAGAACTACAAAACATTTATGAGGGAGCTAGCTAGATGGCTTGGCAGGTAAACCTAACTGCTTTCAAGGCCAATATTCCCCCTACATACACACACACACACACACACACAGAGAGAGAGAGAGAGAGAGAGAGAGAGAGAGAGAGACAGAGAGACAGAGAGACAGAGAGACAGAGAGACAGAGAGAGACAGAGACAGAGACAAACAGAGAGACAGAGACAGAGAGAGACACAGAGAGAGATTGAAAGAAAGAGTGAATGAAAGAATTCAAGACAGAGACAGAAAGACAGAGACAGAGTGGCGTGTGTATGCATACACAAGTTCTAAGTTTTAAAAAAATTCCTTTAGTAGGAGAACAGAAAGACTAAAGCAGGAGGTATTACAATGTCTGACTTTAAAATATACTGCAAATCGGTAGCAATCCAAACTGCAATACAATATAGATGTGCAGTGTATTACCACAACCAGACACATACACCAACAAAATAAAATAGAGAGCCTAGAGGTATACACGTCAAGAAGTTGTAAGGAATGACCGTGAACATTTTTGCCATTATTGATAAATTTGAAGTATATACACACATATATCTATACGTGTTGTCTATACATGTATCTATAGATGTTAATAACATTAACCTGGTCAATAAACGATGACATATAAATGCTTTACGTTCATTCGCTCAGGGGTTTCTTTCAAAATGAGGCTCTACGATAGTTATTCATTACGTGGAACAAATCGGGTTTTTTTTTTTTAAAAATCTCAAAACAAATCCAAATGAATTAATAGTATTTGCTTTCCACTTCTTTTGGAACTTACTGTGAGACTTAAGAGTACAGTTTGGGAACACAGTATTATATAGGGGTAAAGAATGTGGACTTTTAAAAGAAAAGTCAGGTCAGGATGTCTAAGTCAACTTTCGTGGTTATCTCCTATACTATATTCATGACCAGAAGTGATTGTTTAATCTTATTATGCCTCAAAATTTTTTTTCTAAAGTATAGACAAAACACAAATTTTTATATATGAAATTTTAAAATAATAACCTAACTTAAAAATGTACATTCATATCTTTGACATGTGCAAGACTTAGAATAAGATTATTAATAAAGATATATATATTTCTAAATATTTGACTATGTGTTTTGTTCCAATTCATACAAAATATACCCTTGTAAGGATATGGAAGGCTATGTTTCATTGTATAGTTCTGTGATTCTGGGATTATTTCTCTGTAAATGGAGCCATGGGAGAATGCACTCTATCTGTAGTCTGATCTACTGTTCTCCCCATCCCTGGCTTCGTTTGCAGGTTGAGGATCTTTACCTCATGGCTACTTTCTTTAGGTTTCAGTGTTTGAAAGGATCCCATGAATGAGTCATGTGTGGGGTACTGCTCAGGCTTAAAAGCGGGCATGGGAACAGCAGAGAGCGACTTCATGGAGACAATCACAATCTCGAAGCAGGCTCTAGAAGAGTAGGAAATCCTGGGGTCCCAGACACATACTGAGATCCTATATCAGAGCTAGGAGAGACTATCATTATGTTTTTGATCCAAGGAACACATTCACTACATAGACAGGGATTCAGCCCCAGAAGAACAAAAACGTAACCCCCAGAACATGGGGCAGAGTTCTGTTGAGGTCTGAAGGAAGGATTATCTGTGTCACAGCTTAATGGACAAATTGCCAGATAGTAAGTCATTAAAAGTACAACAATAAGAGAAAAAATGACATTCTCATTCGTATTCCCTATGCTCAACTTTTAATGTACTTAATAATGAACTGGGGCTATGACATTGTTGCAGCCTAATTATTCTTGCCATAGCCATAATTAGATGCTAATTTTAATCTTGTTTTAAAGAAAAAAAACCCCATGGTTTTAAATGTAATTATTTTATTTCTGTACAAATAAGTAAATGGATAAATCTTTTTTTTTTGGCAAAAGACAAAAACAAGAAATAAACCATTTGCATTTCCAATAAAATGGTCATATATAGAACAGCCAAACATAACCTTTACCTAAATGCAGAAGTGTCAATGTAGCACATCGACGAGAGGTTGAAGAGTGCAGAGGGCCTGCTGGTGGATCTTTATGTGGACCAAGTATGTGATTTCAAATAGCAGTCTAGAAGCCATGCTCTGACTTTAGTATGCTCACAGGGAGAGGGAACACAAAAACAAAGACCAATAAAAAAATCAGTCATAGTAGAAGATAAGAACTAGTATATATCAGTAAACACCCAAATCAAATATGCCTGTAGAAGAACTTCGGGTATGCAGAAGTAGTCAGAGGGAACTCATCTTGTGCTTGCTGGGCCCCACAGATGAGTTGAACCAGTTGCACCTCCCAGTATCTCAGGTTTCTGGCACTCCTTATTGGCTATATGGCTCTTACTAGATTGAAAATGCAAATGCAGCTTCAAAATGATGCAGGCACAATCTGCAGTGAGTCCTTTCATTCTGCTAAAGAATTTTGATGTCATCTACCCATAAAGGAATACAAGAAGACCTGACCATAAATCACACACTCTTGCTTTAAATTCTGCATAAAATGCTATAAATGCAAATGTTGCTTTTATTTCCTCAGATAAAAGGTTGAAAGAAAAGCCGTACCCAAGCTGTGACAATACCTGGGTTGGGCTGAGCCCAGAGTGCTTCTATCTCTCTAGCCTAAGCCTGGAAGCTTCTAGCTTCTATACAATCTAATCTTCTGCAGGCCTGAACCTTGAATGGTTCAGTTTCTAGCTTCCATCTACTAACCAAGGCCTAGAATGTTTCAGCCTCAGAATAAGCTCACCCTTTCAAATTCTTTCTGAACTCTGGCTGGCCAGTTCTACTCAGCTCTTCTAGTTCAAAGTCCTCCCAAGCTGACAGAGTAAATCTGGCTTCTCTCAGCTTCTCATTGAATTGCTCTTCTTGGCCTTGAACTAACTCTGGCAATTTGCTTTAATCTTTTTTTTTTTTTTTCTCTCTGAGACAGGGTTTCTCTATATAGCCCTGGCTGTCCTGGAACTCACTCTGTAGACCAGGCTGGCATTTGCTTTAATCTTCAGGCTCCTTCTCATTCTCTGGCTTTTTCTGTGTTCACCTGTAACTTTTCTCTGTAAAACTGCCTCCTTTCCCTCTGCACAAACTGAACAGCACAAGACTCACTCAACTCCCAAGTGACTGTCTATCTCCCTGCACTGCTTTTAAATAGCTTTTCTCCTGATAGTTGAGTGACTACTATCTGTCTCATTTTGCCAAATCTTTCTCTGATTTGTCCCTTTGCCCTCAATTAGCCTTCATTGTTTGGGATTAAGGGTGTATGCTAAGGGTGTATCTGTATTCCGGTCAGAGGGATTAAAGGTGTGGTCTATCTACATTCCAACCAGATCACACAGATGTAGAAAGCCTTTGGAAGTGATCTCTTGCCAGAGCAGCCTTGTTTCTGAATTAAAATTCTTCTATAAAGTCTTCTATAAAATGGAGGGAGTCAGGATTCCAGATACATATGTAGCAGAGGATGACCTTATCTGACATCACTGGGAGGGGAGGTTCTTGGTCCTGTGGAGGCTTGATGCTCCAGCTTAGAGGGTTGCTAGAGCAGTGAGACAGGAGTAGGTGAGGAGGTAGAGAAGCACCCTCACAGAGGCAAAGGGGATAACTGGGGTGTTTGTGGAGGGGATAACTAGGAAGGGGGATATTATTTGTAATGTAAACATATAAAAGATTAATAAAAATACTATGATCAACGAAAAAAATGTAGTTTAAATTTACTCAGATGAAAGTAACTTTTACTCCTTTTGATTCTTTTCTGACATAACATATGCTAATTATGGTTTCACTCCCTCTACTCTTCCCAGTCCCTCCCCATCTTCCCTCCTATCTAGAGCCCTTCTTTTCGTCTCTCATTAGATAAGAAAAAGGCTTCTAAGAGATAGTAATAAAATATAGCAAAATAAATAAATACAATTAGATAAAATAAAAACAGGGAAATAAGTTTTAATATTCCCAACCACTGTGCCTCTGACTCCATGTCCTTCCATTCATTGAAACAAGATTGACCTTAATAAGTTTCTGACACTGAGTTTACACCTGCCAAGTTTTGCTTTGTATATTGTGTCTTCAGTATTTTCAACATTGATCAGGTGATAATAAAATAAAGCTCAAACCTAGGCCTTCAGGCCTTAGTATGATGGAGGTTAAGACATTCAAGTTCTAGCGATGGAGACAAGCCAGCTCTGGATGGAGATACTATGATTATGGGATGTTCCCCCACCCCCACCTTCTTGTCCCCTCCAATGTGTTACTTTCTTTACTCTCAAGTCTACTTTTAATGGTACTTTCTCTCTGAGCCCTTTTTTACATCTCATGTTTAATTTCAAGCTCTCCTACCTGCAATATTTTTCTGGTCAGCTAAATGTTAAAGCTTCAGAAACTCTCTCATAGTCACAAGCATACGTTCAATTCTGGAAACAAGTGTTTAATAAATTTATAATAGTGAAGAATGCTGAGATGAGATATATTTTAATCAGAATGCATGTGTGTGTGCACATGTGTATATGCATATGGGAGGCTAGAGGATAATGTAGGTGCCATCTTCAGCAGCACAGTCTACCTGCTTTTGAAACAGAACTTGCCACTTGACACGAGCTTATTATTGGCTAGAATGGTGGGCCAAAGAGTTCCAGGGATCTTCGTTCATCTGTCTCCATGGATGTTCCTGGTACATTTTACATAGGTTCTGGGGATTAAACTCACATCTCGATGTTTACAAAGCAAAAAAATTTACAAAGCTATCTTCCCGGCCCTGGAAATGAGAATTTCCCTGGTATGATTTGATATGATTTGTATTAAATACCATTTAATAGAGAAGAAAAATGGAGCTCATCTAATGTTAATAGTGTAAGAGAAAAGAAAGTAGACATTTTCATAAACAAAAATACCTGTCAGCAAAGATACTGTTTGCCGTTACTCGGGAACAGTAACAGCCATGTTCTCCATACAGGAGACACAAAGAACAGGTTCATGCAAGGTAAGATGCGTGAAGGGTCATAGAATGCATGCCTGCTAGATAAGGGAGTTCTTTCTTAATGTTTTTAACTTGAAAGGGAAATTTAGTTAACCAGCCGAGAGTTAAAAGAAATAAAGGAAAATTGATATATAGAGAGCAAGGAACAATTTCTTTTTTAATGTAGCAGAAATAATGGCAATGCTAAAATTTCAATAGATAAACGATGAATTTGAAGTAAATCTCATCTGCAGGATGGTATGATTTTTCTCTAGTAAGGAGGGTAAACCAAGTAGCTAAAATTTCATCTGGTTTCAAGTTTTGTCATGCCAGTAGCAGAGAGAAGAAAGAAGTAAGAGAGAAGTTGAAGGGTTATATAATGGAACAATTATGTAAACATTGAAGCTAAAAGAGTAAGCCCAAAGGAGGCACAGGGGAAAGCCAGGCATCAAAGACTAAATTGGGCTAATTACCTAAATCTGAGCTGGTTAGTGACTTATAAGGAGGACACTGGGAGGAGGAGAATGGGGAAATATGAGGATACCCCAGAGTAGAAAGCTTAAAACTGAAACAATCTAAGTAATTCTATTGCTATTTCCAAGAAGACTCACAGAAAAATCCCAAAAGTGGAGATGAGATAGAGGCAAAGATTAATAACTATAAAAAGGTTAAGGAATGAACTTTGTGGTAGAAAGTAAAGGTCACCATAAATAATAATAAAGTACAGTAAAGAATGACAGTGTGTGGAGAGCCAATATAATTCCATGCATGAGGCAGTATAAGAATAACAACAATGGCTGACAGGAAAATGTGGTGAGTGGCTTAGTCCTATAGTGTATACCTACAGGAGATAAGGATCTTTAAGCAAGGAAAATATGGTTCAGAAATAACGCTGATTAACAAGAAAGATATTTGCGTTAGCTTTCCGATGTTGTTACAACAAATGGCCATAAAATGAATGGCTCAAGACAATGCACATACATTATGTTACACTTTGAGAAGGCAAAGGTCTCATATGTATTACACTGGCTAAAATCAAAATGTCAACAAAGATGCATTTTCCCTGCAGGATCATTTGTTCTTTTGAGCTTCAGGAGGCCGGCCACATTCCCACACTCATGGCATCCTCTGCCATCTTTAAATTCACAGTCAGAAGGTAGTCTCAGCTCTCTTTTTGATTCTTATTTCTCTCTTCTAAAGATCTTTATGACATGAAAGACCCAGCTAAATAGCTCAATACTGTATTCCAATTTCCACATATAGAATCTAATCATCCCCAGTGTTTCTTTTTGGCCAGATATAGGAACATTTTCATAGATTCTTCAGTATAGATATTGATGTGGTGCCTTAATTAGGGTTTCGATTGCTGTGACAAAACACCATGACCAAAAAGCAAGTTGGGGAGGAAAGAGTCTGTTTGATTTTCATTTCCATATAGCTGTTTATGAAGGAAGTCAGGCCAGGAACCCAAACAGACCAGGAACCTGGATACATGGACTGATGCAGAGGCCATGAAGGGATGCTGCTTACTGGTTTGCTTCCTCTGGCCTGCTCATCCTGCTTTCTTATAGAACCCAGGACCACCAGCCCAGGACCACTGCTCACACTAGGCTGGGTACCCCCCCATTGAGAAAAAATGCCATGTATCTGGTTCTCACAGACACATTTTCTCAATTGAGGTTCCTCCCTCCCCCTCCCCATCACATTATGTGTGTGTGTGTGTGTGTGTGTGTGTGTGTGTGTCTGTGTGTGTGTGTGTCTGTGTGTCTGTGTGTCTGTGTGTCTGTGTGTCTGTGTGTCTGTGTGTGTGAAGGGAATGTCAGGACTTTACTTCTTTGCTTTACTTCTTTAGCACACATCTATTATTAAATTAACCATGTTGAGCTTTTTATGTCTCAAAATTTAGTAGAGCATGCCATTTTTTCCCTATAGGCCATTCTTTATCTTCCTCTTCCTCCTCCTCCTCCTCCTCCTCCTCCTTCTCTTCTT
>CM052716.1:32379056-32428147 GCA_028551405.1 Uromys caudimaculatus | reverse complement strand
AGAGAGAGAGAGAGAGAGAGAGAGAGAGAGAATACTTATTAGGTATTTCATTTACAAAACATTCTGGAAAGTCATATCCTAGAATGACATAGTCCTCCAGGAATCAAAACTCAGCAACTATATGTGTGAGATAAAATAATCTCTTTTATCCTTATAAGGAAAGTATCATAATTAAGCCCATCTTATAAGATTACTGGTGATGAGAAAAGATTAATGGACATAATAGGTAGTACTCTCTTCAGTCTTCATAATGTTTTTTTTTTCCATTCTAGTATGTTTATTAAGTCTACCAAGTCTAGAGTGCTTCAAGTTACACAGAGCAATACTCAGAACACAGTCAATGTGCTACAAAGTATAAAGATTTGCTTCTGTGCAGTGCAAACATGTGAGCTTCTTTGTTCCCCTTGATAGCTATTTTCAAAATCTCCTGTATACTCCTTTTACGCTTCACCTGAGTGAGACAGGATTTTGCTTTGTCAAACCATTGTTAAAAGTTCAGAATCTAAAAGCTGGGACAATGGAATGGATGCAAGTAACAAGAAATAAAAGCAGAGCCACAAAGGAGACTGGAGGAGCCGTGAAAATTGGAACTAGCTACCTGGTTTCACTAACATTTTGAAAAGGAGTTTTGGCTTTTCATACTGTGGCTATCAAGATTCAGGCCAATCTTACCTAGATCTTTCAAGAAGGACAAGGTGGCCCCGGCTGACATCTGGGTTATATATTTAATGTCCAAACATCCAGGGCGGGGGAATCAGTCAAACTAACTTCTGGTTTCAAGTAAGCAAAATAACCAATCGACAGACTGATTGCTTTGTTTTGGATTTCCATATACATCGCCATATGTCAGTGATCTCTCTCTCTCTCTCTCTCTCTCTCTCTCTCTCTCTCTCTCTCTCTCTCTCACGTGCGTACGCTCCCGCGCGCACGCACACACACACACACACACACACACATACCCCATTTTCTTCTTAAAATTTAGAGCCACATACAGGACTCTTGTATATTGTTCGTGATAGCCTAAGTTACAAAACAAAAACAAAATAACTGTATGTCTGCCAAAGTTTCCATCTCTCCTAATTTTACCAGTGCAATGAAAATTATATTAGAACTCAAATAATTAAAACTACATGCAATATGAATAAAACCTTCCCCATAATTTTTGGCTTATTTGCTTTGCTTCCTTCTGTCAGTGGCATGCCATTTGACTACTTATTGTTATTGATACAATAGCCTGGGCTGAGAAAAAAATAACTTATTATTCATATTTCTCAAGTGTCTTGAATGTTTAAAATGGAGAAAATGTCTGCATATTGACTAAAGAAATTTAATAGCTTCATGTATTTTCTAGTCTCTATGTTTTAATTTGCTTTTTTGAGAAATTAACACTATTTCAACCAAGAAAAATGAACTATTTATTATCCTTTCGACGAGGAGCCTAGACATTTATTTACTTCTATCCTTATGGGTGTTTTGTCAGCTTGACACAAACTAGAGTCAGTTGGGAAGACAGAACCTCAATTGAGAAAATGGCGCCATCAGATTGTCCTGTGAGGCATGATTAATGTGGGAGGGCCCATCTATTGGTGGCTTTGCCACCTTACAGCAAGGTGGTCCTCAGTTGTGTAAAAGATCAGGCTGAATAAGCCTTATAAGCCAATACGCAGTGGTCCTCCACAGTTTTAGATTCAGTTCTGGCTTGTAAGATCCTGCTTCCAAGTCCCTGCTTTGACTTCCTCAGTGATGGAGGATAACTGGAGAGTTGTAAAATGACATAAACCCTTTCCTCCCCAAGTTACCTTTGGTCATGGTGCATATTATGGCATTAAAAACCCTAAATGAGACAACTTCTTTCTTAAAACCCATTCTATACCCATCTTGTGTATATATGCAGAATCACAAAGATAAATTTTAAGAGATTTCATCCATGAGTCCTGGTGCTCACATTTATCATTTTAGAATGTGAAATCTTAATTGAGGACCAAATTAAGACATTTATTACCAAAATAATATAGTAAGTCTGCTTCTGTAGACATCTTTTATTAATTCTTATATAACCAGCATTGTATAGCTATATTGTTGGAATGTGATCCCCAAATAGAAAATGAATAGTTTCTTTGCAGGTTTTACAGGCTGAGATCATGAAACTAATTTCAGGAATCTGCTATTTTCAGTGCTGCTTTTTCTTTGTACCATACATTGATCAGTTTTCTTAAAATGTTGTTTGGTGATGAATAGTATTTAATGCTTCTTTGCAATCCCTTTTTTATGTCTAATATTTGGTTTGTACAGACCCTTTCCTGGATTCATTATTATATGTAATCTTTTAGCACCCTTACCATCTTCCTCGGCTTCAATTATCACTTGTTCAAAATATATACCTGAACAAATTTTTCCTCTCACATTGTAAACTCGTATATATATTTACCAGTTTCATGGATACCTCATATTTAACATTTGTCTACCTTCCTGTCTCTAAAAAGTCTTTTAACCTGAAGCTGGATCTTCTTTCTGTATCTCAGTGAGTGCAGCGTTGTTCACCCGCCAGTGTGTCCTATTCCCCAGGAGCAGTCATTCTCCGTTTTCTTTATTCCTCAACATTCCTTGGTTCCGTTTTGTTCTTCCTATGTACACTGTTTCTAGCCCTTGGTTACTCTGTTCTCATCTGAGTAACACAGTCTACATACAGGAACTTGGGAATTGTACAGGAGCCAAACTATGGAATTTTCTGTGGCTTGAATGTTCATATTGAAATTAGTCTTTGTAACAATATTAATAGGTGAGATCTGTAAGGGATAAGACTCCATGAGAATGTTACCCACTGAGGTTGCATTTGTTCTCTTATACAAATGTCAAGTTGAGCTTATTTGTTGCCTTCTCACCCAGTGATGATAAAACAACAAGGCCCTCCCTAGGTACAACTTTTGACACTGAACTCCTCAGTTGTCAATACTATAAGCTAAACTTTTCAGTTTGTTATCAATTACCCAATAGCAGGACCTTTGTCATAGGAACGTAAAATAGACTGAGACAGACCCTCTCGCATCTTACCTCACACAGCATGCTCTTAGAATCTACTCTCCAGGACTCTAAATAACTCAATTCCTTGAACATTTCCTATTGGTCTTCTCATGCAACTGCCAGACAGGGTGTAACGAATACATTTTATATTATGTGCACACATAAAAATGTATCACAAACATATCTATGTATAAAATTTTATGAGATACAATCAGCTCTATGATACAATCATTATCATCTCTAGGATCACCAGCAAATATGAGTTTATTATTTCTCCCATATTATGTTACATTATATATAACATAAATATGTTACATTATAAACAGGAAAATTATTATTTTGCTTAATTTCTTTATGTCAATCTGTTTTAGGTTAATAAAACAAATTACTATAAGTATTATAGCTTGAATAAAATTTTAGTTCATTCTTACAACTCTGATGGCTAGAAACTACCCAGATCAAAATTCCAGTGTGGTCAAAAGTATGTGTCCTGGTTCAGAGATGGCAATTTCTCACAATATAGAAGAGGCCATAGGACTATTTTTTAGGTCTGCCTTCAGAATCCGTTTTAAAGGTGTACTAACGTCATGATACGGTTACGCAATTCTTGAGGCAATTAGATCATAAGGGCAAAAGTTTTGTTTATCTAGCAGTTTGGAAAGCTTAAATTTGAAGTTTCATTATGGGGGAGGATATGATCTACTTGGGCATCAAGTGATGACTGAGCATAAAATTAGTCAAGGACTTTATCTTTTTAAAAAAAAATATATATATATGAATATAAGTAAAAGATTAAGTATTATTTATTTTCTTTCAAATGAATACTTCCATATTTGGTTCATAAATAAGTACATGTGCTATGTACATTTTAACAATTAATTGATATCTAATTTTACATCAGTTATTCTTATCAGTAGAAACAATATTTATTCTATACTCTTTTTTTTTAATTCATCCACTTTACATATCGCTCACTGTCCCACTCCAGGTCACCACTTCCACAATCCTTCCCCTTCTTCTCTGAGCGGGTGGTGCCGCCTAGGTATTCCCTGGCACATCATATCTGTGAGGCTAGCAGCATCCTCTCCCACTGAGGAGAACAATTGCTAATGGGAGTGCAGCTGGTACAGCCGCTTTGGAAATCAGTTTGACAGTTTCTCAGAAAACTGGGAATAGTTGTACCTCAAGATGCAGCTATCTCACTTCTCGGCATATACCCAAAACATGCTTACAGCATCCTACAAGGACACTTGCTCAACTGTGTTCATAGCAGCTTTATTTCTAATATCCAGAAACTGAAAACAGCCTAGATGTCTCTCAACTGAAGAATAGAAAAAGAAAATGTTGTATATCTACACAATAGAATACTATTCAGCTATTAAAAACAAATACATCATGAATTTTGCAGGCAAATGGATGGAATTTAAGAATATCATCCTGAGTGAGGTAACCCAAGAGGGGTCTTATCTTAAGCTAGCATTCAGAGAGAGGCTGAGAGAAAGAAGTAGGAGTCCAGCAGTCCTGGACTTTGCACATGGCTATGCCTGCTAAAGATCTAGAACACCCCCTTTTGTCATTAATTTATTTATTCATTTTATATCCTAATCACAGCCCCAAACCTCAGTCTCCACCTTACACAGATCCTCCCCCATTCCCTTCTCCTCTGAGAAGGAGGAAGCCCCCTGCATATCACCCCACCCTGGTATACCAAGTCACTGAACAACTAAGTGCATCCTCTTTCACTGAGGCCAGATAAGTTGGCTCATTCGGAGAACAGGATCCAAAGGCAGGCAACAGATTCAGGGATAGCCCCTGCTCTAATTGTTGGGGGACCCACATGAAGACCAAGCTGCACATCTGCTTCACATGTGTGGGAGGCCTAGGTCCAGATCATGTTTGTCCTTTGGTTGGTGGTTCAGTCTCTGGGAGCCTTCGAGGGCCCAAGTTGACTGACTGTTAGTTTTCTTGTGAAGTCTATCCCCCTCGGGTTCCTTAATCCCTCACCCAACAATTCCACAAGAGTTTTCAAGCTCCATCTAATGTTTGGCTGTGGGTCTCTGCATCTGTTTTCATTGGCTGCTGGAGCTCTCAGAGGACAGTTATGCTAGGCTCCTGTCTGCAAGCATAACAGAGTATCATTAATAATGTCAGGGATTGGTTCTTGTCCATGGGATGGCTATTATGTTGGGCCAGTTATTGGTTGGCCATTCACCCTGAATGAGGCAACCCAGATCCTAAAGGGCATGCATGATATGTATTCACTTATAAGTTGATGTTAACCATAAAGTACAGAATAACCACAGTTCAGTCCACAGACCCAAAGAAGCTAAATAACAAGGAGGGCCCAAGGAAGAATGCTTGAATTTTACTCGGAGGTGGGGGTTAAAGTATACACTGGAGGTGGATGGATGGAGGAAACTGGATGGGAGAGGAGAAGGGGAGGGGAAGGAAGTGTGTGTGGGTCAGGTGTAGGGAGGGGAAGAAAGGAAATTGGTGGCAGGCAGGGGTGCAGAGCATCCCTAGGATGTGCCAGACTTGGGGAAGGGGAGGGAAACACCAGGGAGTCTGTGGGGTTGACTCTAGCTGACACTCCTAGCAATGGGGGATATGGAGCTTGAAGTGGCCCCTCCTGTAGCCAGGAAGGACTTCCAGGGAAGGGATAAGGACAGCAACCCGGCCACAAAATTGGTTACCCCAAATGTGTCCTGCTTACAAGATGTACAGGGACAAAGATGGAGCAGAGATAGAATACCTCTCAGTCTGGGGACCTAGTTTTTGTGTATATGCTATTGAGAGACACTGACTTAAGATATGGCACTCACTAATCACATTAGTAAGAGCATTTTCTTTTCTTTTTCTTTTTTCTTTTATCTTTTTTTTCCTGATACTTTATTTACATTTCAAATGTTTCCCCCTTTCCAGGTCTCTCCTTTGGAAACCCCTATCACATCCCCCCTCCCCCTGCCTCTATGGGAATACCCACCACCCACCCACCCACTTCTGTCTTTCCTCCCTGGCATTCCCCTCTACTGGAGCACCTAACATTCTCAGACCCAAGGGCCTCTCCTTCCACTGATGGCCAACAAGGCCCTCCTCTGCCACATATGTGGCCAGCACCATGGGTCTCTTCATATGCATTCTTTGGTTGGTGATCCAGTCTATGGGAGCACTGGGGAGCCTGACCAGTTGATACTGTTGCTCTTGGGGATTAGCGTGTCAACACATAGATATCTATATGAACATTTAGACTATAGGACTTTTTCCTGATTTTGCTCTTTAATGTCATCAAGCATGTCTTTTATCATTGTTTCAAAGTCTACCATGATTACAACCAAAACTTAGGAAACACCCAGTGTGATGAAACATGTTTACCAGTGCATGTTTAGATTTCAGGAAAAGATACATAAGAAGTGTCAGTATTTTCTTGAAATGACTATAATACATCAACTGTTTCTAGATAAGAGTAGTACCGATGTTCTGGTACAAGCAATACATAAGCTCTAATGCTCACAGTTCTTCTCTAAGATCAAGGACTGACTGAAATTGCCCATTCAACCAGAAAAGACCCAGGAAAGGGCAGAGTTAAATGGCAGGCTCTTTCCTGGCATTACCGTGTTAGGATATGACAGCTCAGCTCTAGCCAAACACGGCTAAACAAACCCCCAAGGACATCACTAAAAAACATTCAAGTTGCCTGCTGAATGTTCTCCAAAACAATGATGATGAGGACAACAAAAATCATGTAAATAGAAATGAATGAAAAAGCCAGGGCAGGTCAAATGATCTCCCCAGTGAGACTAGAGTCCTGGCCTGAGCACTCCCTGTGCGAACCGTAAGAGCAATCAGTGATGGAAATCCCACCTTCACCCCCGGGAGACTGTTGTGCAAGAATGCTTACCATTGCTTCTACTCAGAGGAAACATTTTTAATCTGCCTTTCCCTCAGAGAGTACTACATAACATGTCATATATTTATCTTTATAAATGAAAATTAATTGTTATACTGTCTTTGAGCAGAGATGTTCTTTCAACTTAGCTCGGGTTCTTAGCAGCAAAATTGTTCTTTCCCTCTAAAAGGATTCCTCAGAGTAATGGAGTTCCTTCTGTACTGAGCTTTGTATACTTTTATCTTATTCTGTCCTTATATGAAAACAGGCAGCGGTAAGTAATCAGAATGTTTCAATTAAGTGGTCTAAAACCCAGTAAACGGGTTGGAGTGATGGTTTAATGGTTAAGGACATATATTGCTCTTGCAGAAGACCCAAGTTTCTCCATGTCTGTGTTGGGCAGCTCCCATGTACCTGTAACTCCAGCTGTAAATGATTTCATGTGTTCTGGCCTCCCTTGGGAACCTGCACTTCCTATAAACACACAGACACAAAGACACAGACACAAACACCCACACAGACACAGACACACACAGGCACACACACACACACACACACACACACACACACACACACACACACACACACCACTGCCACTGCCCCCCAACCAAAACATAATAATAAATAAAACTCAGTAAATGAAAACGTTAAGAAGTACCCTAGCATCTTTTGCTGTGATTTGACAGACTGTAATGAAATATTGTTTACATAAATTTCTCAGGGCTGAGAAATTTTTTAGATTGCATTACAATTTACCATTTGGTTTGTCTGCCATTGGGATCATATTGTTCATTGTGATTTCCTCTGTATCATTTTAATATAACATCTTTTAATGTAACTAAAAATGTATTGTGTTCAATAGAAAAGGCAATGTTGGCCTTTTGACTGCAAAATTTAAAAAAATCAAACCAGTTTTCTCCACGCTGAATCATTTACTTGCCATTTAAACATGTTTTAAACAATATTTACATTATGAAATTGGCTGCATACATTCTCTACTGCATAATTGCACAATGTCTCCCAATTCACACTTTAAAAACTCTAAATATTTCATCATAAATCTAGAGAATTTTTCTTTAATAGGAAGTTCTGCCTTTGTATTACAGTCTCTGTGTTATGCATGTGCTACAGCTCTGCATTAGGACCATTACATTTTAAATTCATTATACATAATGGAAATCTGGTATGACAGTTTCAAATTTTTAAACAAATTGCTAGCATAAATGTATAAAATTAAAATTGCAGTTTATTTCTTTTTTATGTTTCTAATAGAAATGTTAGTGACATTAATAATCAGGGAAGAATTAAAATGCTAGTATTCTTTTGTTTAATGGCATCATCCTTTTTTCGAACAGTATGCATGTATATTGTTTTTGGTTTTTGGTTTTTGGTTTTTTGAGACAGGGTTTCTCTGTGTAGCCCTGGCTGTACTGGAACTCACTCTGTAGACCAGGCTGGCCTCGAACTCAGAAATCCGCTTGCCTCTGCCTCCCAAGTGCTGGGATTAAAGGCGTGTGCCACCACTGCCCGGCAATGTATATTGTTTTTAAGTGGCAGGCATTTTTAACTTGTAGATTCAAGCTAAAGTATAAATAAGATGCTAGTTGTGTGGAATCTTACACTATGCTTAAGATTCTATATCTGTCTAATTTGTAAGGTCTGAAAATGTTTGTACTTCCGTGAGGTTTTCTACCTTTACAACCAGCGGACATTGGTCAAGCTCCGACCGTTGTGAAACCCTTCTGCAGTCATTTTCAACAGCATGCACTGACATCTTTGATTTTTGTTTATGATCTTTCAGCCAGTTCCCAATCCTTGGGACTCTGTTCTCATCCAAGGCAATTGTAATTAATTTGTAAGGAAAAGTTCATGCTCCACTCTTTCAAATGCTTCACTGGAGACCAAATCCATGACATCTGCGTAGCCTCTTCATCCAGTGAGATGAAGGGTATAATTAGATGTTGCATAACCTTATCAAACAAGTAAATGGTGGTGATCTGCCATGATTTCTTCATTATGGACCAAGCTGTTGACGACCTGGGATTCCATTGTTGTGTAACTGCTTACAGATTTTTCCTTTCTTACTTAACACCTAGTAATAATTTATTATTAATCATTGGAGAACATTTTACCTGTTAGGAGCACATTTAGGAATAAGGAAATCTAAAAGAAAGTAGTTGTTAAAATCACTTTAGTCTATATTTTTGTTTTATTTGTTGAGTTTGTGTATGTGTTTTTTATTTGATACTTTTTGATTTGGGAAGAATTTTAATGAATAAATACTTCATAGTATTTCATCCTCCTTCTCCACAGCCCAGCGTCTCCCATTTCCTCTCATTCCCTTCAAAGCCCCTTCTTTAAATGCTTTTGAAAATACTGTTGTATTCATTCTCATATATAATTATGTTATAATTTATATTATAGAACATATTATATTACTACATATTATATATAATAAACTAGACAGGCACAATAAAAACTGACCAAGTCCATTTCATTTTGATGTTGATTGTGTATGTGTATGTTTACAGCTGATCCCTTGGGATAAAATAAACTACCAGGAGCCTTGTCCCTAGAGAAACTGATCCTCTCTCTCTCTCTCTCTCTCTCAGAAAACACTGATCCGGGGTGGTGCCTTGTGAAATTTATTCCATCCATATTAGCATGTCAGCTAGTATTGTCTTTATATCAGTTTTATTTAAGCAGCAAAACTGCTGAGGTTTGATGTTTCAGGAGTGCAACTTCCCTCTCACATCTCGATACTATCTGACAGAAGATATCCTGGTCTCTGACTCTTGCAATCTTCATGTGCCTCTTCCATGATATTCCCTAATCCTGACTTACAGGCGCTCTATTGTAGATATAATTGGGAATGTGCACCCCATGTTTATTGTTCTTTATATTTTGATTACTTGTGGATCTCAGTAATAGTCTTTATAAATTTGTATGTGTGTGTGTGTGTGTGTGTGTGTGTGTGTGTGTGTGTATGGGAGAGAGAGAGAGAGACAGAGAGAGAGAGACAGAGAGAGAGAGAGAGAGAGAGAGAGAGAGAGAGAGAGAGAGAGAAAGAGAGAGAGATAGCACAGGTAGGTAGGCCATCTCCTACAGGATCCGGCTGTGGGAAAAGAACATGCTGATTAGAACTCTATTTCTCCTCGACCACATAGGAAGACCAGCTGTCGCAACTCTCTCAGACACTGAGATCTCTCGGACACTGAGCCACCAACTAGGCAGCATACACCAGCTGATATGAGGCCCCCAACACATATACAGCAGAGGACTGCCTGGTCTGGCCTCAGGGAGAGAAAAGGCACCTAGCCCTCGAGAGACTTGAGGCTCCTGGGAATGGGGATGTCTGGAGGGGTGGGGATGGGAGAGGTGGTGACATCTTCTTGGAGATGGGGGAGGAGGAATGGGATGAGGAACGGTCAGAAGGTGGATGGGGTGGGATCACTACTGGACTGTAAAAAAAATAAAAAGAATATTTCAAAAAAAGAACACTAAAGGACACAAAGGACCTCATAAAACTAAAGATTCCTAACAACAAGGAAAACAATTAAATGGCTGAAGACGAAGCCCACAGAGTGGGATGGAATCTTTGCCACGTACAGATCTGCTAGAGAACCAATGTCCAGAATGTATAAGGAACTCCAAAAGCAAAGAATCAGAAACAAAAGATTTCATGTTTAAAATGGGCTACACTTATCATGAGGGTTCTCAAAAATGAAATAAAAATGGTTAATAAATATCTTCTAAAGTGTTCAACATTCTTACCAATCAGAGAAATGCAAAATAAGACTACTTTGAGGTTTCATCTTGCCAATTCAAAATGGCTATGATCAAGAAAATAACTGACACTTAGTGCTGGCGAGGATGAAGGGAAAGGGGACCTTCTTCTGCTGTTGATGGGATTGCACAGGTTGTGGCAACGATGGAATCCAGTGTGGAGAATGATCAAAAGGTTGAAAGTAATTCTGCCATATAACACATATATTCCACTTTTTTACATACACCCAAAGGACCTGATATTCTACTCAAAGACATGTTCATTGCCAGTCTATTCACAATAACAAGGAAATGGAAATGACCTAAATGTCCTTCAACTGATGAATGAGTAATGAAAATGTTATTTCCTCTGAGAAGAAAAATGAAACCAAGCAATTTTCAGGTGAATAGATAAAATTGAAAACATTATACAGAGCGAGGTGCCTCAGAACAGAAAGACAAACACCACATGTTCTTCCTGAATCATTATAGTTGGATGCATAGCTGGAAGTAACTACAGAATCCAAGAATGTAGACAAAGACTATGGGGGAGGGTAGAATGAGTTCTATAGACTGGGACAATAAGACCCAGTTGATGTAAGGGGGAGGGGAAGCAGAAAGTAGGGAGGGGACTTCATGTGGGGGAGGGTGGGGGAAGGACAGTATAGATGAAGAGGGAAGAAGAGATAAATAGCACCAAGGGTGTATGAAAGTGCCACAGAAAAATATTTTATGAGTTTACTTAAAAGTATGTGTCTGTCTCTGTCTCTCTATCTCTCTGTCTCTATGTCTCTCTCTTTCTCTCTCTCTCTCTCTGTGTATGTGTCTATGTGTGTGTGTGTGAGAGAGAGTCAGAGACAACAATATGTGTGTGTCTGTCTCTGTGTGTGTCTATGTGTGTGCATGAGAGAGAGACAGAAAATATGTGTGTATCTGTGTTTCTGTCTGTGTGTCTGTCTCTCTCTTTCTTTATGTGTGTGTCTGAGAGACAGAGAATATATGTGTCTGTCTGTGCGCCTGTCTGTTTCTCTGTGTGTGTGTGTGTGTGTCTCTGTCTCTGTCTCTGTCTCTCTCTCTGTGTGTGTATGTGTGTGTGTGTGTATCTAGTTATGGTAATAATACTGTGTAGAAAAAGTGCCAGGCATGGAAGACGCCCTTCGATTTCAGGTGTCTAAGAGACTCAGAGACACCCCAAAGCAGGGTAGATTTACCATTGCCCTGTTGCCTCCCAAATCTTGGAGGTAAGTTTCTATTGCTGAAGGCATGCGTTAGACATGGTACATGACGGACTTAAGCTGGGAAAAACCTGGCAGTCTCCTCCCTAATCCTATACTATGGTAAAGTACTGCAAGCAGCCAAGGGAGGAAAGTAAGCAAAGCAAGCAGTAACTCCACCTTACTGCATAAGTTGTGTGTGTGTGTGTGTGTGTGTGTGTGTGTGTGTGTGTGTGTGTGTGTTTCATAATCACAAAATTAAATGAGTTATTTTGAGAGTCTTTGGTCTTCTCTTTTATTTCGCCCATGTAAAATTCTTTCCAAGAGAATAAATAAGGATTCGAGCCCTGTTAAATAATGAATAGTTAGATTTTCAAAGAAAAATAAAAATTAGACATATTTGTTGCTCAGAGAGTCTGGAGCATGAAGGAATGGGTTTCATTTTTCTTCAGGTAGAAAAATAGTAATTCGACTTATAAAGTTCAATAAAATAGCGAAGATCTATAGATGCTTAGATGCATGGCGGTAAATACTCAAGCCTTAAGAAAACTAAATGAAACACAAATATTTAAACTGCTATGTATATGTAAATAGCTGTAATGTAAGCTAATTACAACTAAAGCACTCACGACATTGAGGATTTCCTGATATACCAGCTGACTTTTCATGACATGTCTTCACAAGGACAGCAGTAAGTAGTAATTTACTGACAAATCAGCAGTGGCTGTTTCTGTATCAAGGATGGCCACAGAAGAGTTGTTCATATAGATATTCCTTCTTAAAACCTGTTGAGATGTGCAAGCATCTTTCTTGGGCAATAGAAGCAAAACTATTGTTTTGACCTTCAAAATTAGCGAAGTCTGGGAAATTAGGCACACCCTTCCTCTGATTATATTTTCTTTGAGTTTGGGCCAATTTAAAAATATGTATGAAAAGTTAATATTTTTAATAGACGTCTTTTATTGTCCCCAGAGACATCACAAACCAGGCTTACAATCCAGTATCTTATTTCTGGAGCTGGGTGACTTAAGTCTTACTCATCAGCATGCTGAATTGCTCCTTTCCCGACTAACAGATGCCTCCAAAAACCTTTCTGACATCCGTGTTTTGAGCTGTCGTGTCTTGCTGAATCAAAGCCAGTGAATTTGAAACAAGTTCAATATCATGTTCTTTAAGGATTAATTAGCCTTCAGAGCTTGAAAAACAAAACAAGGGACACCTGTCCTCATCCGAACCCTGCAGATATATTTTCCTAGACATTTCTATTTCAAGAAAAATCCCATTCTCCTGAATAGCAGTGTTAGTGGACAAGTGAGCACACACTGACTTAACTTTGAAACAGAAGTCCAGTGTAACAACCTTGATCATGTTCTGAACATGACTACGTATAGTTCACACAGTAGCCAGATTCTTCCTATTCCTACCATGGACCTACCCAGAGCCTCTTCTTTTTCATTCCAAGGAGACTCAGCTCAACCCTCATTCAATTGAATCCCCTCACCTGGGGGCCTTTGAGATAACTGCCCCAGTTCAGAGTGCTACATACATTTTCTGGAATGTCAACAGTATGATTGCTGACATGCTATCCATTCTTAAAGTGATGCAACTAAGAGACTTTAAGGGTTGTTTTGTGTTGTTGTTGTATTTGTTTGTTTCTTTTAAGCTGCAAATTCAGTATCACCTGAAAAACTTGTGCAAATTTCTTGTTTTCTCAATTACCCAGATTACTGCTCTTTAACTATGTTATTTTATTAGATATTTGAGAATTTTATACATGTATCCAATGTATTTTGATTATATTCACCCTTGCCTCCCCCCAAACACCTCCTAGATTCCACAAAAATCCTTGCGAATTTCGTTTTCTTTTCTATTTAAATGTTTTAATTTTGTAAAAGAATTTCATACATTGTCCTGTTTCCATCATTTCCACCCTCTACCTCCCACCTCCCTCCTCCAAATCTGTGTGTGTGTGTGTGTGTGTGTGTGTGTGTGTGTGTGTGTGTGTGTGTGTGTGTGTGTGTTTAAAGGTGACCACTTGGGGTTGGATAATTTATCAGGAACCTTACCTATGAAGATTCCTTCTCTCAGAAGCCCTTAATAGCCTGCAGTGGGGTCTTGTGAGATTTCTCCCACTCACACTGGCATGTAAACCAGTGTTGCTGTTCTGGTCTTTTGTAGGCAGCCATGTTATTGGGATTTCATTAGTGCAGTTTCTCTGTCATATAGAGAAGACACTATCTCACAGCAGATATCCTTGTCCTCTGTCTCTTATAATCTCCCTACCTCTCTTTTCCAATATTTATTGAGTCTTAAGTATAAAAGCTATGAAATCCAACAACCGGCAGCATGGCAAGATCCCCTCAAGAGTGAAACAGTGGCGCTTATACCTTGGGGTTAACCAACAGACATCTAATTGGACTTATGGCCCACTCAATTATTGTGTGTTTTGGGGGGAGGAAGATTCATGCCTAACTCTGTGAATCTATGTATAGCTATGTATCTGTGGCTGATGAAGTTATGGACCCTAGAAGAGACCCTATTAGTACCACTTTCCTAAAATTATAATTTTTAACTGAATTCTTAAATACTTATCCCTATACATACAGGTGAGTATAGCTTTCAACCTTCTTCACAGTATCTTTTCTTTGCATCAGATAAAGACTGTTACAGAAATACATAACTAGTCAAAATGCAGACAAGTGATCGTGGACTCCTGATACCAGCTAGCACGTCTACAGTAGACTAGTGCTGTTAAGTGAAAATGTGTATAGATGTCATCTTTATTATAGAGGAAAGCTGGCATGTACAAAAAACTGACTACTTGTTATCAATTGCATGGCTAGAACTTGGCCACTGAAAGGCTTGGTAATTTGCACTTCAATAGATGTTTGAAAAGACCTTGGGGTGGGTGATGGGTATCAAAACTATCTATGGGGCAGGATATGGGCGTCAAAGTTTAATCAACTGACTGAGGAGGTAGCTAAGTGGGAGAAAGCACAGCATTAGGGCCTGAGTTATGATCCCATACTCATGTAAAAAGCTGAGTGTGGCTATTGCTCCTGTAATCCCAAGACTGGAGTGATGTAGACAGAAGGTCATGAGCATTTGATGGCCAGACTGTCTAGCTGAAAAATGGTGAGCTCCCAGTCTATTGAGAGACCTACCTTCAAAAAATAAGGTAGACAGTGGTAGAGGGAGACATCTGTCCTGTTCTCCTGCAACTACATGCATGCAACACCTGTATAACACACACAACACACACACACACACACACACACACACACACACATTATAATAACAAAAAGATGGGCTATTCATTTGATTATTTAATCAAATAATTATCTTTTAATGAATTTTATGAAGTTATAATGAAAAATAGTAACCAACGTCTGTAAATTGAAATACAGATTACCTGAAAAGTAAGACTGCAATTGCATCAAAGTAACTTTAAATCATTTTTATTACTTTTATTTTTTGAGGTTATAGTCTAATCACACCATTTACCCTTCTCTACCCACCATCCAAAGCCTCCTATATACTACTCCTGTCTGTTTCTGAAATTCATGGCCCGCTTTTTTCCTTAAGTGTTGTTACATACATTTATGTATATGTATATGCACATGTATTCCTAAATATAACATGAACAGTCTGCATATTACTCACATGTATGTTTTCAGGAGTGATAATTCATATTGAACAGATTGGTGTGCTCATATTTTCAGTAGAACCCTTAGTTATAGCCGTGGTTCTGGCAATGTAACTAAATGAGTAGAGGGCTACCCTAGCATATCTGAGTATCTCTATTAAATTACAGTACATCATAAAATCACGTGGTGGAGGCATTCCGGCTTGTCGTCCTAGTTACTCTGGAGAGAAGTACTGGGGGATAATGACGTGGAACTCACTCTCAGCCCCAGCTAGCTGCAGGATCCCAGGAGCTACCTTAGAGCCATACTCAAGATAACAATGTGCCATTTATAACGCTCTCCACTTGAATCACCATATTCCCTACACTTTACCTTCACTACCAAGATGAAAACCATATGCAAAATGGTTCCATACATAGCAAATTGCAAGATTACTTTAACATTCAATAAATGCTCATATTTTAAAATCCTCTTTATTGATCTGATAATTTCCCATCAAAGCTATTAAGAACTTTGAATTATACTCATGTGAATGATAATACCATATTATATAAATAACAATACAATTACAACAATTCTTAGCGAGACTAAATAAGGCAGAACTAATTAATAAAATGCCAAGGAAGCTAAGATGGCCCATTTGTATCAGTTTCACAGGAAACTAGATATACTCAAATAATTTATTAAGCCTATAAATAAAACTAAATAAATTTCATTTTGGAAGAAAAAAAAGTATATTTGCATTTTAATGGGATATCTAGATTCACGTGGGAAGTCACTGAGTTAAAATATAAATAAGCCTGATTAAAATTATTAAATAAAAATCTCTTTTTAACATATAATCTTGAACAACTAATATTAAAGTTCTGTAATGTTTTCCTTCTTCTTGAAAGCAACCTATGAATTTGATGTAAATACTCATGAAAAAATTTAAGGGAGTTTCCTCTTTTAGATCAGTGATGAGAGAGACAATAACTAATCTGTTCTTTGCAGATACATAGAACAATGCTTAACAGGCAGAAATCTTTGGTAAATATTTCATGACTGAATATACACTTTGTATAATATGAAAGTAGATACAAGTAAATATTACACAAGAGACTATGTGCCAAGTATTACACAAGAACACTGTACACATACAGCAGAAGATAGTAATACAGTAGAGACTGTCAGACTTGGCAGATGGACTGATGTAGTCTGGTAGGCATGTCGAAAATCCACAGGACAGGTACTATGGTGACTGGAAATCATAGTTAAAAGTGATATTGCTTTCCAAAAATTCCAAGAATTTTTCTCTTCTCAGAGAAGCCAACACTATGCTCTTTAGACCTTTCAAAGGATCAGAATAAATGCATGTAGTTAATCTATCCAAAGAAATGAATTATGGTCTATAATCAAATCTGTTAAATACCATCATAGAAACACTAAGATTAGTGTTTAAAGGAACAACCAAAGGCTGTTGTTGTCTAGCTAAGTTTCTATAGCAAAGACCTGAACAAAATGGAATGCCAACTGTGTATTCTGGCGTGACAGTCCATCACTAAGAAGTTAAATTAAAAAGGCTTTGAATCTTACATGTGTATTATGATTATTATTAGCAATTATTTGTAAAGTTCATTCAAACTTTTCAAGTTTTTAGCTCATTTTTCTGCTACCATAACAAAATATCTAAGATTGGATAATTTATAAAGAAAACAAATTTAGTTTATAGTCATGATATCTGAGAGGTCCAAGAGAGCAAGCATAGCCACCAAGGTGTTTGAAGGATGCTCATATTCCCTCTGTAATCCATTTACCCCAAAGGACTGCACAATCCAATCACCTAACAAAAGCCCCATCTGCAATCTTCAATTACCACATTAATTTGGATGATATTGCATTATATTTTCAGCATATGAAATCTGGGAGAATATGGTATTGTTGTTCTCATTATTTAGAGAATAAAATTGAATTTAAAGAAAGGTTACAAACTTACACACACACGCACATATTAGATTAATTATTAAATTACTAATTATAGACATTGCTCTTAAAAACAAGAGTTTTAGCATGGCATATTAATATGTATAGTGGATATAAGAAAATGAGAGAATATACAAAAGAAATATTCAAATGTGTCATTTTAGCCAGGAAACCATCTCATTGTGTTACCTTGTTCTTACTTCAGCTTCTTCATTAGCATCCTCATCTTGGTCAGTCTTCAGTGTCCTTAAGAAAGTGTAAAGAAAAAAAAAAAAAAAAAAAAAAAAAAAGAAAGAAGCCGGGCAGTGGTGGCGCATGCCTTTAATCCCAGCACTTGGGAGGCAGAGGCAGGTGGATTTCTGAGTTCGAGGCCAGCCTGGTCTACAGAGTGAGTTCCAGGACAGCCAGGGCTACATAGAGAAACCCTGTCTCGAAAAACCAAAAAAAAAAAAAAAAAAAAAAAAAAAAAAGAAAGTGTAAAGAGAGATTGTAGGATAGTTGAGAGAATAATTATAAAGATATTTATTATCATTTGTATCCCATTACAACAGAATGCTTTTAAAGGCACAAAAACGCTTCTTAAGCCAACAACAGTAGGAAAAACAAGCTTTCCTTAAGAGCAACTGTCAAAGTTTATGAGAAAATTGTTATTGATGTTTATTCAGCTTCATTCAATGTCTGGGTCTGGCATTGAGACATTTGCATAACAGCAAAGTAGAAACAAGATTCCAACCTTTGAGTCAATGATAAATTTTTCTTCCCTGGCAGTATCTTATTCTCCTTTTATGTCTTAATAATTTCCATATATATACATGGAAATTATTCCCCTAACTGTCATTATTTTAAAACCCATTTTAAATATAATCTTATTCTTTTAGTCATACAGGAAGAAATGATGGTAAGAGATAAAAACATATTTAGATATATAATCAATAGTTTGTAACAAATTTTAGTAAGTTCTTGCTAGTCTAATATAAGTAATGGGATCTGGATGGTCATTTTGAACTGTGAATATAGAAGTTTATAGTGAGACTCAATTTAGCCATCACTCTTTTTCAGAGACTTATATGTTATATAAAACGGCATGGTAAAATCTTAATAGATACCTTGAGTAATCTGTTATAGTTCTTTATAACAAGAGACTATCCTTTTTACTTATAGTATTAAGCATTGCTTTCTTCCCTTTAGTATCAACATTGAAAGGCCAGCTATAAGTTTTCTAATTACTCCAAAGATACAAATAGGAGAGAACCTTGCAGAAAAAAAGCAAATCCAGTCCAAAAGAGAAGAAAGTCCTCCCAGAGGAGAGCAGAATGGAAACAGATGTGGTGTCATCCTCCATTACGTTAGCTCATGCAAGCTTCTTGCTAAAGAACAGGCATTCAATCTGCTTCGAGTTATTTGTCACTTGGCTTCTTTATATTTCCATGCCCTACTTTGCATTTTGTTCACTACTCATTGTGTTACACAATCTAAGTTCTGGGGAAAAAAAAGTTAATATATGGTCTTACCAAGACTTGAACTATACAGCCAAGTTTAGAGCCTTTGTACAACCTTGATGTTTTGATTCTGCAACCAAACTTGCTCCTTTTGGAGTTTGAGTTCACTTGCTCTTGGCTCAGGAAAATGTAAAACCCCAATGCATAGGACTTTAAACGGCTTATAAAATATTCAAAAAGCTTCTTGCACATCAAATAGCTCTTAAGACAGAACATTTTGATGAGTTTAGTGTAAATGAATCAGAAGCATATGGATTAAATTTACCTTAAAATACTCCTGGGTTTTAGAATTAAGGGAAAATGTGCTTGGCAAAACACATTTTGGGTTTTGCCTAACCCAGAACATTGGAAAAGTAGTTCAAGATGTTTGACGAACCCAAAACATGGCTGGGTTCACCCATCCCTAATCCCCTGTGGTAATAGTAAAGGACAGGCAGGGGCAGATTTTAGGTGCATAAGTCTAGCTTAGGTTTGATCATGACCATCCCAAACTATTGGAGAACTTGCAAATGACTTACCTCATCTAAATCAAATTTGTGTTATGGGCCTTTTAATAATTTCTGTGTGAATGTGTGCTTTATATGAAGGGCGCAGCCCCATGTAATTACAGCAACTCTGATGAGCCCACTCACTACAAACAAATTTCATAGACTTTGCCTACCTAGAGTATATTAAGAGATACAAGATGCTGCCATGTGCTTGAATTAGCTTAGAAGACTGCCAACTAATAAAATTAAAACAAGAAAGTGCTAAAGAAGATCAGAAATTCACCAAATGCATTATGCACAATAATAGTTAAAAACACCGGTATAACTAGTTCCTAATACAAGAATTGAATAGTATTTCTGAGAAATTATATCCTGGGCAATGAAATTACCTAAGTGTAAGTAATATACTTAGATGCAAAAAAACAAAGCTTACTCATTCATAAATTAGGGAATTGCCATGGGTACTTAAATAATTTCTAGTTAATTTATGACTGATTTCCTTCTTTTAAATGAAGAAGAAATTATATATATATATATATATATATATATATATATATATATATTCATATACATTGTGTTTGTGTGTGTGTTCATGTGTGTATTCCTATAAAAAAAATCAGCCAAGAAGTTACACAGATTACTGACTTATTTAAAGTATATTGCTGTAACTCACAGGTTCAAAGAATTTCAAATTACCTTAAGTATTCATGAAAAAAGTTGGTTAAAAATATTCATGATGAAGTAACAGTATAGAAAGACTCTAAAGTATAAGTGTAAAGTATACATGAAATTTTAAAAAAATTAAATACTATATATATAGTCTTAACTTTAAAATAATAAACAAATATGCATTTTCAATGTTAATGTCAAGTTTGGGGTGCTTTCAACAAGACAAAACTATAATATAAAATGATAATAACCTATGTACTTTGATGCAAATCAGAAATATAAAACATATTTTATACTTTAATTCAGTGGTTTAAAATTTTTAATTTTATACAATTATATATATATATATATATGTATATATATGATTCCACTGATTGGCTTAAATAGTGCATTACATAAAAGCAATATTGGAGGGGATAACATTTGAAATGCAAATAAAGAAAATATCCAATAAAAAAATACAAAAAATGTATTATCCCTGAATCTCAATGAGAAATGTGAAGGAAATTTAAATACACCAAGAAACTTCCTTTTTTTCACTATATGTTATAATTTCAAAATATATCATGCTGTAGATTAATCATACCTAATAAATAAATAATTTCATTGGAATTAAAAAATACGTATTATTAAAAAAAAAAGAAAAGCAATATTGGCTTCAAAATAATTGATTCATGAAATAATTGATAAAAACAGAGTTCATGTATCACTGGGAGTAAGAGTGTGTTTATTCTGAAGCAAGTGAGTTACCATGGCTTTAAAACATGCATTCAAATTGCTAAAACTAACATGCTCCAACATGAAAGTCATTTTATGAATACTTTATATTTGCAAAACAAAAGAAAGACATAAATCAGGTCATGACCACACAGGTCAATGGAGACAGCAAGAAGTTGCATTACAGTAGAGTAGGGGAAAGTCTGGTAGAGATTTCAGAGGTTATCTGACTACATTCTTGGCTTTCGGATTCAAGAAAATCTGTGGTTTATTAACATATCAGATGTATTTTACATGATGGTTGAAGAGACGGTAAGTGAAGAACAGAGGCCTGTGTTGTTTTCTTAATTTCTTTCTCAGTCCATTTATCCTTTGTGTAGAGAAAAACTACTGATTTCTTTGAGTTAATTTTATATCCAGTCATTTTGCTGAAGTTGTTTATCAGCTGTAGGAGTTCTCTGATAGAATTTTTGGGTTTTCATATGTATACTATCATATTATTTGCAAATAGTGATTCCTTGACTTCTTCCTTTCTGATTTGTATCCCATTGATCTCCTTTTGTTGACTAATTGCTCTAGCTAGAACTTCGAGTACTATATTGAATAAATAGGGAGAGAGTGGGTAGCCTTGTCTTGTCCCTGATTTTAGTAGGATTACTTCAAGTTTCTCTCCATTTAATTTGATGTTGGCTGTTGGTTTGCTGTACATTCCTTTTATTATGTTTGGGTATGTGCCTTGAATTCCTGATCTTTCCAAGACTTGTAACATGAAGAGGTGTTGTATTTTGTCAAATGCTTTTTCAGCATCTATGAGATGACCATGTGATTTTTTTTCTATGAGTTTGTTTTTATAGTGAATTACATTGATGGATTTCAGAATATTGAACCATCCCTGCATCCCTGGGATGAACCCTATGTGACTGTAGAGAAAGATCATTTTGATGTGTTCTTGGATTCAGTTTGCAAGAATTTTATTGAGTATTTTTACATTGATATTCAATATTCATAAGCAAAGTTGGCCTGAAGTTCTCTTTCTTTGTTGGGGTTTTGTGTGGCTAAGGTATTAGCATAACTGTGGCTTCATAGAATTAACTAGGTAATATTTCTTCTGTTTCTATTTTGTGGAAAAGTTTGAGAAGTATTGGTATTAGAGCTTCTTTGAAGGTCTGAAGGTCTGATAGAATTTAAAACCATCTGGCCTTGGTTTTTTTTTTTTTTTTTTTTTTTTTGGTTGGGAGACTTTTAATGACTGATTCTATTTCCCTTGGGGTTATGGGACTGTCTAGTTTATCTAGTCCTGATTTAGCCTTGGTACCTGGTATCTGTCTAAAAATTATCCATTTCTTTCAGATTTTCCAGTTTTGTTGAGTATAGGCTTTTGTAGTAGGATCTGATGATTTTTTTTTTAATTTCCTCAGTTTCTGTAGTTATGTCTCCCTTTTTAATTTCTGATTTGGTTAATTTGGATACCATCTCTGTGCCCTTTAGTTAGTTTGACTAAGGGTTTATCTATCTTGTTGACTTTCTCAAAGAACCAGCTCTTAGTTTTGTTGATTCTTTATATAGTTCTCTTTGTTTCTAATTGGCTGATTCCTGCTATAAGTTTATTTCCTGCCATCTACTCCTCTTAGGTGTGTTTGCATCTTTCTGTTCTAGAGATTTCAGATGTACTGTTATGTTGCTAGTGTGGGATCTTTCACCAATTTCTTTATGAAGGTACTTAGTGCTATGGATTTTCCTCTTAGCACTGCTTTCATTGCACCCCATAAGTTTGGGTGTGCTATGCCTTCATTTCAGTAAAATTCTAGAAAGTCTTTAATTTTTTTCTTTATTTCTTCCTTGACCATTGAGTAGAGGGTTATTCCATTTTGATGAGTATGTGGGCTTTCTGTTGATTTTGTTTTTACTGAAGACCAGGCTTAGTCCAGGGTGATCTGCTAGAATGCATGGGATTATTTGAATCTTCTTGTATCTGTTGAGCTTGTTTTGTGTAGGATTATACGGTCAGTTTCAGAAAAGGTACCATGACGTGCTGAAAAGAAGGTATATTCTTTTGTTTAGGGTGAAATGTTCTGTAGATATCTGTTAAATCCATTTGATTCATTATTTCTGTTAGTTTCACTGTGTCTCTGTTTAGTTTCTGTCACCCTTCATAATACTCACAAATAATATGAAGTATCTTGGCGTAACTCTAACCAAGCAAGTGAGAAATTTGTATGACAAGAACTTCAGTCTCTGAAGAAACAAATCAAAGAAGACCTCAGGAGATGGAAAGATATCCTATGCTCATGTATCAGTAGAATTAATATAGTAAAAATAGCCAACTTACCAAAAGCAATCTACAGATTCAATGCAATTCCCATCAAAATTCCAACTCAATTCTTCACAGAGATAACAAAAGCAATTCCTTCATCTGGAGTAACAAAATAACCAGGATAGCAAAAACTATTCTCAACAATAAAAGAACTTCTGGAATCAGCATCCCTGACCTCAAGCTCTACTACAGAGCAATAGTTAAAAAAAAAAAAAAAAAAAAAAAAAAAGGTATAGTATTGTTACAAAGACAGACAGGTAGACCAGTGGAATAGAATTTAACACCCAAAAATGAACCCACACACCTAAGGTCACTGGATTTTTGACAAATAAATCAAAACCTTACAGTACAAAAAAAGACATAATTTTCAACAAATGGTTCTGGTCTACCTGGCAGTCTGCATATAGAAGAATGCAAATTGATCTATTTTTATCTCCTTATACAAAGCTCAAGTATAAGTGGATCAAGGACCTCCACATAAAACCAAATACACTGAATCTAATAGAAAAGAAAGTAGGAAAGAACCTTGAAAACATTGGCACAGGGGAAAAGGTCTTGAATGGCTTTTGCTCTGAAATCGACAAATGACAAATGGAACCTCATAAAACTGAAAAGCTTTGTAAGGCAAAGGACACTGTCAATAGGACAAAACAGCAACCAACAGATTGGTAAAAGATCTTTACCAACCCAACATCCAATACAGGGTTAATATCCAAAATATTCAAAGAATTCAAGAAGATAGACTCCAGAAAACAAAATAACTCAATTAAAATATGGGATATACAGCTAAACAAAGAATTCTCAACTGAGAAATCTCAAATGGTGGAGAAACCCCTAAAGAAATGTTTAACTTCCTTAGTCAACAGGGAAATGCAAATCAAAATGACTCTGAGATTCCACCTCATTCTAGTCAGAATGGATAAGATCAAAAAATCATGTGATAGCAGATGTTGGTGAGGATGTGGATAAAGAGGAACACTCCTCCATTGCTGGTGAGATTGCAGGCTGGTACAACTACTCTGGAAATCAGTCTGGCGGTTCCTCAAAAAATTGAACATAGTAATACCTGAAAACCCAGCTATACTACTCCTGAGCATATATCCAAGTGTTGCTCCATTATATAACAAGGACACATGCTCCACTATGTTCATAGCAGCCATATTTATAATAGCCAGTTGCTGGAAACGACCCATATATCCCTCAACGGAAGAATGGATACAGAAAATGTGGTACATTTACACAATGGAAAACTACTCAGCTATTAAAAATGACGACTTCACGAACTTTGTAGGCAAATGGATGGAACTAGAAAATATCATCCAGAGTGAGGTAACACAGACCCAAAAAGTATGTACTCACTGATAAGTGGATATTCACCCTGAAGCTTAGAATACCCACGATACAACTCAAGGACCATATGAAGCTTAACAAGAAGGAAGGGCAAAGTGTGGATGCTTCATACTCACAAGAGGAAGAAAATGATCATGGAAGGCAGAGGGACGGAGGGATCTGGATGGGAGAGAGGAGGGAGACGAAAACGGGAGGCGAGGCAGGACTAAGTACGGACAAGGACAGGAGAGAAGTCCAGAGGTCCAGCATAATGAATAGAAATAAGTACCAGCCGAGGTGGGAACTTGGAGAACCACTAGAAAGTCCCAGACACCAGGAGTACAAGAGGTTCCCAGGACCCAATGGGGATGACATTAGCAGAAATAACCAAAAGCAGGGAAATTGAACCTGAAGAGAACATCTCCAGTAACGAGACATGACCCCCAGTGGAGGGATGGGGCCATCTACCCATCTAAAAAAATTTTGATCCAGAATTGTCCCTGTCTAAAGGAAATGCAGGAACAAAAATGGAGCAAAGGCTGAAGGAAAGGCCATCCAGAGACCGCCCCACTTTGTGATCCATTCCATCAGCTGACACCAAACCCCTACACTATTGCTGATGCCAAGAAGTACTTACAGACAGGAGGTTGGTATGGCTTTACTCTGAGAGGCTCTGGCAGCACCTGACTAAGACAGATGCATATACTCACAGCCAACCATTGGACTGAGCGTGTGGAACCTAATGGAAGAGTTAGGGGAAGGGCTGAAGGAGCTGAAGGGGATTGAAACCCCATGGGAAGAGCAACATTGTCAATTAACCAGACCCCTCAGAACTGTCAGGGACTAAACCATCAACCAGAGTATACATATGTAGCAAGCAACTGCCTCATTTGGTATCAGTGGTTGGGGAGGCACTTGGTCTTGTGGAGGCTTGATGCCCCAGAGAAGGGGGATGCTAGAGGGGTGAGGCTGAAGTGGGTGAGTGGGTGGGAGAGCACCCTTTTAGAGGCAAAGAGGAGGGATATGGGGTGGGGCTTCATGGAGGGGAGGTCGGGAAGGGGGATAACATTTGAAATGGAAACAAAATGATTTATAAAAAAGAAAAGAACAGAGGTGGGCAATAAAAAAGTTATTAAGGAGCCTAAAGATAATCCAAGACAATTTAGGTGTGGATAGACAATGATTTTCATTTGGGTTTTTCTTGTCAGTACTATTTTCTAGCTATGAATTTCTATTCATTAAAAATATATAATTTAATTTATATGTATAGATGAAATATTGTGTTTTGACCGCTTTGTTTTGTGTGTGTAGCAGTTTCACAAAAGATGTGTAATATCCAGGCTGTTCAGTTGCTTAGACACCTAACCTTGACAGCAGCTTTCTATTACAAAACTAAGGGAAGGTAAAAGAGTTAAGATAAAAAATATGACTTTAAATTATTGCCAGATGGATCCAATGCAATCAAATACTGAACATTTTCTATTATTTTTTCTAATTTTCTAGCTTTAATTTATAGTTTGAATTATATTTATTATGAAGAAATATATTAATAGCCATAGTTGTTACTTAATCATGCCACATAAATCAGGCATAAATAAAGGAGGCTATGTATTCATTTTTGTTAGATTTTAATTTTTGTATAAATCAGGAGGAGAAAGAGAATCAAAGACCATTCGAGGAAGGAAATATAAAAGGTATCGAGCTGTGGTAGGATGCACCTATTATTGAAGCTTGTTGCAGGGTCTGAGGTAGGAGAGCCATGAGTTTGAGGTCAGCATATAGTAAGACCCTGTTGTGATGAAGAGAAAGATGGAAAAAGAGGGAGAGAGGCAGAGCAGTCAGAGTACAACATAAGCGAATGTAAAATGCTAACAATATGGAAAAGTACAATCTATAAAAGTAGTGACAAAAAAGAATGAACAGAGGGGACAGTAGAAAGGTGGTGTCCCTCTCTCCTAAATGCCTCACCTACTTCCACTAATCATCTTCCCAGCTGTATTATCTTAAGAATTAATATTCTCGCCCCTTCTCTTTTGTCCATGCAAATCTTCTCACATTCTTATAATGGATACCTTTCCTTGGGTCTGAAAGAATGAGGCGTTTCTCCTCCCGGAGCTAACATGTATCTTTAATTTTCCCATTTAACTTTTAGCATTAATTTTACTTCTGAAAAAATCTCAAATGATAAAATTACAATACTATAACTTGTCTTACTGTTGTTAATTTGAAAAAAGATGCACCTCTTTGTTTTCTTCCAACATAGAGTCTGGCCATATTGTTGATATCTAAAGTTTGAAGGGGTGATAACATGAAATGTGAAGCTACAAACATGCATTTGTACTGAGAAAAGAAGTGTCCCATATGACCAGGAATAGCTCATACACAAAAGTGTGTTCAATACACTTCAATACAAACCAGCAACAGCTGACAGTGTTTCAGACACTGTGTCTTAAGATCCTCATCTTATCGACATGTTAAACACTAAATACAAAAGCAGACAACTATTCAAGACTCCAGGGTGCTGTGTGCACGTTAATGATCATTTTATTATGAGTATGCACATCTCATAACAATTGTGGTAGATCCAGGGAGAGACACAAACTATATAATTGCATATTTTATATTATGTTATATATTATATATTAAATATTATAACCACCCTTTCAAGGGTTTAATTTTGACATTGGATTATTGAGCCAAGGACAGTGAAGAGTTGTACAATGAAGATTTTATGACACTGAAAAAGAAATTGTTGACATTGGCAGAAAATGGACAGACCTTTCATGTTTCTGAGTTGATAAGATTAATGTTGTAAAAATGTCCATCTTACCAAAGGTGATCTACGAATTCAATGTAACTCCCATCAAAATCCCAATGAAATAATTTATTAAACTTGAAAAAAATGGCTCAAAATTCACATGGAAAGAACAAAAGATTCAGAATAGCTAAACCAAACTTGAACAATAAAAACATGGCTAAGGCTATCGCCATCGCTAATTTTGAGTCACTACAGAGTTACAGTAGTGAACATAGTGGTCCTCTCATAGAAGCTGATGCATTGGTCAGTAGAACAGACTTAAGGACTCAGATCTAACACCCCATGCTTCCATAGTAAATTGTTGTTTTCACAGAGGCAACAACATATTAGAGAATAAACACTAACTTCAATAAATGGTCAAACTGAATGGTTTCATGAAAGTAAACGAAACCAAATACTTATCTCCCGCCCTGTGCAAACTCAATTCTTCTTAAGGTTTGGGACAGACAGAAATGCATGCCAGCTCATGCCCTTAGTTCCAACGTTTTGGAGGCAGAGAAAAAAATGGTGTGAGTTTGAGCACAGTCTAGACAAAGACTGATAAAAGGGAGGAAAAGTGTTCTCCCACAAGAATGTCTAATCACTTACACTTTATTTGACTCTAGATACAGCCAAGTGGACAACCTAAATTATATATCACACTTCTTAATATGCATTATATATTTAAATAGTTAAACTGAAGTTGCTCTCTACATTGGAGAACAATGTTCCTCCATATAGATTATTAAATAAAAAATCTAGTTAGTGTCAGGTATGGTATACCTCCTTTCAAGTTGTTGAATGAAGACTCCCCGAACCTCCCAAAATAATACAGCTTAATGCCAGTTCTTTTGACTATCCTTTAGAACTTAGTGGTAATAACTTGTTCTAAAACACCATACTTGGGTCCTAGATACAGAGAAATCAACCTAGGATTAACTTGCAGACTTTCTCCCTGCTGACTGGTGTGCATGTTTTCTTGGCTACTGGGAGGAAGAAAAAGCCATCAATAATCCTACCCAGCTGTAAGTTTGGGAAATTACAGTAATGACTAGTTTGGCAAGATACACTCATTGGTGCAATTATATCATGAACAATATGTGGATAAACAAATGTTTTCTAATTACACTTAAGTCCTACTTCACAAGAGGAATCTCATGTCTGACACTGTGACCTGGTCAAATACCTATGGATAGAGAGGTCATAAGTCATGTGTAACTACCTGGTTTGTGTGTCAACTTGACACAAGCTGGAGTTATCACAGAGAAGGGAGCTTCAGGTGAGGAAATACCTCCATGAGATCCAGCTATAAGGCATTTTCTCAATTAGTGATCAAGGGGGGAGGGCCCATTGTGGGTGGTGCCATCCCTGGGCTGATAGTCTTGAGTTCTATAAGAGAGCAAGCTGAGCAAGCCAGGGGAAGCAAGTCAGTAAGTTACATTCCTCCATGGCCTCTGCATCAGCTCCTGCTTCCTGACCTGCCTGAGTTCCAGTCCTGACTTCCTTTGATGATGAGCAGCAGCATGGAAGTGTAAGCTCAATAAACCCTTTCCTCCCCAACTTGCATCTTTGTCATGATGTTTGTGCAGGAATAGAAACCCTGACTAAGACAAATTGGTACCAGAAGTGGGGTATTCCTGTGACAACCTGATCATGTTTTGGGGAGGACTGTGGAGGGACTTTGGAACTTTGGGCTAGAAGATCCATTCGATGTTAAGAGCTCTGTGGGATGTTGTGTAGGAGCTTAGAAGATAATGTTGAGAACAGTGCAGAAGATGGAGGCCTGGCTTGTGAAATTTCAGAGGGAAGATTAAAGACTCTTATCAGGGCCATTGCTAGTTTGATTGTGATCATTCTGACATTTTGGTTAGCTGGGGCTGAAGAATCGGCTGTGACTAACATGTTACCAGAACTACTAAAGAAAAATCTTTGCATTACTGGGACTATTAATGCTGGTAAGCTGGAGCTAGGAAATTAGCAGTGATTAAGAAGAGACCAGCATCATTGAGGTGAAATCTTCTGGGAAGTATTTTATGAGAGCACAGAGGCTGTGTTCCAGAGATAGCCAAGGTTGTAACTCATGCTGCAGTAGGACTTGGTAATGTATAAGGGTCACCTAGGTTGTACTGGTTTTGAAGGAATGAAGGGGTTATGAAGAGCAGTTGAGGCTTGGCACTGTTAGAGGCCTCAGAAGGCCATTGGTGAAGGTGCAGCCTCAGTTGCAATTGATGGTCCAGGACTGAACAGGTCATGCAAAGGAGTTGAGGGTTGGCACCATGAAGAGAGCCTATAAGGGGCTATTGGTAAACCTGGTTACAGTGGAAAACAGCAGTGTTTTGGAGATGCCAGTATCATGAGATAACCACCACCACCAGCAGCATCAGTAGAGTACAGGCATTTGGAGCCTAGACGGCAAGATGTGTGCTACAAAGGGTAGAGCTTAAGAAGTGACTCAAGACCTTGGAGGAGCCTAGATCATGAGTGGATCCCAGACATTGTACAGTTGGAGTTTGATTTTGCTTTTGATTTTGACTGTGCCTTGATATTTTCTCTCTTCTAGTAAGAAGGTATTTTAGTGGAGCCCACAGTTAAAAGACTGAATTTTTAAAAGAGTTTGAATTTTAAAAGATATTGGATGTTTTAAAGGGATTGAACTTTTAATATGTAAAGACTGTGGGACTTCTACAGTTATTTAGATCTTGGGGATGAATAAGAAAGTAAGGGCTGAGGCTTAATAGTGATGTGTTTATGTGTCAAGTTCACATAGGGTCAATTGAACTGGCTGATTTTGTGTGTCAAGTTGACACAAGCTGGAAGTATCACAGAGAAGAGAGCTTCAGGTGAGGAAATACCTCCATGAGATCCAGCTGTAAGGCATTTTCTCAATTAGTGATCAAGGGGGGGAGGGTCCATTGTGGATGGTGCCATCCCTGGGCTGATAGTCTTGAGTTCTATAAGAGAGCAAGCTGAGCAAGCCAGGGGAAGCAAGCCAGTAAGGAACATCCCTCCATGGCCTCTGCATCAGCTCCTGCTTCCTGACCTGCTTGAGTTCCAGTCCTGACTTCCTTTGATGATGAGCAGCAGCATGGAAGTGTAAGCTCAATAAACCCTTTCCTCCCTAACTCGCATCTTGGTCATGATGTTTTGTGCAGGAATAGAAACCCTGACTAAGACACCATGCTACTATTATTTTGTCAAAGGACCATAGTACCGGCCAACCTCATAAGTATTCTTACTTATACCTATAGGCTAGTGTGATGTTTTTCATCAGAGAAAGTTCTTTATGCAGTAGATGATTAATACAGAGATCTGGTTGAAGTGCAGAGGGTAAGTGTCTGTGGAGTGCTCAGCCCTTAATGTGATACCCCCATCACACCACCTTGTCACCAAGGCTCAGTGAACACTGCAGAAGAAGCAAAAAAAGCAAAATCCTGTAAGAGCCAGAGGCCAGAGAATATTACAGAAAAAAAATCATGCCTTCAGTACATGAATTGCCAGTTACACTCATGAACTCAAAAATGCTATAATTGTCAGCCAAAACCTACAGAAGATCAATAGTCAACATCCAACACAGAGAAAAGAGGGGGTCATGAGACCCATACCTACCCCATGAGTTATTAGCCTTTTTGACTGCTAGAGAAAGAGACATGTTTTTCTTCACTAGTGTGGCCTTATGGTAGGTTTTCTAAGCTCCAGTGGACAGTCCTGACCAGTGCAAATATGGTCAGTACCAATTGGATTGAGTAGGGTACAGTAGGAGGAGGAGAAAGAGGAAAATGAGGATAAGGACAAGGACAAAGAGAAGGAAAAGGATGATGATGAGGAGGAGAATGAAGAGGAGGATGATGATGAAGAGGACAAGGAGGAGAAGAAGAATGAGGAGGAGGAAGACATGGAGTTAGTAATGGGGTGAAGGGATTATGGAGGAGTTGGTGATTTATACACATTGTGATTTTAACTTTAAATTTTTACAAATTTTAAAAATTTAAGAAAATGGAACTATAAATAAATAAATTATGATAGCAGGTCAAAGAGAACTGAATCTCAGAAATCACATTCCTTTACAATGTTCTTTCCCGTATAGACCATCACCACCCACATGGCATTTGAGGAAAGGAATGCTTGATTTCCTTAGCACAGCAACTGGTATGGCGTGGAACGACAAGAAAGGATTGGCACCGATTATGAAATGTAATGCTAACAGTTACAAGCATCTGAGTTTGCCTAACAATAAAGGTCCTTACTGAGCAAAATATCCTTGAAATGCTCTGGATTTCTTCTGTGTATTAAGCACACACATTATTAACAGATAAGGATTATAATTTTTTCATTTCAGAGGAGAAACTTGGAATTAAGTGATCTTAAAAGGTCTCTTGCAAATTTCCCTTAACTATAGAATATGCGAACAGTTCTTGACAGCAAGAGGATCTGCAATGGCTAAGTAAGATGACTGAAGCCTAGCAATGCTAAGGTATTTGCCCTACCTTACTGGATGTAGGAAGGAGATGGGGAAGAATGCTCTTCAGCAGCTTCCCACATTCAAACTGATGTAGTTAAACATGAAATCCAATGGCATTCCGCAGATTTGCCCTACAAGCTTTTAAAAGATAATAATCTCTAAACAAATACATAACATTTGGAAATATAAAAACATGCCAAAGCTCTGCATTCTCGAGTAAAATATCCTTTGGCTTCATTCCTGTTTCATATTAGTGCCATCTAATATATGAACATTTTAACAGTACTTAGCAAAGGGTGATTAGGGACTATGTAAGTGAGCCTGCAGAAGGATTTACTACAATCTCACTTCAAACAACACAGAGTATGTTGAGCCTGGAGGGAAAGCTAAAGGAATACTGAGCTAGCATAACAGAAACAATATGTACCCATATTAGCATAAAGGACTTTGGATAAAATATGGCATAATTTTTAGGCTGGTTTCAGTTGCTCAGTTGAACCTCCAGTATTTATGCCTCACTTGGCACTGAAACCTGCTTTCTTATGGGCCTTAGTCATCCTTGATAAATAGTATAACAGCTCTTGGAGGTTCCTTTGATTAACAGACAACAATGATGGTACTAAAACTTTATTGAAAGTCAGAATGTAATTTGTAGAGATCCCTTGGAAATTTTGAATATTTTCTTTTTATTTCTGGAAGCAGGTTTTTGGCATAGTAGCTTTTCAGGTAACTCTGAAATGCACTAGAAGCTGGTTTTAATGGGGAAGGAGCTTTTCCCAAAGGAACAGGATTACTTCAAACCCAACCAATGCACTCAGAGATGGAACAGTGTTTATGATACAGCGGTGAGAAAAATGACCTAATTTTAAGGAGCCTACAGCAATTAAGTTTTTCTTGCAGAATTCATAATGGCCATAATATAACTTATAAATCACCAAAAAGCATCCAGTATGGAATTTTCTAATCACAAGATAATTGATGAGAACAAAGAAAATGCCTTTTTAATAGAGACCTAATTTCCTGCCATATCATAATATTCTAGTCCTAATTTTGAGATTGTTAATTTTATTTTCTATACATTCTTAACTCGAAGTCAACAATCTTCCCAATTATTCTGATAAACTTCAGAAGCTGTGTTAAGGCCTGGCATGTAATGAATAGGTGGGAGGTGTCTGTCCAGTGTCTATACTTAATATCACATGCAGAGAAGGACAAATCACTGAGACTGGAAAAACTGTCATTATTGATCCAATGACTTTCCCCTGTAATTATTTTTCTTCAAAATGCATTTCTAATATTTATTTCATCAGTTTTCAAATAGAAAGAAAACATTTGTGATAATATTTTTTATTTACAACAAGCCTTAAACAACGTAAGAGCTGGACAGCTATCTACCCTCTATGCTATTAGAACCCACTTTCCTATTGATAATCCTGACTTATTATTCTTACTATGTTTCATCAGGTCTGCCCCTAACTTCATTTGGCCAGCCCTCAGGGACATATTTTTATGACTCACCTGACCCATGGCAGCCTCTCTTCTCTTCACCTTGTTCTTCTGTATAATATTAATTTACAGAAAGTCTTCAAATAGCATCTTCAAACATAATTAATTATCTTGCTTTTGATTAAATCAATTGTTTTATTTTAGCAAAACGTAAGTTATTTGTGATCTGTTGCTTCACAGAGTCTAATTTTAAGTAAGAGCGCCTTGATACCTATAATTAAATTTTGTATTTCATCTGTCAAGTCTAAGGCAAGATATGATGATGTTTTGGTAGTAGACTTTATTCTGCTTAATAACACCCAGGAGTGTACCTTCATACCAATACCCTTTGTCTTTCACAGTCACAAATCTAACAATTGGGCAAAGCAAGACTTGAAGATGTGAAATCTGAACAGGTACTGTATCTCCTAACTAAAAGCAGAACGGAAATTTAATGGTAAACTCGCATAAGATCGGGCCTATCAGGTCTGGAAAGATGGCTCAGCAGGTAAGAACACTTGCTGCTTTTCTATAGAACCTGATCTCAGTTCCCAGCAGTTGCTTGCAGCTCTGACTCAGAGAGATCCAACTCCTTCTTCGGGTCTCTCCAGGCATCTGCATGCATTTAGCATAAACACACACAGTCATATACACATATACAATTTTAAATTGTTTTAAAAATGAATGAAAATGTTAACTTTTCCTGCAAGACCAGGATCTCATGAGGCTATGGCCTTTCCCAATGTTTTGTAAATCATTTCAGCTTTTGAGTGAAAGAAACATCTTTCATTCGGGAGTATAGCTATTCATAAGTCTATGTGCTTTTAGTGAACTCCATACACATGTTCTCATAGATAATCACAATTAAACTCAGTTTGTCATAAAGCTAAAGTTAACTGAAATAATTTCCTTGTTCTATCATTGATGCCTGTCTGAAGTGTGTACACAGATATTTGTCTTCCCTTGGTGAAAAAACAACACACAAGTAGTTGACCTTGTGAGTACTTTATCACCCTGGAAAAGAATATTTTGTTGAGAAACACCAAAACTAGAAGGATTGATATGTAAGTTTTGCACAAGATCCTAGAAAAGGAAGAACAAACAAAGAATTATATGACAGTCTGATTTCTATATATCAAAGGTATTCTGGAATTCTATTCACCCAGGGTATGCATGAATTACTTGATATACCTTAAATGCTTCCAGGGTTCATTTTAACTTTACTGTGATTTTAGAATGGCAGTTTCTCTTCAGCTAATCTCACAAAGACATAAAAGTAATAATGTAATTACCAAAACACCTTGGAAATCTTGCCTCTAAGGTATTGTTCAGTGATCTTTGTTTTACTCATTGTCTTTGAGAGCCTACATTTCTATTGATGAACAAATATGTTCCAACACCCTAAGCCAATGCTGACTGACACTAGATCTAGCCCTGTCCTTTTGCAAACCTTTGTTGCCTAAAACCCTACCTACCTCGCCTTGTACCCAGACGGATTGCACTGCTGAACAGGGGTTAATATTTCTCTTTCTTAGTCTACCCAAACCTACCTACTTTGATCTGGACCCTTTGAAGATCATGTCTCTATGTATCCATGACAGCATCCATCTGACAGTGCCAGCCCCTGATCAGAGACCAGACCCATCTTTAAATTCAGCTCTTCCATCTTCTACGTGAAGGTGCTTATGATACACAGTCCATGCAGCCAACCCCACCAAGAGAATCCTTTTGCTATCCTCACCCCTTATGACCTTCCCAGTTTCCTGTCTTTGTACACTCTCTACCTGCCCATGCTAACAACTAAGAGACCTATTCTCCTTGACTACAGGCCTCAGGGGTTCCCCAGGTCAATCCACCCACCACTTCACCTGAGTTCTTCAACCTGGTGGACTAACAAATCATAATAAAATAAATAAAAAACAACCTAACTTCAAATGCACAGGGTTCTACAGCAAAACAACGCAGCAATATGAATTATGAAAAACCAAAACAATATTTCTCCAGCAATTATCCCAGTTCCATGTTAATTGTCCTTGTAGACAATGGCTTAGATGAACTTCAAGACATAGAATTCAAAAGAATAATTACAGACATGTTCAAGGAATTCAAGAAACTATAAGGGAAAACCAATAAATACCCAAATGAACTTAAATAGGAGAAGAATATGCTAGAGATGGAAATATATTAAAAAACACAAATAAACAGATGAATGAAATAATTACAATTCAGGATATGAAAACACAATTCAATAAAAAGAAATATTGAATAAAACCCAAACTTAAATGAAACTGGAAATGAAATATTCAATGAGCCTAATAAAACTCAGTGTAGAGACTCACCAATAGAATGGATCCCATAGGAGACAGACTATCAAACATGTTTCGGCAAGGCTGAAGAATGAATATTCAATAAAATAAAGTGCATGTTTTTCACTAAATTCATGAATGGTTTATGCAGATAATTTGGCACACCCTGAAAAGTCCAAATCTACCAATTATAGGCACAGAAGAAGAAAAGCTTCAGGTCAAAGACATAGAACATATCTTCAATAAACTCATAAAGAAGTTTCCCAAATCTTTGGAAAGCAGTGCCCATCCATGCTTAGAGAACTCCAAATGGGACTACATAAGAAGTTCCTTGATTTACGTTAAAGTTGAAACCTTGGGACTGGACAGATTCCTTAATGGTTAAGACCTGTTCTAAGAGAGCCAGGTTCCCCCAGCACCCATATGACAGCTCACAAATGTATATAATTCCAATCCTAGGAGGTCCCTTGAAGGCTTCAGACACACATGTAGTATATAAACATACATGCAAATAAAACATTCATGCCAATAAAATTAAATGTTTTTTTTTTAAAGAATCCTAAATATACAGAACAAAGAATGGTTCTTGAAAGCTGTAAGACATTAGGTCCAAGTTACATACAGAGTCACCTCCATCTGAATAACAGTTGATTTCTCAATAAAAACCTCAAAAGCTGGTGGAGTTTGGATTTTCAAGTTTTGAAAGAAGACAGATGCCAAACCAGACTACTTTACCTGGCAAAAACTATGTCATGATTGAAAGAGAAAAGAAAACTTCCTATGACAAAAACAGGCCAAAGAGATTTATAGCTACCAATAATCACTATAGGAATACTATGAAAATGCTTCAGACCAAAAGAAATGGTAAGTCTCGGAGATGCCAGGGAATAAAACACATGATGCTTAGATAGATGCTACACAAAGTCAGACTAAAACTAACACTACAAAGTCAACCAAATAACAGCAATTGAAACATGTTTCAATAATAATAACTGGATATTAGTGGCCTCAGTTTCCCTCTCCTGAGGCATGGCTAGCCCATTGGATCCATTGTTTTGTTGTCTACAACAAACACATTGCACCTTCAAGCACAGATATTATTTAACATAAAATGATGGAAAAATTATTACAAGCCAGTAGAACTAGTAAACAAGTAGGTGTTGTTACTCTATTATCTCTGACAAAATAGACTCAAAAATCCAAATAATTAAACAGATGAAGAAAGTCACTTCATTTTGATCAAGGGAACAATCTACAAAGAAGACAATGAAATTCTACATATATGTACACCTAACTTTGGTCCACTTAATTTTGAAGAGCAAATTATAACATGCATAAAGCCACAGATTAACCCCATTAACCCTAACATAATGATACTACGTGACTTCAACACCACATTTTCACTAATAAGTTATAGAAGCAAAACAGAGAAACATCAGTGATAATTGACAACACACACCAAATGGATTTAATTGACATCTAAAGAATATTTTTCTCAAATACTCATTTTTCTTAGCAGCAGATAGAAGTTTCTGTAAATTAGATCATATGTAGTTGAACCAATTTAAGCTTATTCCCAACTAGCTTACAAATAAATGAAACCTTAAGCATAATTCAGACAATGTTTTTTTATCTGGCTTTGAAAATTTCTGGGGGTAACCCCTTATCTACTCTTCTAACTGCTGGCCTGGCTACCTCCAGAGTGGTATGGTTGCTGCTTCTCCTGGCTATGTTCTCATCATCCATATTGCTTCATGGTGGCTTCCTCTCTCTTCTTCCTTTATCTCTCCTCTCTCTCCTCAAACCAGCCCACTCCTAACCCATCTACTTCTAATCCCTCCAGTAATTGGCTGTAGCCAATTTCATTTAACTAATAATTTCAAATCAAGGAACAAGGTTTGCACAACAAATGCTGGTAAACATGAGTCACCCATTGGACTAGACCTTCAGGTAGAGAACTTAGCATTACAATACATAGCAGCAGACCAAACCTCAACAATCACACGTTATGACCCAAAGAAAATTTCAAAAACTTTAAGAAAATTGAAATCATTTCATGCATATATTTGATCACAATGAAATAACACTTGAAACCCAAAGAAATGCCAGAAAATGCACAAATTCATGGCTATTAAATCACATTGTATTTAAATTGACCATTGAAGAACCCAATAAGGAAGTTTTAAAGCTCTTGGAATTAAATGAAAATGAAAATATAATACATCAAAACCTCTGAGATTCAATGAAAGCTGTCCTAAGGGGGAAATTTATAGTTCTAAGTGACTACATTAAAAATACCGAGAAATGCCAGGCAGTGGTGGTGCACGCCTTTAATCCCAGCACTTGGGAGGCAGAGGCAGGTAGATTTCTGAGTTCGAGGCCAGCCTGGTCTACACAATGAGTTCCAGGAAAGCCAGGGCTACACAGAGAAACCCTGTCTCAAAAAAACAAAATAAAACAAAACAAAACAAAACAAAAAAAACCCCTGAGAAATAGCACAGATTAATAATGTAAATAGATCAATTGCAAAAAAGGAGATCAAAGTAGTAAGTAAAAAAAAAAAATCTGATGGATCCACAGTTGAATTCTTCCAGACCTTTAAAGCAAAACAAATGTTACTCAAATTGTCCCACAAACTAGAAATGGAAATAACACTCTCACTCTCCTATGAAGCAATTATTACTGTAGTACCAAAATCATACAATGATAGCACAAAAGACAATGGGGGTAGTGACCAATATATCTCTTATAAACATAAATGCAAATGTGTCAGCAATATACTTGCATATGACCCAAATATTCCACTTTTGGGCATATAAATGTCTGTTTACCTTATTACAGAAAAACTTGCTCACCTATATACATTGCCATTATATTAGAAATACCTGTAAATGGCATTACCCCAGATATCCATCAACTGAGGAGTAGATAATGAAAATGTGGTACATTTTAAATATAATGGAATTCTATTCAGCTTTAAAAAAAATGAAATTATAAAATTTTCAGGCAAGTGGAAGGGAGTGAAGTTGCCATGCACAGAAAAGCAATACATCACTGCCTGATTCTCTCATGTATGGATTCTAGCTTCAATTTTTTGGTTTTATATGTATGGGATTGGAACACTAGTAGAAGCTATAAGACGGGTTGTGAAATGGCAAAGTCTGGAAGAAAGACAACTTTTGCAACCATGAATTTTCAGCAACTGCAGAAGCTTGCACTAAGTATGCATAAGAATGGTCCCAACAACAATCAAGTATGGATGGAAAAGGGGCTCAGGGGTCCAAACTCCTCATTTCGGAACTATTTGCCTCTGGTTGATTAAAAGGGAGAAGGAGCTGTTGTCTCCAGCTGTCTAGGCACTGATGACCTCACAAAGCTTCATTGTGTAGTTCTTGATCTAGTCAATGGTCACCATAGACAGCCTTGGTGAAGACAAACGAGTCATGAAACAAGATGAAGACTCAAGAATCTTAGAAAGAGACAGAGATGGGAGAGTGATATGAGAGGGTTATAATCAGAATACATCGTGTACATGTACAATGTCAGCAAAACAATCAATCAACACAAAATACTACAATAATAAGGGGGTTGAGAGGTAAGGAGGAAATGATTTTAATTATATTATAAATCTCAACAAAATGAAAGGAATATTTTAAATGATTATAATTGTTCCAATACAAAATGTTTTCTGAATCAGATATAACAAGAAACTAAAATTTCAGAAATTGAGGGTTATCAACTCTTATGGTGAATTATATACAATGCCTGAGACCTGTGCTTTTAGATCCTTCCAAGTGATTCTAGCTTAGAAATAGATGCCCTTTACTATTTCACAAGAAGAAACTACCAGCTCATCTTTCTACATAGTCAACTCATGGTAAAGTACCAGTGGTTATTTGAAACGTAGTTCTAAGTGACACGGTGTGAAAATGAAGAAGACTCAGAATGATCTCAGCTCATTCCTCAGGGGGGGAAAATGTGGAAAACGTTATTAGCATATTTCTTTGTTTATGTCTAGGGGTAGAGGGATACTCTGTACACAGCTGTCCTTTAATCCATCAGAAATGCCTGAGTCAATATTCCCCAGGCATATGTGCAGGAATGAATGATGCAGCAAAGATTGGAGACTAGGGAAGGGAACCAGGAGTCTGTGGCTTTTGGATCTCAGTAAATGTTGTATACGGATAAGAACAAAGAAATACTACTTTGTTGTGATCGTGTTCAGATTGGCATGCTATATTTTTTTTCACTATATTTTTCCTCATTTGTAATGTGGTATCACTTGAACACATCAGGAATTAGAAATTTTTATATTAGGTTATAAGGTAGGTACTTATAGTGGAGATTCATAATACCCTTATGCCAACAAATAATATCCATTTTCAGTGATTAGTAGCCGGGAGATGTATAGACTGTTCAAGGTGCTGGCATAAACCAGTGGCACCTTTTTGAACCAGCTGTTTGACTTGCTCAAGGTTCATATGACATGTCATAACTATATTCTTATGAGACCATAATATTTTTTCTTAAATTATGTCTTAGAAGATAGTTCAGGTGCCATAAGAAGAGTTCTCAGGGAGCCAATAGGTTTATGAAGCAGTGGATTTAAAGAAGATAAACACAATTTCCTGCAGGATTTCTTATACTTGATAGTATAGCAGAGAGCTTTGCAGGTTTCCACGTACGCAATAGCCATTGATTCTTAAACTCATTTAACCAAAAGGAAGTCGTTGTTTAAGGATTATTCTAAGATGCCCTTAAACGATTTAAGTACTACAGCTGATTTCCTTCATGTGATGGCTGAGCATGGTTTTCAGTTTGACTGCATATGGACTGGGGAGGCTACGGTCAAGAGTCTGAAGAAGTGCAAGCTCTCTGAAGGAAGTAGAATATGTGAGCTCTCAGCTTTCTTGTTCCAGCAGCTATACCTACCATTTGTTGCTGTGCTTCCAGTATGCCACAATTGATTCATTCCTTTGGAGCCATATGCCCAAATAAACTCTGCCTCCCATAAATTGCCTTTGTTATGTTTTATTCCAGCAACAAACAAGTAACTAATTCAGAAGTTGGTACCAGGAAGTGGAGTGTGGCTGTCAAGAGCCTGACTCTGTTGTGTTTTAGAGAAATCTTGATGACTCTAAACCTTTGAACCAAAAACCTTTGAAATCTGTAAATGAAGTTTAGTGGCTGTTCCAGTAGGAGCTTAGAAGGCAGCAATGTGAGAGCAACAACTGTTAAAGGAACTGGACATATTTTAGCATCTTTTTAGGAAGTTTTGCAATGACTAAACAAATGATAATATTTCACCCATTGCACCTGTCATTCTTTAAAATACTGAGATATGGCAAGTTGGTGAGATGGCTTTGTTGGTAAAGTGCTTGCCTTCAAGGATGAGGACCTGAGTCCAATCCCTATAAGCCCCACAAAAAATACAGGGGTGGAAGTGTGTGATTCTTATCCAGTTCTAGGGAGGTGGAGACAGCCAAATCTTTGGGGCTTGCTCTGCCGTCATAGTCTACTTGGAAAGTCCTGGGCTATTGAGAGAACTTGTATTAAGAAAATATGTGTGGTACTTGAGGAAAGGCATCCAAAGTTAACCTCTGACCTTACACATACGTGCAAGTACTTGTATATGTGCCTGCATACACATTAAGATACACATACACCCCAATACTGCAATATGGAATAACTTTGTAAATTCATATAGTGAGTAATCAGGAATAATTATAGTTGACTGGACCAAGTCTCACATAAATGTAAACATGAGACCAAGAGACTATGCATTTGTTTTACCTGGCTATTTTAAGCGGAACAATTGGGGTCAATTAAGTTTCATGGTTTTGTCCTTAAAAGTATAGTGATTAACACAGCAAATGCTTAATAGTTAAAAGCACTGAAAGGTTATTAGACTTTTAACTCTGAGATTGAAACTTTGGTGTATAAGCAATTCTTTTAAATAGGAAAAAATATTCAAGCTTACTTAACTTAATGCTTAGAAGAAATTATATATAAAATAAATTAAATAAATTCCTGAAAAGGTAAACGTGATTAACCAAAGCATAAGCCAACCAGACCAGTGGATGAATGTCACACACTGTTCTAAAAATGATATTATTATTCCTAGCCAGCAAATGTAAACTCTTTTGAAATGCTATTAATTATAAAGTGATCGTAAAGTCAATATGGCCAAGTGGCTGATAGTCCCAGAGAGAACATTAAAATAAGCTCACTATTCCTTTGGCAAGAGGTCATTGGATTCTATAAGGTACATAAATGGTTTTCTGACTTGGCAATGTGACAGCTTTACTCAATAAAACATGGGCAGACTGCAGTGTGAATTTGAATTTCCTCTGTTCTCCTTTCTCCATTTCATTTACTTCTCTTTTGTTGCCAAATTCACCCTTCCTCCACCAAGGCCGGCTTTCTCTCACATCTTCTTTGAATTGTGTTCTTTAAGTTGCTATAGTGAGAGTCTCTCTCTCTCTCTCTCTCTCTCTCTCTCTCTCTCTCTCTCTCTCTCTCTCCTCCTCTCTCTCCGTCTCCCCCTCTCCCTCTCTCTCCTCCCTCTCTTACTCTCAGGTCTTTACATTTAAATTACACCATGATACTCTGTACTTTTCATGGGATGTGGAAGTCCTACATCCTTTCTTTTTTCTTTTCTTGCCAACATCAACACGAAGGGGTTTCTGTCTCCATGCCAGCGTAGAATTGAAGAGCTCTATCACCTAGTCCACTATTGTCCATCATCTTTGGATGGGGAGTTTAGAAAGAAAAGAGAATTATCAGTTTTTCCTTGAATAAAATGCTTTCCAAATACAAAAGCAAATTTTACCCTAGATTTAAATTGTTCAGCATATGTACTCAAGAATATCATTCTACATGATACCTATCCACACATCTCTTCCTTCTTGTGACCCGATTCTTGTGGCCATAAACCCCCAGGCTTATTATCCCACTACATGTCCTTGATCTCATCTAGCTTTCTCTTTCACTGATTTAAAATCACTGAAGCAATCAAATGATCCCAAATGCCTGAGGTGCTGCCACCTGACATCACCTCCTCTCCCTATGCATAGAAATTTGTTACCAGTAAATGCTCTGATCATTATACCTGTCTCCTGTACTACAGTATTCTGCTGCCTGCTAATATATCTATTAATCTTGTTTATTATTTTAAAATTAATCATAGTTCTTCACACACATCATCTTTGTTTCTTTCTATGCCACACCAATGCTATCAAACCAAAATTTTCCTTATAGGAAATACCACCATGGTTTTTGATACTTTCCTTGTATATGTAGGGTGTGTGTGTGTGTGTGTGTGTGTGTGTGTGTGTGCGCGCGCGCGCGCGCGCGCGCTGTGTGCTATTATTAATATTATGTCCCTTTGTCATAGATTGACTTTACTTTAATCACCACTTCAGTGCTAAATTTCAATTCATCTAGAAAAAACTTCCCCTGCATACATTACTTCTACAATCATTCATACTTTAGCCCTTTTATATATGTCTGTTTTGTATTATATTCACCGTGTGGGTTTTCTGTTGCTTTTTTGTTTGTTTTATTTTTTTGTATTCTTCATTTAAGAGTCATATTGACAATCAATAAGGTCAATGAATAACATCACTTTCCCTGCCCACCAAAGCCAATTTAAAACAGAGAAGTCAAAAGATAGAGGTCAAAATATTATCTCTTTACTTAATAAAAGAGATATTAGAGATGAAGACTTTGGCCTCAGGCCAGGTACATTTTTAATATAGCATCTCTCTATTACACGTATGTACTCAGTCGCAGTCAACTAGCTGACATGGGGACACAGCATGCCTGAGAGGCTTATCCCTACTCAGGAACACATAGATATCTGCAAACAAGCCTGTGCAAGGAAAAAAAGAGAATGCAATGTCCACCGATTTCTTCATCATTCACAAGTCGAGTTAGTCACTCTTATTCCTTGGCAATCATGGAAGGATCGTGTGGAAGAAAATGAAGACAGACCAGGACAGGAATGACTCTCCAGTGAAAATATGAAACAAAAAAAAAAGATGATTCCCAGAGGGGGAGTTTTAAATTATGTCCACACTATTCCTCCCTTCTAGATCAGAAGCTGAGTCCCCTCCTGAGAGGGTGTGGAAATACAATAACACACTCATAATAAAATGAAGCAGAGCTTGATAGAATGTGTCTTCACTCAGGATACCCAGACATGCTCATGCTCAGTCTCTATCTATCTATCTATCTATCTATCTATCTATCTATCTATCTATCTATCTATCTATCTCTATCTCTCTGTCTCTGTCTCTTTGTCTCTCTCTGACTTTGTCTTTCTCTCTGTCTCTCTGACTGTCTCTGTTTCTCTCTGTCTCTCTGTCTCTCTATGTCTCTCTCTGTCTTTCTGCTCTCTCTGTCTCTCTGTCTCTGTCTCTTTGTCTCTCTCTGTCTCTATCTCTTCTCTCTCTCCTTAACTTTAACTGTTGTGCCCTTAAAGACAAAATCAAGCTCCAAAGGGACAACAGCCATTTGAGTGATCAACATATAAATGTATCCACCAATCCCAATCAAGACTTTAGAAACATCAGCCATTGCTGACATCCTGACTCCAAACTGACGGAGACTCAGCCAGAGCTACCAGCTAAGCAGCTCTTTATTCCTGACCTAACAAGGCAATGAGATCACAAATGTGCTGTTTCCAGTTGCTATGGTTTGGAATTATCTAGCAAACAGCATCTTAAAAAATAAAACCAAAGGACATGTATAAATGCTAAGCACGTGTTATTGTTTTACACATGTGAAATGAATGAATGTATGATCGAGCCACTCGAAGTCACCATATATAGCTGCAGTTCCCACATTTTTGTTAGCACTGTTCAGTATGAAATACAAAACAGTCACATGTTAAAGTATTCTGTGTAATTTTTACAGAATGATACAAAGGTAAAAATAAAGGTATACATATATAGGAAGCCACATTTATTCATTTTTACTAGGAAAAGGGAATTAAATTATGATTTTAAAAATTGATTCGTTTTCCTCATTCTACAAATATTTATTGATCACCTTTTATGCTCTAAGTGCTGATCTGGAATTTGGGAAACATTGAAACAAAACAAAGATTCTTTTAATGCCAGGGATTATTTCTAGGGTAGGGAAATAAATGGTATATACATATAATAAACTAAACAACCACATAATTTTACAGAAAGAAAGTATAGAAGGAGAAAAAGTATATTGAATGATATGACTAGCTCTAAATATTAACTTGAGGAATGTACAGTCACCTGGGACATGGGCCTCTAGACAGGCTCTGGAGGATGACCTCATGTTAATTGAGATGAGAAGACATGCCCACTGTGGAAAGCATCATTCTCTAGGACGAGTTCTCTGACTTCATCAAAAGGTGAAGTGAGGTGAGCACAAGCAATCACTAACCTCTGCTTCCTGAGTATGGATGCAAGGTGACCAGGTAGTTTAAGCAGCTACCACCTCACTTTCATACCCAGATGAACTATAACTGTACTTACTGAAGTGTGAATCACAATAGACCCTTCCTTAAGTTGCTTTGGTTGGGGGATTTTTTTCACAATGCATAAAGTAAAGGAGAATCAAATTATGAGAGTCATTGCAGACTGCTTCCAAAAAGGGGAGCAATTTAGACTTCATGGGAAATTTTCTTAGGAGCAAAGACAAAAAGGTGAGTGAAGGGCTTACTATATCATTCTCAGGCTAACAGAAGAAGACAGAAAGTGAAAGAGTAGCCAAAATAAAGAGCCTTGTGAGCAAATGAATTACAGAGCTGAAACAGGAGCAAGGAAAGCAACATGTTCACAGCCGAAAAGAAGGTGGAGCAAAGTGGATATGGTGTTGAGATAGTTGTGGTCAGGTCAGGAAGAATTTTGTGAGACATTCCATACAGTTTAGGCAACTGAAGCAGAATATCACTGACCTTCTGGAACAAGCAAATTAACTTGAGGACAGGCATTGCAGCAGAAGAATCAAGCTTGAGCAAGGAGACACGTACTTGAAGAGAATAGTAGGACCCAGCTCCAGGTGCTGCTCTCTCAATCTTTCCACCAGGAAATAAATGACTTTGCAGACCTCACACAATGAATCACAGGTCGAAGAGCAAAGGAGTCAACCAGTTATGGACTAAAACCTCAGCAACAGTTGATTGCTTCCGTGATATGTTACTATGACTGGAAGCTAACTACTACAGAATGATTGAGAAGTGCTTCAGCAAACCTCATTTTGGGTATAGAAACAAATGAAAATGAGTAATATGAATGCTGATATTTTAAATATAAATGAAGTTGTAGTTATGACACAAATATGCATATTTTCAGAGGCAATATTCTAATTCACAAGGTTTTAAGATTTATCAGTATATATATATATATATATATATATATATATATATATATATATATGATTTATCACTATACACACAGCTGTCAGTGTCTTAATCACCTATGAGAATTTGTGTAATGCACAGAACTTAGTAAAAAGAGATAGGCCTTTGTGTACGAGCGTATGTGGATGAGTGTATATGTGTGTGAATGTGTTTTCTTATTATTAAGAACTGGCCCGGAATTTTGTAATATTCTCTGCTTCTAATATAAACTGCTTTGCTATCCAGAACTTTAATCTCTTTTAAGTTTTCTTATTTAATTTATGTTTGGAATTTGTGAAACAAGAAGCATTTTGCATGTTGGAAGCCTGCCTTGTTTATGAATATTACTCCGTCACATATTCATCAAGATTGGTAACAGACAGCCGCTGATAGTGCAGAAATGGGGAGTCAGGATGCTCACTGCCAAATTTTAACCCCTGTTATGTGAAGACGAAGGCTGTTCTTACTAAAATCAGCAATAAACTTTTCCCATCTTGCTTTGTATCAACAGCCATCTGAAGAAAGAATCTGATCTTAAGTTTCTTTCCTTCTTTCTTTCTTCCTTCCTTTCCTTCTTTCTTTCTCTCTTTCTTTCTTCTTCTTTCTCTTCTATTTTTGTTTGCTTTGAAGAAGATAGAATAGTGCAACAAAACGAGAAGTGTCACTCATTGGGGGCCTCAGCCACTAAGTCTCAGTTTGGCTGTAATGGTTGCTGATGGCTAGCATCCAGTCTAACGGCTTGATAGCCCTATTTTGAGAGAATTTTGTCCCTGCTGTTTTGGGACCAGATCATCCCTGAGTTGAAGACTTCCATTTTATTTGTAGGTAATTCTAGGTCTGAATTTAAGGATGTTGCAGGGTAATGGCCAAGAAACAAACACTGTAACCCTAGAATAGTGAATAGTTGCTGATACACAGCTTCCCCTCTTCTGTCTTCTAAAATGATGACAAATCATATATATATATGTGTGTGTGTGTGTGTGTGTGTGTGTGTGTGTGTGTATGTGTGTGTGTGTATGTGTGTAATATGTGTGTGTGTATGTGTGTACTATGTGTGTGTGTGTGTGTGTGTGTGTGTGTGTGTGTGTGTGTGTGTATCACATATGCTACAGATAGTAAAAGAGTGGCAATCTCACATTAGGCCCTGCTTAATCCATGAATGTGATGTCTTAGAAATCCCAATTGGAAGTAAAGGCTTAGAAGAATACTGGAGAGCTCTTGGACTACATTGGGTTCCTAATGAAATTGATTCTAATACCAGTGAAGGAATCCTGCAGTAACAAAATACATGAGCTTGTTAGCAAGAGTGAGGGCACATAGACAAAAAGCAAATGTTCTTTCTCCTGTGTCCTTCTATCTGGGCTGGTTCTGTCAACATTTACAGTGGGAATTCATGCTTCAGTCTGATCGAGATAACCGTCCACAGGAGTGCCCAGCAGCTTGTATTTTGATTGGTTCCATTAAGTGAATTGACAAGCACTATTGGCAATCACAAGGTCCCAGTTTGACACACAACCACATCTACTTATGTTATGCTCGATTTTCAAGTAAAAACAATATTCAGGTCAAAATCCCACCTACTGTAACTCTCTCTCATACAATTGCTGACATACTACATATTTTAGAATAGGTGGCAATGTCCCCCGAGGAGTGCTTAGTCTTAGTTTCTCACAACTTAAATACAATACTATAGCTTCACAATGATTAACCCCTTTTCTCCATTAATATCATGTTACATGACAAAGAAATAGAAGGATGAAAACACAATTTTTATTAATGTGTACACATATGTACACAAGCATGCTTTTAACAAATACAACTTGAACTGGAATATCAGTTACCAGCCTTACTTCTGCAACTGGTCACATCACATTCGCCAGTATTTATAACTAGCTTCCTCGATTACTCATTCTACGTTGCCAGGTCCCATGCACTCACTGTGGCAGCTATTCAATCTTTACCTAGCATGGTGAGCATACTTTTATCACTAAAGATCTAGACCTTTTGTCATCCTGCCTGGGCTGGGTTGGAGTTTCCCATTAACCTTAATATCAGGGCATGGTGATACCAAAGGAGAGCCTAAAGGCTCTCCTGCTCTACTGTCATAACCTTTCATCCTGCCATTGTGGAGAAACAGTTCATTTTCCCCACTGTAGTCTAGATACCCACCCACTGTAATACTATTATTTCTTTCTTAGCCAATGATGTGTGGGCATCAGAAGTGGCCCTAAGTGGTCTTGGGGAATCTGACCTTCAGTTCCATGAAATTTTTGTTGTATATCCTAACAGGTGTACCCCTCCTTATTTGGAACCCAAACTCCTAGGACAGGAGAGTATAAGGTCTTGGGAACAAGAAGCCAAAGTTTCCCTAGTGGGTGGCTAGAAGTGATCATGATTAGTCATCACAGATGGCAAATAAAGCTGGCAATATTTTAAAAAGTCATAATGAAATTAATAAATTATTACAACATTATAACACCTTAAGAAGTGAGTATGCCTTTGGAATCTGTCACATCTATCCTTTAAGCATGTCAAACAGTACATCATAATGAGTGACTCTCACAGAACCTTCTAGAAAAATGTTTCATTATCCTTGGAGTGATTCTTTTATTGTTAAGGTAGAATTTTGGAGGGAAAATGTTTTGCAATTTCTGACATTCTTATAAATCACCATCAGTTTTAACTTACATCAAGAAGCAAACCTTATAGAGAGGAAGCCTCACAGGAACTTGGAAGGCCCGTGAGTGGGGTTGAGGGGAGCAGCACCTCTCGCCCAGACCCGCCCGGATCTGCCGGGATCCCGGGCCTGAGAACCCGGGAACAGAAAGACTCCGAAACTTCCCGATCTCACTTGCAGGGGGAAACCTCTGCCTGTGACACCAGGAGTCGGTAGCCAACGAACACCGTAGAGAGGGGGAAACCTCTGCCTGGGACACCAGGACTCGGTAGCCAAGGAGCACCGTAGAAAGGGGGAAACCTCTGCCTGGGACACCAGGACTCGGTAGCCAACGAGCACCGTAGAAAGGGGGAAACCTCTACCTGGGACACCAGGAGTCAGTAGCCAAGGAGCACCGTAGAGAGGAAGCCTCACAGGAACTTGGAAGGCCCGTGAGTGGGGTTGAGGGGAGCAGCACCTCTCGCCCAGACCC
>CM052716.1:32348063-32378556 GCA_028551405.1 Uromys caudimaculatus | reverse complement strand
CATAGTTCTCACATTGATGATAATGTATTGAATGTCAGAACTTGTAAGCCAGCCCTAATTAAGTGATGTCCCTTAGAAGAGTTGCCTTGGTCAAGGTGTCACTTCACAGCAATGGAAGCCCTAAGAAACAGACACAAACCTTGTCATTGATTAGTACATCATAATCTGTGATATTCAAATAAGCACATATTTTCATTGAAAAAAAAAAAAAAAAAAAAGAAGCAAACCTTTAACACCATTCTGGAAGGTCACCTTTGTTTTATCGTAACTATTTAACATTTAAAAGTAGAAAGTGATAGTAAACACTGCTTACTCTTTGTTAATTTAAAGCAATAATGAGAAAGCAAAACAAGGAGCTATGATTTGAACCAATCTAGTTATTCTTCTGTACAGTGGCCTCTCACAAATCTCATCTTTCTGTATATTCATAATGTAAAGTGAATGCTTCCTACTGATTTCCCAAGTAAACTCTTTGGTTCCTTCCACATGGATCCTCACCACAATGAAGGTGATGCTCTGAATAGGAAGACATGACATTACTGTGGAAATGTTTTCTATAGAAATACAATCTTGTAGCGGTCATTTCGCCCAAAATGTTTTGTATAAGCTCTTCTGTTATCATGCATTCTGGTAAAATTGCAGATGGAAGCCAAATGGGTTACAAAGGAATAAGTATTCAAGTATCAATTAGTAACTTTACAGGGCTACAGATTTCAAGAACGGAAATACTCTGTGTCACTGTGTGACTTAAATTGACTCAGACACAAGTCTCAAGACCTTCACGATTAACAAAGCTATCACATAGAATTGTCTCCATGTGTTGATGTGAACTGTGAACTGAGACTAAGCCTCTTGTTCTAACACAGCTTGTAAGAGGAATATGTCATCCAGAGAAGTCTCTAAGTTGTGCCACATAGGACTCTCTGTATCTGTTGTGCCTCTTGCATCTGAAGGACTGACCCAAGGAAGTAATTTGGTCATATTCTACAACTCTAATGGCTTACTGTATCACAGAAACTTGCCATAGTATAAGATATAAGCTACTGTGACATGTGTAAACCGTCAACAGCTTGCATTTTTTCTGCAAGAAATCCAAACTGTGTTCCTGAAACTTAAGTCCCTCTCCAAGTAACTCAGCCCAGTCAATAATGAGTCACATAAATCCACAGAGATAATAGTAATCAACTTCTATTGTTTTGAAGAAAAGGAGAAAAAATGGAAGCAATAAAACATGTATAATATTTAATAAAACAATCAAAGAACAATCAAAGACTGGTCACATGGGAATCTTTGACCACATTCTGTTATGTCATCTTCTATAGAAAAAAGCTAAAGATTTACAATTGGACCAAGAATTTTTACTCCTGAAAATGTGACAAGAAATTATAAAAAATATATTTTATATGATAGAAACATTTTAGTACATAAGTGTTTTTTTTAATTGGGCAAAATGATTTTCTTCTTTTAATTTTCTTATAGAATCATTTTAATAAGAAACTGGCTATAAAATCTGTGAGGTTCTTTTGAAGAGAAACAGAAGGAAATAGAAATCATTCTCACCATTAAAAATTACTTGTCATATATCTGCTTTTATAACCTAGTTTTTGCAAAGCCCTCCCTACGCCTATGCCACTAAGTAGAGAATTTTATTAATTTTCAAAAGTCTTTAATATGCAACCACTTTAATCAATGGTTAATTAAATCAGTGATTAAATCACATTTTAGTTCAAATTATAGGAAAAAGTCTTACTTAATAAGAAAATAATTGATGTCAAGATAGTTGTCCTAAAATTTAAATATATGCTAGGAAAATAAATTGTAAAGTTATTTCCTCTAATAACTCAAATAAATACAAAGCCCTAATTACTTGTGAATGGGACATTCTGTTTTTGAACTATTAGCTCGTTCAGACTGTTTGATTGTGAACAAAACAAAATGGAATGCTTTCAGTCTCAAAAGAATGAGATTTTTCTTAGTGCCTAATTAGCTTTCCTTTTTTGAGGAAAAGGATTTGCTCAGTTGGCCCCCCCTCTTCAAAGTGGGTCCAGCAAGCTCACATTGAACAAGGTCAGAGTCAGGAGACAGGATTTCCAAGTGTGCCAGATCGTATTTCCTTTGGAGGTACTGAAAACAGAAAAACTTCTGAAAGTACAGGTTACCCAACAGGCTAACAAACAACTATACCAATTGCTCCCTGGGGTAGTCCATCACAGTTGAAAGAGTGGTGCACATAATTACTAGTGACACAAGCATTTGCCTTAGCCAACTTGATTCAGCTACCTACCGATTGTCATCAAACAAGATGGACAAATGCCCTTTTCTTTATTTGTATTTTTATCAAAAGAATTGATGTAAGCGCTTAATGAAACAGTTCACAAATAGTTAATACAATTTTATAACATAAAGCAGCTATTGTCCCTTAGATACAATGAGCTGTGGATATTTGAGCTTTATTTCAAACAAAAATTTCTGGAGTAATGCCATAGCATCGATTCAGCAAAATCACTGACTTTCTTCTCTCGTTACAGTTTATTTTTCTAACATTGGTGTTAACCAATTTCCAATTTTCAAAATTTATTTAATTTAAAGCAGAATGAAGCTTTGGATTTAGATACTCCGCCAATTGGATAATATATTCAGTACGGGTATTTCTAGACACCGTGAGCAAACTTAAGTGTTGGAGAGGCAACAAATCAAATATATTAATAATTTTCAATTGTACAGGCACGCCAAAGTTAGCCTTAGAGAAAACTAATATATGCTTTCAATACTAACAGAGATGTACAACAAAAAAGGTTGTTATAAAACTAAAAATATTTTTCCATATAAACCAGCAGCTGAAGTCATCAATACTTATCCCAGAGGTTTAAAACTAATGTTCGTAGAAGCTACTGCCCATAGATTTTTGCAGAAGGTGAATTAATAATGCCCTGAATTTCTAAATAGCAAAAATATCTTTTAGTAGCTAGGTAAATAAGCTGGCATATTGGGATCTTAGTCACCACTAAGAAGAAATGAATTGTCAATGGAAGACTGTGGAGGGTCTTTCAATGCATATTATGAAATGAATAAAGCCAATCTAAAAGGTCTCTGTGCCTTATGATTCCAACAATAGGCACTCTGAAAAAAGCAAAAACCATGAAATTATATTTAAAAAAAGTTTTGTGGTTGATGGGGTTTAAAAGGTGGGAAAGAGAGAAAAATGGGTGATACAGAGAGAATATTTATGTCATTATGAAACTATATTAATATAATGGTAAATACACATTACTGTGGATTTGTTTTATATATATATATTTTTTTTTTTTATGTTTTATATATATATATATAAAATACCAAAAGTGAACTCTAATGGAAACTGTGGCCTTTGGGTGCTCATGTGTCAGTGCAGTTCCATTAGTGGTAACAAATGTACTACTCAGATACCCCCATAGGCTCATACATTTGAATGCTTAGTCATCAGGGAATGGTACTACTTGAGAAGGATTTGGAAGAGAGGCCTTGTTAGAATAGGTATGGCCTTGTTAGAGAAAGTGTGGCCTTTGAGATTTCAAAAGCCCAAGCCAGGCTCAGCATCTCATTCTTCCTGTTGCCTGTAGATCTAAATGTAGTACTCATAGTTCTTTCTCCAGTACCATGTCTGCCTGTATGCCACCATGATGATACCTCTGAAACTAAACCTCTGAAACTATAAGCTAGCCCCAATTAAATGCTTTCTTTTATAAGAGTTACTGTGGTTATGGACTCCTTTTGCAGTGGGTAGAGGAAAGGTAATAAATGGAAACCCTTTACATCTTTCTCCTAGATTGACTGTGACTTAACTTGTTTTACAAAATAAGGTTATGTGACTTAGCTGCTTTAAAAATGCAACCATTTTTAAGAAAAAAAGAAGTATCTCATGATCCCATCAAAATGTAGGCTGATTCCATTAGTCTTCCCACTCAGGGTCCTACAGGGATATAATCAATTTATCAACTTTCTAGCCTCTTATTGAGAATCTCTGAGAAAGATATGCTTCCAATCTCATTTATGTAATTTACAAAATTCTGTGAAACTTTCACAATGAGATATCTAGTTTAGTGTTTGAATAACAAGGGGACAAGAGTCCTGTGTTGAACATTTTTTAGCATACTGCCCACACATTGTCTGGAGACTGCAGCACCAGTAGCTTAAAATCAGCTACAGTAATAATATTTCAAAGACGATAGTCTCTTTCACAGTAATTGAGAATGTAAGTTTTAACTCTGCTGTGGCACCATTAAGGACTTTCAATGACCTTGTTCAACTAAACACCTTGAAAAGCTACAGAATATTCAAATAGGCCAGTGAAAACTGGCACTAAAATATATTTGCACAAAATATAGAGATTTGATATCAGTAAAGACGATATTTTAAAAATCAGCTTTGGTTGTGGTTTACATTGTACTATGGTCATGTCTATTCACTACAGGTAAACACATGTCTATCATTTAAACATGTGGACAGATTCTGGTTCTCACAATAAATTTGTCATTTATACATAAGCACTTCTGTCCGCAAGACACTAGACAGAAATTCCTGGTTTAGCTATCACCTTTACTTAGAGTCTTTAGCTCTATTTAGGTACGTATTATAAAATAAGTCATTATGAAATTTACTAGGGTTTTGATGCATCTAGACATTAATTGATGTCCCCACAAAGGCAAACAAATTTCTTAGGCTTCTTAGGCTAACATATTTCACAGGTAAGAATTGCGTCATAGAGATGGACCAAGTACAGGAGATGATATTCATCAAGACAACATTACAATAAAATGTGGCAGTTGACATTTAAAAATAAACAGGTCTGACTTCTAAGAAACATTTTGAGGGTACAGCAAGTGTCATATTTATCTCATGTTTTTGTGGTATTATAAATCTGAGGAACCTAGGAAGCAAATGAAAGGCAGTGAGCATTGAGTAAGTGCTAATTTACAAATAGAAAAACTGACTCTCTATTTTTTAAATCTCTTACTTAATCTGGTCATTTTTCTGAGTGCTTTTGTAATTTCTATATCTTTGCTCATTTGTAATATTGAAATTTCTTTGAAGATAATGTTATCAAAATGATATTAGTCCCTTTTTCCTATTTTTTTTTCAAATTACCTACCATTTCCCCTTATACTGGACATACCACCAAGAAATCTCTCCTCGTTCATTGTTTTGGAGTTTAAGAGAAATGCTTCTAAAGTTTCATTCACCACAGGCCATAACCTTTTTAGACATTCTAAGCATTTCTACCTTTTATAAGATAAAAAGTGTTCCGTTAAAAATTCTTTCCTGTTAATAGATTTTACAAAGAGTAATTACAGTATTTTTTTTAAGTCTTACCTCTATTTCTATTGATATGACCATGATTTTTCTCCTTAAGTTTTTTTAATATGGTAAATTATATTGATATTTCCTTTATAACAATTTATTTATGTGTTTATAGTACATGATTTGTACTATGGCAATCATAATACTGAAGGCACACTTGCGTCTGTATGAAACTGTGTGAGTATGCCAACAAATGGTTGAACTTAACATTTTATTTAAGAATTGGCTAAATGAAATTAGGGGATAGTTTTGTTTGTTCTACTTAGGTACTAAGATTAAATTGACGTCTATAGCTGTATTTTTCTCACTAATCTTAAAATAATATTCATATGAGAGAAAATATAATAACTTTAATTTTGCTGAAACTTAACATATAACAGTGTTTGAGCTTGGCAGCATATTCATGGAGGAAATTCACCTACTGATTCTTTTTTATTGTTCAGTTCATCTAGATTTTGTTTTGATCACAGTTCCTCAATTCATTCATTTATATCCTTCAATAATTTAGTTTGTCAAAATAATTTCTTATGGATAAAATTGTATAAACTACTCACCTTATAAAAAGTTTCTATTCAACCTTTCCCATATAACCCGTTCATTCCTAATAAAAACTGTCTCTTCTTTTTTATGTTATTTTTGCAGTCTTGCCAGAGTTTTATCTTATTATTTAAGACGAAAAAGAAGTGTTTCTGTTCACATCTGTTTTTAGTGCTTACTGCCAAATTCATTAATCCAAGAACTCATAAATGCTGTGCAAGCATTCTATCATTTAAAAAGGATCTTTGGAAACCACCTATCCCCTCAGGAGACCTACAAAGGGGGAAACATTGGAAATGTAAATAAAGTATCAAAAAAAAAAAAAAGAAAAGAAAAGAAAAGAAACAAGCTGAAAAAATAAAAAATAAAAAGGATCTTTGAAAAAAAGGATTAATTTTATTATTTATTCATGTGACTGTGTGTGTGTGTGTGTGTGTGTGTGTGTATGTGTGTATGTGTTTGTGTGTGTTGTGAATGTACATATGGAGACCAGAAGAGAGTGTCTGACCCTCTGGAGCACAGGTGGTTTGGGACTACCCAATATGGATGCTGGTAACTGAACTCTGAGTTCAGCAAGCACTCAACCTGGTCTCTACCTTCTTATTTTTATCTAGTATTTCTCCTTTCTACTCCTTTCTATTAGTTACCTCATCTTCAACCTCATTCAGTTTCTAGAGTTGACTGATTAAATCACTTTACATCACTATTTAAGGCAATAGTTTTACAAAATTATGCAAATATAATTAAAAAAATAATTACCAAGAAATCTACTTAGAAAATTCTAAATGCATAGATCAATTTGCCTTTTTCAATAGCAGTTTGTATTTGACTTTAAAGCCCTGTGATAAGAAAACATGATCCATAAATTGTATGAAGGTGCTCCTCAACTTAGAGTGTGGTGTGTTATAATAAGTCCATCGTAAGTTACAAAGGTCAGGAGTCAAAGGTGTGTTGTATGCACCTAAACTTCAGAATATCTATATCGTAGTTTAGCCTAATCTGCCTTAAACAGATTCAGAACTATTAACAGCCACTGAAGTCCTCTGACATGAACCCTATTTTATAATAAAAACTGCTCACAACATCAAGAGCTGCAGATTTAGTATTTACTTTCATGATTATGTGTCCAACTGGAAATACCACCAATCTGCCATAGTCTGCCATCTTATACCTGTAAAACATATTGTGCATTGAGGGGCAGAACACTTTCGAAATTCAAAACTGTAAATACTATTTACTTAATATACATATAAAGTTTGAACATCATAAGTTTAGCCATCATTATTTTGAGACTGTCTATATAACCAATTTGTTGAGATTCTCTTACTATAAAATTAATAATTATATTTTATTCATGTTGATAAACTATAGTAGTATAATGTTGATTTCATATCAGTTTGAAATACATAAGCAAAATGTTTTTTAAATTATTTTCCCGTTTCTACAAACTTTGTGCCTTGTTTTTTACCCTGAATTTTTCTCTGTGTATCCCAAAGCACAGCCTTACTAATTATATTATTAAACAATGTACATATTAATTATTTAACCAATTATTAAGCAAGATCCTCATCTCTTCTAGTGGTTATGAATTTCTAAGCAATTCTTTGTAATTCTGTCAAATTTCCTTATATAATTTAGGTTTCTGGTGTTATGTCTGTGAAAACCTATAATTATGAATTCTTGATGAATTAGTTGCTGTTTGCATAAATTTCTTTCTGTTCTTTGTAAAAATTCTCACATTACATTTTCTTTTCCTTCATATAAGTATTTCTATAATTTTTTAATTTTAGCACTCCCCACATTCGGTCTAGGAAGTCCTTTGGCCATGGACACCCTTTCAGAAGTTCCGTGAAAAAAAGATTACTTTATTCAGAATGCTAATATGCCACTTTTCACAGCCAATATTTAGTGAGTGCCAGAGGGGTTTCCCAGAGACTAACCAAAATACAATATGACAAGAAATTGACAGGAAAATCCAGCACCCTCTATTTATCACTGCAGAAAAGTTATGCAAAACTGAAAATAAGACAACTTTTTATAATTACTTAGTTTGTTTCTGAAAAATTGCTTTTAAATAGGTAATTGTAGGGGCATACAATACATTTATCATTGTTACTTTGAAGAAAGAAATAAGAATTCTCCGCAAATTCATTTTCATTTTAATAATATTAAAAACCAGTGATATAAATCATATAAGATGAACAAAAATTCTTTGAGGTTCTCAATAGGGTTTTCAGTTCTGATCAGTGGTTGCTCTTCTGTGACGTCACTGAATCCACATAATGAGGAAATTATCATTCTTATGAGTATTATCTATGTGTAAGGAAGACAAAAAGCGGCCCTAAGGTACACTGTCACTTAACACAATTACACAGATAATGTAAATTCAGAATTCCATCTTGTAGTGGTAATCTTTAAGTTAGGATAGGAACCCAAGTATGAATAAAAACATTAAGAGAAATATAGTCTCATAGTTAATAAGCTGAGATTTTCTTTATTTCTCTTTTATGTTTTAAACAAAAATCACTATATTATAAGTAACTTACAAATAAAAAGCATCATGTAGTCAGGTGAGCAACATCCAAAGTCTATACACGTCAGTGAACTTCTGTGCACTTAGGATAGCCACTCAGAAGCCAAGCTACACGGGTTTCTAACACAGTCATACCTCTTTACATAGAAATGGTTTTAATTCCAACAATTCTATGTTGAGATTTTATATGTCACTAATAAAATGTACATACTTTAAAAAATTTTTAAACCACTTTAACTTATATCTTAGAGGATTTATTATCCTAGGCGCAGCCTGATTTGTGGTATATTTTGCCTTTGTTTTCTAACATGTCAAATTCATGTATTATTCATTTGTTTCCACAATTCACCTTTTTCACAACTAATGTACTCACTAGAGCTTCGTTGATTGATAAGCCTCTGAAAGGTTAATCAACATTCTTATATTCTAAACATAAGATTTAAATTAATTTTTAAAAGTCAATGTATATAATATTAAAAAAAAACCCACCTTCCAATTACCACTTCATTTCCCCCTACGTACATTGAGCCCTATATATTTACTGAAAAAAAAAATAGTTTTATTGTTTATTTATCCTGCAACCTGTTTCAGAGGTCAGACAACACACACATGCCCTAAGAGAGACTTAGGTACCACGGTTGAGACATTCTCCTGGACCTTCAATGATATCTGCTTTTCTTTTTCATTTCATTTTATTTCCATTCTATTCTTTTAAACAGCAAACTTAGTTTGACACTTGAAACTGTAATCACTGTTGACAAAAACATCTTCTAATCTGATCTATGACCCAACCTAAATCACATCCTTCACCTGAGCTAGATTAAGGCTCTTCCTGGGGTTCCTTCATTGTTATCTCTCCACCCATATCTCTTCAGTGACTCTGAATTCCCTCTTCAGTCTTCAAATTTCTATAATGAATTTGACTCATAGTCTGGTTCACATGTTCCTTATTCCACCCAGACCTCCCAGAAGATCCCATATGGAAAGAATTCTCATGCATTTTTAACCATTTTTTTTTGTGTGTGCTTTTCAAAATCTACTGTCAGGTTACTTTATAGTTACGTGAAGTTTGATCTTACCTACTCAGTTATATTATGAGTTCTTTAATAAGAGATTACTTAACCTATCTTCTAATGTCCCCCATCATAAAATACAGGATTATTCAGAAACATTAGCAAAGCATAATTTCCATAATGGAATCTCTCAGTTTAGGCACATTGACAATCATTCCTATGACCCAATGATAGATAGGAAAGAAATGAGCTTGGGATTCTCTCTCTTTCATCTTTTCTACTTCATCACAGCTCTGGAAATCAAAAGGAGAGGTTTCCTTTGGTACAAACTTGCCTCTTTTTCCACTGTCACCTGCCAAATCATCTCAGACCTTACTACAACCAAAGAGAATAAAAATGCACAAGTTCCTTCCATCACTAGGAGGCCTACAACGTGCCAAAGCGTTTTCAGTCATTGGTGCTTTCTTGGTATTACCTGTAATGTGTGCTTTTAAAGGAAGGAAAAATCCTATGTCTGAAGAAACACACACTTTTGACACAGGATTTGAAAGGATTGGGCTAGAAATGACCCAGAAATCTCCTCCCCAAGAAAGTAGTAGTAATAGATGTTATTCAAACTGCTAAGAGAGAAAAAACAATCACTACTCCTGAGCAGCTATAAAACCTAGGAACCATAGCAATGCTCACCATGGCAATATATCCACAGGGTCAATAGTGAAACTTATATTTTTAGGGGAACCTAGCTATTCAATCTGACTTAAAACAGATTCAATTGGCTTGGAAAACTCATGCCTGGGATTGTAAACCTAGCCATCTACACGTGGCTGGTGAGGTCATAGGCCCTAGACCTACTTTCCTGAACTAGTATAATTTCTAACTGTGTTCTACTACATTTAGAATATATACAGTGTAGCTCTCACCACTCATGAAAGAATCTACTTTTTGAAGTACATGGAGACTATTATAATAATTCACAAGTGGAAAAAGGAAGAGAGCAATCAATGTGGGATGTGTAATCCCAATTGAAACATCTACACATCTCCAGCACAACACCTACAGCTGCAACATCATCAAAGAGAGGGCAGAAAGACTGTAAGAGCCAGAGGGCCCACACATCTGCTATCAGCCAAGGTCTCTGTCTGTGTATGACAGGGACACTGAAACCACGAAATTGCAAAAATACTGTCATTTAAACAATACCTACATAATAATAATACCCCATTGACATGTCAACATCAAGGAGAAAAATTTCATAAGGTCTTACTCTAGATGAAGAGCTATAAGTAATCAGTGGGCTGCTGAAAGATAGAGAACCCCATCTTTTCCAGGGAAGAACCCCAGATATATTAGCCTATCCCAAGAAGTCATCCAGAAGCACACACAATGAGCAAAAACAAATGGATTCATTAGACTCTCTCGAGAGCTGGAAGATGGAGCGGTGTAAATGACAGAAACGTAGTACTCATGTAAGCAATTCTCAAAAAATTTAAATAGAAAAAGACTAAAATACAGTAGATTATTGAGATGCCTAACATACATAGGATAAAAGTAATCCTTCTAAGCAACGATTTTATTTATTCTAATTTTCTTGTTTTTCACAGATGCATGTTATCATATTAGCTTAGTAAAGTGAAATTTGCAAATGATTTATGTAGTCTACTTTCCAAATGCATGTCAACCTCTATCTTCAATTAAGATCAAAAATAGTTACAAAATGTCTGTTGTTTTGTATGTGGCATATTTGGCATTAAGTATGTGACAATGAATAAATCACATTCTCTGTTCTCATTTAGCTGGAAGTAGAGGAAGAAATTGATGATGTCTAAAATGATCACATTAATATCATGTAATAAATTTAAGGTATGAGATATTGTCTTCTTTATTGAGAGAACAAGAATGACTTCCATGATTACATAGCCCAAATATTAAAGATGAGTAATGCATTAAGTAGATATTGTCAATGAGGCATTTTAAGCAGATAATATATAATTGTGAGGAATATTAAAACGTTATAGAAAGTGTCAGGGACTGGGGGTCACCCAGTTAGGTGATAAGGACCTTCTGTTGGTTGACAACAATCTGAGAGTAAAGGTGGAATTAGCATGTTCCAAGCTATTCTGCAAAGAAAACCTGTAATTTTGTGAAATATATAGCTGGTTCTTTTAAAAATATAGTCTCATAGTCAAAACAATCTACATTTCATGTAGTCATACTTAAAAGTTTAAAGTCCAAGTAAAATCCTGAATTCATCAAGCCAATTATATGTTAATTAGGCAATTTAAAATGCACCTAAATTCTAGTTATTTTGTCTTACTAGAAAACTATTGATCCCCTGTTTCCCAAATATTTCACAAAACACTTTATGCAAATATTGAAAAGAGGCTCTAGGCTATGAGTCTTTCACTTCATATATATGCTGAAAACATTGGGCTTTATTTGGAATTTAGTAGGAAACCAACTCCAGTATTCCAAAAAGAAAATGGCTCATTTGAGGCCGTGATGAGGGAATGTAATTCTGCATATATGTACAGGGGAGATAAGCAGGAGGCTGGGAGACCAGTGAGGAGAAGTCCTTCTTGGAACAGTTCAAAATGCAAAACTATAAACATATGTATTGGAAATGTTTCTAGATTTATTAAATTCTATGATAATATACGAGAGAGATTTCTTTGAAAATTTATAACAGATGCCAGAAAGAGTACTATCCGCTTTATCATCAATTAACATATATTTGGGATCTCCAGGGGCCACTACACTTGTATACAACAGCCCAAAACAAATTGCAACAGCCTTGCCTTGCTGTCAAACTGGAGGATAAATGATCAAGATAAAAATAATTAATTTCAAGTGGACTCAATTACTGTAGTCAGTCACTACTCAAGTATTTGTTAAGGACCCATTTAGGTACAAGGCAATTTGTGAGATTCTAGTAAAATCCATAATGATGTTAATGACAAGAGGATTTTTTTCATGACACAATAATATGAAATTCAAGTGGGAGTTTGAATTAAAACTGATCCCTATGCTTAATCTATGCTGAGTCTTACAAGAATAAGAAGGCAGTGCAGCAGTGAACACCCATTTAATAATTACAGTCAGTAACCCATCAAGGAAGGGATCTTTGAATATCCCATCGTTTAAGAGGATATTGAATTGGGCTTATTCTGAAGTATTAGAAAACTCATACTCATTCAATCAAACAGTCTAAAGACATGTTTAGTTCAAGTAAAGTATCTGGTGATAAGCCAACACAGAGATACAACAATGAACAAAATCTCTTCATATTCTTCTTGTCAGGGTTGAATTCTGTTAATGAAGGCAAATCAGAAATAAGAAGAGACACAGATCTCTCTGTGCTAAATGCAATGAAGAGCATTTGGATAAATGTGATGAAGAACAAATAAAAATATCAAAGCTTCCAAAAAATTGGGGCGAAAAATATTTCTGAAGAAAAAGTAGTCTGTGCTCACGCCTTGAGGTAGGCTCTTCGGTAGCTAAGTTAGAAAGAATAACCAAAAGAAACAGGATGAGTGGCGTGGAAGAAGTCAGATGTGGGAGAATGTGGGGCCATTGTAATAAGCTGATTTTTTAGTGTGGTAGACACCTTGGATGTTATTGAAGAATAGAGAGATTGATTTAGCTATGATTACAGAGGATCATTTTGGCTACTGTTGAGAGGCTTGAAGGTGTGGCAGGAGCCTTTGCCATGTCACATGGTAACTGGAAAAAGAATATCACAATAAAAATAGGTCCGAATTAGGGTTCATTTTGACAATTGGCTTCCAGTAGACTTCATATTTGGTTTGGGAAGCTCAAGAAATGGAATTGTCACCAAATGGAACATGGACATCTATATGTTGAAGTAGGCTTTAAGAAGCAGATCAGGGTGTGAGTGAGAGAGTAGGCTAAGTTTTAATTCACTGTTCAAGACCAGGCTGGAGATGTGCAATATGCAGCTACATATGAGAAGTCAAGGCTGAAGATGGAAATTAAAAATGAATGATGTCAAGGGGAGAAAAATATATATATATATATAGCGCCAGGGACTGAGCTCTGAAAGACTAAGTATAAAAAGCAGAGGAAAGTGATACCCCGAATCCTTTAACAAATTGCTTCAAGAAAAATCAGGAAGATTTTTACTAAGCACAGCTGATAAATTAAGCAAAACTGCAATTTAAGCATTGATAATAGTATATAATTACAGAAAAGCTAATGACTTGACCAACCACCCCCCAAAATTAGTAGAGAGGTAAAAGCATAATTATCATTGGAATGGATGTAATAAAGAAGAAAATTTTGAAAACCAGTACAGTTAACTCTTTAAAGCAGACTTTCAACAAACTAGAGGCTAGACAGGAGCTTTGAAACATAATTGCTAATTTACTATAAGCGCTAACAGAGAGGGGAGACTCTCAGGGGTAACATTTTTAGAGGATTTTCTGGAAGTTATACTACTCTCATGTTCTAATTGGAAAGCAGGTCCCAATTTTTGAGTAAATGAATATACTTGTATGTAGAAGAGACATTTTCTCATTTTTTCCAGACTTAATCTGTGAAATAAGAAGTGAAGTCATCCATAAGGAGTCAGGACAGGGGAACACGTGAACACTGAATAAAATGTGCTGTCATTATGCTTTACAGATTTGAGTAAAGAGTAAACAGAAGAAAGTTGGTTGATTCTGGAAAAGGATACAAAATGAAATAAATTATCTGGCAATCCAGAATTTCACTGAATGTTAGGGTTCTTTGAAAATTTGTCAGCAGAATTACTCTATTTTCTTGTTCTTTTCTTACAGCCAAATTAGGGTATATTGAGGCACAGATAGACGAGGGGTTTGACTTAGCCCATAATAAACATTTGTAACATGAGAATAACAGGGCAAGACATTCCAAAGTGAAATGCTAGGTGAGGAAGAGTGGGTATTGATAGACAATGGAAGATGGGCCAAGTAAGGAGAGAAGTTATATGTGATCAGAAGAATGAAAAGGAAAAAGAGGAGAGAGAACCAGATGAACTGTAGCCCCTAGAATGTTCATTAAAATTTAAGAGGCAGAGATGAAATCGGAGAAACGGCAGCGATGGCCAGGATGGTCAAGCCTGATGCTGCAGTTGTGATGATGAATACAGACCGAAGATTGAATTAAATCCTCAAATTATTGGTAAAACCTGCCACACCACTGGATGTGTCTGTGAAACTGTTCCTGGGAAGATCAAGTAGCTAGTAAGTCCAGCCCTGAGTATGGGTAATACTATCCCATAAGCTAAAGGCTCCAATGTGATTAAAGACCTAAGGGAAAGGCTTATGCATGAATTCTCTCTCTAAATCCTAACCAGTATGATCTGAACGGCTATCTCGCATCAGCGCCCCCCACACACATCATGCTAGAATAAGATCTCTTAAGCCACGAGCCTGAAGCACTGCTTCCCTTCCGTTGTCAAGTTATGTGTTTTATAACAATGATTAGAGAAAGGGATTACTAGCAAAGTGACAGATGATAATACTGTTAATTATAACTTACATTTCTTTACTGATGTGGGGGATGAGCCTGTGTGTGCATATTTATTTATGTGCTCTACAGCTTAATTGTAGAGATGAGAGGACAACTTTCCCAAGAGTTGGTTTTCTCCTCCCCATGCTGGAAAGATCTTGGGTTATCAAGCTTGGCAATAAGCATTGTTGCCCACTGAACCATTCTGCTGATCTAGACTATCTCTTTTAAACAACTTCAGATAAATATATAATCACAGGGGATGTAGGAGCTAGTGGTAGTACTGGACAATTGTAGGACAGAAAGACAGAGCAGAAAAGGCAAGATATTTAAAAGATGCCATTTATTCACACTGAAAGTATGTTGTTTTGTTTGTTTTCTTTTCAAGAGTTGACAAGAGAAGGGACTTAACATTAGAAAGGATCAACTTTTTAAAAATTAGGTAAGTGTGACAGAGTAATAGGAGTTATCAGGAAAGAATAGCTGACTTTAATCATTACAGTTTTAGCTATTTGAGCAAATAGATTTGATGATGTAAACATGTACACAAATTGCCTTATCAATATCATTCTTATTAAAGTCAAGCTTTTGCTCTGGTAGCTCTGGAGTAGAGGACCTAGTTCCTATAACTGCAGTAGAAAAAAATGTACTGACCAAGAAGAAAGAGTCACACAGAATATAAAAAAAAATGAGTTTAAACTATATCAGATGCTACTCAAGAGAATTTTTAACTTTCTTTTTTAAAGAACTTTTTTCCAAACAGCACAGTGCCAAATTACATTGTGATATTCAAAATAAATAACCCAGACCAACTAGAAGAAAATGTTTAGTGATATCTAATACATAAATAGGTGTTCTGTATATATGTAAAACTTTGAACATAAACATCTTATTTAGGTCGTAAACCATGAATGACTTCTTTCCAAGATAAAAATTACAGAATATGGAGAAAGGCTTTTTCCTTTCTTCTGGTGGCAGCAATCAGGTGAGCCAGTGCAGTGCATATAAATACATCCAGGAGTTGTGGAGGAAGAAGTCCTTCATGATGTACTTTCTTCCAAGGGTCTGCTGCTGGCAATACCACCAGCTCTCTGCACTGCACAGGGTTCCCTGCCTTGCCCAGCCTGACAGAGTATGAAAGCTTGGATACAAGACCAAGCAAGGTTATGTCACATACAGGATTGGTGCCCTTCATGGTAGCTGCAAATGCCCAGTTCCTAACAGTTCAACATACGGCAAGTCTGTCCATCATGGTGACAAACAGCTAAAGTTTACTCAAAGCCTTCAGTGTGATGCTGAAGAGAAAGCTGGATGCCACTGTGGGGTTCTGAGAGTCTTGAATTCTGGATTGGTGAAGATTCCACATATAAATTATTTGAGGCTATCCTCATGAATCCATTCCAAAAAGCTTTCAGAAGAAATCCAAACACCCAGTGGATCACCGAACCAGTCCACAAGCACAGAGAGAGAGCTGGGCTGACATCTGCTGGCTGCAGGAGCCGTGGCCTTGGAAAGGGCCATCACACTCAGTGTGCAGCCTGGGGAACTCACTATACTCTGCAGCTTCTCCGTTACTGCTAATGCACACAATGTTTGTAAAATTCATACCCAAGAAACAATTTAGGACATTGAAAAAGCATTAAAAAATATATTATGGAATCCTTAGCGACTGGTTGCTAAAGAATACTAAAGTGTATGCAACCAGGCGGGAAAAGGTTTCATTCTTTGTCACAGAAGGTGCTTTTTATATATTTTGCTTCCATAGCACAGAGTCCCCTAAAGGGGCAGGGAAAGCTGCGCATAGTGGTTGATACCTGTTACCTAAGCACTTGGGAAGCAGAAGTAGAGGGGTTGCTGCAAATTAAGGCCAGCAAGGGGTAGAGTGTTCTAGAAAAGATGTTTTGGCCTTTTGCTTATTTGAAGGAGGTAGAAGACCCCAAGGAAGTTGGACTGTGACACTTGTGATTCATCAGAATTAAGAAACGATCTTGACATAAATGAAAATCTATTTCCTAAAAGATGCTAAGTATAGTATGCCATACAAATACTCAAAAGTAAGACATATGTTGTTCTGTCATCTAAAACATTAAAGGAGCCATTTCATGGCACTGGAAAGGAAGGGTAAAGGTCCTCTTTTGATAGAGAGAAGAAACATACATGGTGCCCAGCTAATTCTATTTGCCTGCTATTGTAGCTAACTAGGAAAAGAATCAGAAAAACCAGGGTTCGCTCCTCTTGAAGCATCCCAGGTCTCTGAGATTATGAATTGGATTGATGAATTTTTCTTTCCTGAAGAACAACATGCAGATTAAAGAGCTTTTAACTGTTCTTGATGCAATCAAAAGGTTATGGTTGTCTGCTAAAAACTCAGCTTCGGCCACAGTTTATGCAAGTTGTTCGCATTACTCCCTCGGTAATGATGTACTTGGCCCCACGACTTGAGGTCTGGTTCTCATTTGTTTGGTATTGCATTCCAAGACTGCAATGACTCAGAAATGTCCCTTATTTTTTTACAGTAAGAACTAGCATGGCTTGCCTGAAGCATCTCAAGTTTAATTGTTTGTCTGTGGTCTTCCCACAATATATCCAAGCAGGTGTATATGACTAAAGATTTCAACAAGTTGAGTGAAAAGACTGGGCCTTTAACCAGAAACCTTCTGAAATTATCATCTTAAATTTGTTGACACCCACAGAAAATTTCATTTCTTTTGATACTATAGAATATTTATTATTATCAAAATATAGTTGCTAACTCCTATTAAGTAGTCTATTCAGAATGCAGGAAAACATTTTCCAAGAGATAAAGCAACCAAATACATTTCAAATATGTAGAAATAGCTATGAGCAATTTGATTATAAATCTATTTGAAGATATGTTGTATGGAAGAGGAACTTAGTCTCAAAATGTCTGTTTCCTGGGACAGCAGACTGCCTTGCATCATGAAAAGTCATTCAGTGAGAAAACAGTTCTCCTCTTTTGGCTTACCCTGCCCTATGTTTACATTTCAAAATTCCCTAGTTTCCCCAATTGTTTTTCCTATATTAAGTTCTGACTTTCTTCTTTCCTGACCAGTAACAAAATGTAAGTTACACCAGAAACAGAGGGAATAACATCTTTTAAGACATAATCTTCTATAGAAGAGCACTTAAATAGACAGTCTTCTATAATATATTAAATGCAGCAAGATATAAACTCATGAATTGCTTATGAAATGTGAATTAATATTATATAAAAAAAACTACATTCCATACTCAAAACCCACAAGGTAACTCACAAATGTCCATAACTCCAGGTCTGATGTCTTCTACCCTCCACAGATACCAGGCATATATGTGATGCATGCATGCAAGCAAAACTCATGTCTTGATCCTTGAATCCCAGCACTCCAGAGGCAGAGGGAGGAGGATCTCTTTGAGACAAACCTAGTCTACAGAGTTCCAGGCCAGCCATGACTACAGACAGAAAAACTCTGTCTTGAAAAGCCCAGATAGATAGATAGATAGATAGATAGATAGATAGATAGATAGATATCGATAGATAGGCAGACAGACAAATAGAGATAGATCGTGGTAAAATAAAAACCTTAAAATAAAACAGAACTAATGCTCAAAATGGTCTTAAATTAATAAAGAGACTAGGATATAGTTCACTTGGTAACACACTTGCCATGCAAACATGAGGGCCTGAGTCAAGATCTTCACCAATCACATCCAAATGTAGGTGCAGCAGCATTGTCTGTGTGTGTAATCCCAGTGTTGAGTAGGAGGAGATCCAGAGCCCATCCAGTGAGTGAGCTTCAGATTCAGTGAATGGTCTTGTCCCAACAGATGAGAAGGGAAGTGACTGAGGAAGACGTCTGACCCCAACCTCAGCCCCATCCTTCAAGAACTCATGCCCCACATACACATGGATCACCACCACACCTATACACAAAGAAACAAAACACCTAACAATACATTTTGATAAGAAGGGGAAATTTACACAAGCAACAAATGCAGTCCTGCCTATAAAGAGCAGACCTTTACTTGATCATACCACCGAATACCCTAGGGTAGCAGCAGGTACCAAGGACAAGGGACTTTATCTGAACTAGGTGTCTCTGAAGCATATACTTCCAACCATTTTCAACAAATGCTTGAAAAAACTTAAGAGCAAAGGCCTGATAGAAACTTAAATCCACCATCCAGAGGTTAAAAGAAAGAAATACAGTTTTATAATCTTGGTTATTTGAAATTGTTCTAATTTAACAAGACTCATTTGAATGCAGCAAGGATTCATTGATTGATAAAGGAAAGCTACTGTCTATGTTCTGTTTTCTCTATGAAGCTCTAAAGATATGGACATTATTACCCACCTTTTTTTTTTTTTTTCGAGACAGGGTTTCTCTGTGTAGCCCTGGCTGTCCTGGAACTCACTCTGTAGATCAGGCTGGCCTCCAACTCAGAAATCCGCCTGCCTCTACCTCCCAAGTGCTGGGATTAAAGGCGTGTGCCACCACTGCCCGGCTATTACCCACATTTTATATAGCAATTTTCGAAAGAATAAGCAGCCCTTTACTTTGACTGTCATTCATCACATATATGTGTGTGTGTGTGTGTGTGTGTGTGTGTGTGTGTGTGTGTGTGTTACTGGATTTTTCACTCTTCTTTATCACTGATTGGTGGAAACCTAAGCCTGAAGCAACACCTGTTGAGCATCTGTTTCTGGGTATCACCCCGAATGGCGACAAGAAGACTCAACAGACACCACAACAGTGTTCCTGGAGCACTTGCTGCCCTCTCAGCAGGAGAAGTCAGAGAGCATGTCCTGCATATGGATGAGATAAACATCAAGCTGATCAGCAACGTCATGGAGTAGCATTTATCCATTGCCCAGTGGTAAATCAAGTCATTGTTCTTTTGCTATGTCTGAGTTTCCTGCCAATTGAAAATGCTTCAGTTTATGGTTCGAGCCAGGTTCTCTTACAGTCGCCAGCATCTACCCTCTCCATTCTTTCTTTCTTCAGATTTTGTAATGGTCTCTAAAGCTTCTGGCATCAATAAATTTATTTTCTTTGTGAGCATTGCTTGCAACCTACTGTGTGTTTCTGGTTTGTTAGCAGGTGGCCGAGCCTGCCAAAAAAGGAACTTGTGTTTGAAGTAACCCGGGGAACTCACCAGTTCCCAAATTGGTATCAGTCCTTTTACAAATTGCAGCTTCTCATGGGTACTTTAAAGCTTATTTAGCAGACAGGCTTGTAGGGTATGAAGTTTACCCAAACAATTCGTGTTTGATCAAAGGGGGACAGGACATGGCAATGGACCTTTTTCTTTGGAGTTACTTTTACAAGTGACTAAGGAGATGAAAAAGAAGAAACAGGTGAAAAGTTCGGGCCAAGTGAACCATGCCAAGTATTTCACAAGTGGGGAGGTAGTAGCAAATTAAAAGTACAACAACACCAAGTCTTTTTTTCTGAGGTTTCTTAACTTGGGCTGCCTAAGCAGAAGGCCAATCCTATTCAGAAAACAGTTGTTGGGTTCTGAATTGAAGCCTGTCCTTACTAGAGAGATGCAATACGGAGCTGCAGATTATAAATCCATGATGCAGTCAGGAGCTGGAGATGCCTTCAGTTATTTACCCAAATGCACACTAAAAGCGACAAGAGTTGTGTATCCTCAAACAACCTTCATCTGGCAGAGTGATATCACCAAGTGGCCTGTTTTGCCGCTAGATGCACTAAAGATTAGATAAGAAAGCAAACAGTCCCTGTGGGATACTCCAAGTCCTCTATCTGCCAAAATAGCATCCCAGAGCAGATCAAAAGCAGAAAGGATTTAGAGCATCTCTAAAGCACTTCACACAAGCATAAAGAAGATCTAAGAACCAAAGCATTGGCATGGAATTATAAAGTAAGCTTGCATTTGGATGGGAGGTTTTTTCAGCTTATGGTTTACAATCATATGTGCCACTTGGGGTTTTAGTCTCCCATTATTTTTCAGACATCTTGACCCATCTCGTAAAGTAAGTAAATCAAGATGCCCCATTACTCTATGGGTCAAAGAAAGTCAGCAGCAGTGGAAGAAGTGGGGCTCTGCTTACTATTTTGCCATGAAGAAACTGGAGTCCATCTAAATTTTCTATATTATGTTCCTCTCTCTGTGAAAATCAGAGATAGGATTAGATTCCTTTTTGGTTCATTAAATAAACTACCTCTTGACTTGAACCTAAGCTGTAGTACTTTAGTTGTCAATGTAAAACTATATACCAGTTGTTATTTAATGATAATCAAGTAGGTAAGAGGGTAACTAGGAGGAATTTTTGCATGTTACTCTCTTTTATACAAAGACCATCATAGGATGCATGCAGTCAACCATTGGACTGAACATGGGGTCCCCAGTGGAGAAGTTAGAGAAAGGACTGAAGGAGCTGAAGGGGTTAGCAACCCCGTAGGAAGAACAATATTATCAACCACCAGACATTCCAAAACTCCAGGGATTAAGCCACCAACTAAAGAGTACTCATGGAGGGACCCATGGCTCCAGCTGTGTATGTAGCAGAGGATGGCCTTATCTGACATCAATGAGAGGGGAGGTCCTTGGTCCTGTGGAGGCTTGATGCCCCAGCATAGGGGAATGCTAGGGTACTGAGGCACGAGTGGGTGGGTGGGGGAACACCCTCATAAAAGCAGGGGGAAGGAAGAGTAGATGGGGGTTTGTGGAGGGGAAACTGGGAAGGGGGTAATATTTGAAATGTAAATAAATAATCAATTAAAAACAAAAAATCTTAACACACACAAACACCCATATTGTTGTGGACCATTATTGTCAGAATATGTTATAATGCTTACGAATATTTTGTTATACCTGCAGTCGCACAAAACAAAGAACACAGTGTTTACCCACACTGTCAAATGCTTATTTCCTTTATAGAAAGATGATCATTATCTCTTCTTTTTGATGCTTACCTTCTTTTACTTATTCAAATTTAGTCCATCTAAGAAGTTAAACATAAACATTCGATTAAACTCTTGTTGCGTGTGTTTAGAGGCACAGTGTGTGAGCCGTGTGACTTCAGTCAATGACAATGCAAAGCTGGAAAGTCTGGCTTGCTCCTATGCTTGAATGGCCTTCCTACTAAGTAGCAAACTGACAAACACAATGAAGACATCTTAATGTGATAACTTTAACAAACATGAACAAAGCGCTCTGGAAGGCTCGAGAACTCCAACTATTGAATCTGCCCTTTGAAAGGCTGGAAGTGACCCAAGGAGGTTCACAGAAGGTGACACTTTGGGCAGAGATGACTACAGGCTTGACCTTTTCAGAGCAAAAGCTTTTAATTAGATCTAGAACACAAAGGCCGTGGCCGGAAATGCATCTCAGACAAAAGAAGAGGATTGGCAAAGGCATAGGGAGATGGAAATTTAACAAATAGTTGGTCTTTCCAAGTAAATGAATACAAGTGCTCAGAAGGAAGAAAACAAGACCAAAAAAAAAAAAGGAAGAAGAAGAGGAAAGAAGAGGAAGGCTTTAGTATCAACTTAACCCATATGGACCAATGAGTTGTCAGAACTTACAGAATTTGCTCATAATGTTATAGATGACTCAAATATAATAAAAATTTAAAAAATTACATGGGGACCCAAGATACACATTATATGATTCAAATTCACCTCAACCTCAGCTGCAGTTTGGCGCCACCTGGTGACAATTTCCTCCTTGGGTTTGAATACCTGAGGGAGTGACCCTGGTTCTTGTGGGGGCTGGATCTCTAGGATAGGGACAGTGATTCCTGTAGCGAAATGGCACCTACTTTTTTGATTCAATTTATTAGATCTGGAATATGTTGGGAACATGGTTCCTGAAATCTCTGCCTTTGGTTCATCTTATACCTCCGTTCTCATCCCAGAAGACCTTCTTCAGCAACTGCTGTGAGAATAACTACTAAACTCTAATCCTTCTGCCTTTTGGTGAGATTGATGCTGACATATCGATAACCATGCTGCACCTCTTCAGTGAACATTTCAGTAACTGTGCTGCCTACCTTTCTCCTGTTCATTGCCATAGTGACTTGGATGTTGGTCTTCATAATAAAGATTAGGGAATTTTTTTGAAGTGAAAAAAACCAATATCTATAAAATGACAGAATTCTGGAGACTAAGAAGATCTTCGATATTATCTAGTGCTAAATTCATACATGCATGTGCTGACAACTGAAGAGGCTGGGGCACAGAATGCTTCATTTCCTTTTGTATGTGGACAATTATTCAGACTAGAACTATAACTCAACTCTGACTTGAGCAAATATTATTTTACTTTAGTAATTGTTTTTGACTTTAGGATCTTCTTCTCTTTAATCCAAAGAGTCTAGATTATGGGACAAGCCATATTATGGACAGTCACTGCAGAGGTCCTGGAGGAAGGTAGGAAGGAGTGGATAGAAAGTTCAAAAGCTAATATTCTTGTGGGCGTAGGGGCTGCTGGGAGATGGTGAAACACAGTGATGAACGGCTCACATACATATGCCTCTGCAAGACCACAGGTGAAGGAGTGGGGAGGAATTAGAAGGGATGGGACACAGTGGCCCCCAGATGTTCTGCCACCCCTGCCTGTCTGCTACTCTGTGTACCTCGGGAGAATTCAAAAGGCCAGGCCAGGCAACCATCTTGAATTCTGGTTGAGATGATTGATGGTCTCCTTATCCTGAGGTGGCTTCTAACTCATCCTGGCTTCTGGAAGGACAAATAATCAACAGGGAATGTGGCTCCCAGCTGCACAGCCTTCACTCTGACATCTAGATCTACAGGTAAAGTCATCACTGTCTGTGAGTGCTTCTCCAAGCAACTCTCCAAGCAACCACTCACAGATGAGGCCCACTCTTCGAGAGTCATCCTTAGTCTTCATTTCAAAATTGGTCTCTGTATCACAACCGCCCGTCCGGAAAGCCCCACTCCTCGAAGGACAGTCTGGTAATCAACAGCTAGGATGGGAAGTTTAGGAAAGAGGGGTTGTCAGGCTTGTAGCACATGGTCAAGGGTGGCATCAAGTAGAGCATGTACTTTCGTGTCCTGAAGACCACATGGACTGCAGCTGCAGCCACAGTGGAGTGGGCGGTGGAAGCGGAGAATTCCGGGTCCTCTGGGACTGCTAGGTGGACACGAAGAGGACAGTAGGTACCACAGCCCAGACCCACAGACAGACACAATATTTGATCTCTTCAGCTACCTGACCCGAGTGCTGTACAGTCCCGGAGTGCAGCTGATTCCTATTACAGCTCTCCTATCTCAAGAATGTTTCCACTCGTTCAGCTTTGTGATGAGTCAAGATTTGATCAACATTCCCTAGCAACTAGGGGCAAGAAGGCAACCTTAGCAGTAGCAAAAAGAGAGCAGGAGATCCTGGGAGAAAGGGGCCTGGTAAGAGGAAGAGAGGAAAGCCATGTGCAGAAGACACCTGGGCAGGTACTGGAGCTTGTCTTGGTCCAGGATGCAGCTCGGGCTCTATGCAGCTGTGGCTCTGACTGGGTAGGGAAGTAGGGTGAGGGGGTGTAGCCCTTGGTGGGTAAGTAGCCTGCCACGGGAAATGGGAGGGGAGGCTTGAGCTGTCGGTGTCTAGCAGATTTAGTTCTGGAGTAGAGACAGGATAGGAAACAGACAGACACAGACACACAAAGGAGCAGGCAAAGGCGAAGAGGCAGCTACTCCAGAGTCAGTGTCGGCCCAGGGTTGCTTCACTTCAGACATTTTTAAACATCCATGAATCAGGTAGGTTAGCAACAGATAGTTATTACTAGGTTCTTTGTACATTTAAAATATACCAAAGAAAATTGCGAGCATGTACTCAAGGACCACAGTGAAAGAATGAACCCCCATTTCTAAAGATGCTTTAAGGACTAATAATATGTCGAAGGTTCTAACAGTCTGCGTGACATTTTACCAAAGAGGAAGAGAAAAGTGTATGTTTCTTGTCATCTCATGGAATCCACTCAAGGCACAAGTTAAAAATATCAAAATACAATCTAATAGAAAACAAAAGAAGAAAAACGAACAAAAACTAAGCAAAGAAGCAGGTCTCTTGGGACTTCTAACTCAAATCACACACCTAAATAAGGCAACAGTTCAAGGGTGGTTTCTTTGCATTTTCAGATCAAACAAATTTTACTCACTTCTGAATATTTTGTCAGGTCCTTAAAGAGTGCATGTATTCTCACATGGAAAGCATTACCCTTAGTTCTCACAAAGTTATCAGAGAAAAATTAAAATGGTCTCTCTCCTGACTGTGAAAGGATGGTTGTTAGCTGAGGTAGTCCAATAGGGCAAGATGCCTAAGGGTTTTTTTTCATAACCTTTTATTTGGCTATTTGGAAGTTTCACATAATGCACTCCAATTACAGTACTTCCCATTCTTCCCAGGTTCACCCCTCCATCCTTATGAAGCCCTCCCCCAGAAACAAAGAAATGAAAAACAATGAAAAAAAGAAAAGAAATACTAAGTCTAATTCTTGCTGCCCATATACTCACTGGAGCATGGTCAGATTCTCAGTGGCCAGTCCCTTAAAGAAAACTATTTTAAACAGACAATAAAAATAAAGACTTGGGAATGGGTAAAGCACTTGCTACACACGTGAGTGTGAGGACCAAAGTTTGGATCTTCAGGACCTATAGAACTGTCAGGTGTGCATAGCAGCCCACCTGGAATCCTGGAGCTGGAGGTGAAGACAGGATCCTGGGAGCAAGCGGGCTACCTTGACTAACTCAGTGAGTTCTGGGTTCAAGTGAGAGACTCTACACAGGTGATGAAGCATAAGGTAGAGAGTAATTGAGAAAGCCAACTAACATCATATTTATTTTATTTGAGAATAGAGAAAATAGTACCGGCAAACAAGAGTTGATTGGATATTTGTCAGTCATGGAGTTTCCTAAGGGATAGAATATACTTGTACTTTATCACATTGTATTAAATTACTGCTTATTACTTGGAAGCCTTGCTAATTATCTTGTACTCTTAGGTTAAGAAAGATCTCACCACCATCTTCACATTTTTCTATTTTAGTACATTGTCTTCTGTGAAACAGATGCTTAATAAATCTATAATTAATCAATTAGTAACTACAATGTAAAAAAGAAAAACAAGGCTGCTGTCCTGATTGACAGAAGAAAGACAATAGGAAATGTTAAATCAATGGACCGAGGATGCGTCATACAATCTTCTGATGAATATACCTTGGGCTTGAGCCATGGGTCATGTCAACACACAGGATGTTTGTGAGCAAGGAAAAACAAATTAGAGAGACAAACATCCTATGACTGGTAACAGATAGCCGAGGAACTGAGGGTGACCTATTCATTTCCAAGTGCAAGATATAAAAAAGCTTTTTTTTTTTTCGGCAGTTGTAATGAAGATATAGTGCTTGTATTAAATGATTATTAAATAAATATTAAACCAATAAACTATATAAATCTTGAGCATTTAATATTTGTAAATAGTTGAGAACTATGACACAATAATTGGTCCCTTATCCACTGCAGTATTTTGTGTACTTTCAGCAAAAATATTTTGTTGTTACCAAATTGGTTATTATTTTGTTTATTTCACAGTTCTTAGTCACCGAGCTTAGTTCACAAATTCCAACTGTTTTTCAAAAATAAAGTTCATCTTCAAAAAATGAAAATGTTTCAACATTGAAGAGGTTCAAAACAGTAGAGAAATCAAAACTCATTTGTGTAAATAATTTAGATTCAATTTATGAAAATAAAAGAAATACCATTTTTATAGTCATGACTTTTATTAAAAAAACTAATCATTTCAAGATGACTTAGCTCCAGCTTGTAAGACGGAAGCCTGAGAGGCACTGAAGAACTCTTCCTGCTTATGCTTCTTACCCAATCAGATGTTGCTATCATACTCACTTCATAAATGGGCTCTGAACATAGAAACTTAACTCTCCACTACAGAAATAGCCATATCAAGCAAAAAAGTAAGAAGATGTGGACAAATTTTGTCAGTAAGAACTTGTTGCCAATCCAGAACTCTTTTTAATAGGAGTGATATATGTCTTCTTCTTCTTCTTCTTCTTCTTCTTCTTCTTCTTCTTCTTCTTCTTCTTCTTCTTCTTCTTCTTCTTCTTCTTCTTCTTCTTCTTCTTCTTCCTCTCCCTCTCCCTCTCCCTCTCCCTCTCCCTCTCCCTCTCCCTCTCCCTCTCCTCCTCCTCCTCCTCCTCCTCCTCCTCCTCTTCCTCCTCCTTCTCCTCCTCCTCCTCCTCCTTTCGTTCTTCCTTTTCTCCTCTGATGTACCTCCCAGATTTATATCTGCAGAGATAATAATGGGTCCAAAACAAATTTAGGCTGACCTCCCACACTAACTTACAAACAATACTCTCTCTCTTGTGTGTGTATATATGTATGTGTGTAACCTAAAAAGAAATTGAGAAGCATTAGAATAGATAAATCAAGGGTTTTATGTGGGCAAGTTATATTTTGCATCTTTCTGGTGTATAAGACACCAGGCTAAGAAAATAAGTAGGCACCAAATGAACTTGCTATTGATCAGAAGACAGTCTGTTCATTAAAGGACATAGGACTTGATTCTGATCCCATTCAGGATTAGAAGTTGCCTTGTTGCTTAGGCAAGAATGATGAAAGCATGCTATAATCACCAATAAAAATATCACCAGAAAAGAACAGGCTGGAGTCCAAAGTAAAATCATCCACAAGCACTTCCAAATGATGGAGAATATACATGCATAACTCCATGACCACTTAGCATCCTTAATGTGAGACATCCTAGCATTTGCCAAGTGACGCTATGCAGTATGAGATAAACATTGTTCATGAACTATCACTGCCAAAAAATATGTAACCCGAATCTAATCAAATCCCTCCAATTCCATTACAGAAAATATGACAGTGAGTTAAATAATCGTGTTTTTAAAAATTCCTCTATTGAGGCATATTTGATAAAAATAGGCTTAAGTTTTAAATACTAGAATTTCAAACTTTTTATTCTTTTATATCCCATTATTAATATGTTGAATATTATTTACTCTGGTGATTACATTTTTTTGTATGCATAAAGATGTTAAATGTAAAATAAAAATACATTTTTTACCTATGTAAGTGCACAAAGCGATACAGGAGCACCAAAATGTCCTGGTTAATTTCGGCTCATTAAACAGAAAAGGTGTTGAGAGTAAGCTGTAATTACACATCCTGCCATGTCTCTGTTTCCTATAGAACTTCGGATTCTTTCTTTTTTGCCACACATGCCAAATCATGAACAAAGGTCTAAACTCACTTCAGACTAAACATGATACGCTTATATTCCAGAGCAAGAGAATATTGTTAATTTTTTTTTAAGTTACGTTCCTATAATTCTCAGACTGCATTCAGAAAAGCATTATAAACGTACCCTTTATCCACAACTTCGCTTTCTCTAGTTTACGAGAAGTACTTGATAGTCTATCTATTCTTCAACAGCATCTTTGTAACTTAAAGGTTCTAAAAGAGCAGCTTATTGCCACGGATTCTTCTCTTTTAATTTATCCTTATTTAGATGACGTAGAAATCATTGATGAGAATTCAGAACATCCAGAACAGTTTTTAAAATGCACAATACAAATCTAATGGATAATATTGTGTAAACAGTTCCTTTTTTTTTTTTTTTTTGTCTCTTGTAGATGAAAGTAGCTGCAGATTTTGCAGCAATGGTGTCACATGCTGCGGACGTGGACCTCAGCAAGTAACTGAAGCACAGGGACCCAGCGTTATTAGAAAGCCTGTTTGTATCAGAAGGCATCTAGATCTGGTGCCTTTTATCTCAAGACTTTGATTGACTCTGAATGACAGGCAGGCAGAGAACTGATTTTGCCTGGAAGAGGGTAAAGGAATCCTAGTTAGAAGTATTTCTTATACCTGCACACTTCTCTGAAGAGCTTTCTTAAGGCAAACCCTACAAGTAAGAAAGGACAAAAAATAAAACTACAAGTTAAAAACACTTGATGGGTACCTCAGAATAGTTCCCAAATCTCTATCAAGCCCCAACTTGGCACCCAGGGGCTGTTTTCTGGAGTTGGGGCTTCAACAGGTCATTTGGTTTAGACGACAAACTATAAATAGTAATCTTTTCAGAACAGGAGAAGATAACTCTGATTATATGGAAATGCCTCTATCTCTGTGCAAACTGTAAAAAAACAATGAGAAAGTGAGTTCCTGAAAGTAGAAGTAGGACCCTGTATCAGATCCGGGCCATCTGGTGCTGTGATCTCTGACATTTGTACTCTAGAACTGTGAGGAATAAATCCCTGCTGCCCAAGAAGATGGACTTAACACCTATGTTATAGAGGCCGAAAATGAACGCTGCATCAGATGGGCATAATGTGTGTGTGTGTGTGTGTGTGTGTGTGTGTGTGTGTGTGTGTGTGTGTGTGTGTGTGTGTGTCTGTGTGTGTGTGTGTCTGTGTCTGTGTGTGTGTGTGTCTGTGTGTGTGTGTGTGTCTGTGTCTGTGTGTGTGTGTGTCTGTGTGTGTGTGTATGAAAATCAAAAAGACAATCAAAGCTTAATGTAAAATGTTAGGAATTTGAAATTTGTCCTGAAAGACTTTCTATATATTACATAAATCTTATTGTATGAAAAAAATCACAAGTAAAATAGACATCATACACAAAGCTTAACCAGATCCATGGTCTACACATATATACAGTTAGATTGGGCGTTACTAACCTGTGGAACTTCATATTTGTGGATTTTATACTTTCACTATTAAAAATATCATTATGCACTTATCCATAACCAAGAATGTAAACTCTACGACAGAATGAAAACTACAAAGACAATGACATTTCCATCCTCTTTTATGACAGTGTTCAATATTCAGTCCTCAGAAGAATTTTTCCCCCTACCTTCTTTTTTTTAATTTATTTTTATTTTTTGATACTTTATTTACATTTCCATTGTTTCTCCCTTTCCAGGTCTCCTCTTTGGAAACCCCCTATGCCCTCCCCCTCCCCTGCCTCTATGAGGGTATTCCACCTCCCATTCACCTGCCCATCCACTCCTGTATTCTCACCTTGACATTCCCCTTTACTGGGGCCTCTAACACCTTCAGGCACAAGGGCCTCTCCTCCACCTGACGGCCAACAAGGCCCTCCTCTGACACATATGTGGTCTGAACCATGGGTCCCTCCATGTGTATTCTTTGGTTGGTGGTCCAGCCTCCAGGAGGACCGGGGGGGGGGTCAGGCCAGTTGACACTGTTGCTCCCTCCATGGGGCTGCAAACTCCCTCAGCTCCTTTAGTCCCTTCTCCCACTCCTCCATCTGAGACCTCACTCTCAGTCCAGCAGTTCCTGCAAAGTGAAACTTGGGTATTCAGAATGTTTAGGCTAATATCCACTTATCAGTGAGTACTTACCATGTTCGTTCTTTTGTGACTGAGTTACCTCGCTCAGGATGATATTTTCAAGTTCCATCCATTTGCCTGCAAATTTCATTAAGTCATTGTTTTTAATAGCTGAGTAGTACTCCATTGTGTAAATGTACCACATTTTCTGTATCCATTCCTCTGATGAGGGACATCTGGGTTGTTTCCAGCTTCTGGCTATTATAAA
>CM052716.1:32278144-32347963 GCA_028551405.1 Uromys caudimaculatus | reverse complement strand
GCCACACTGATTTCCAGAGTGGTTGCACCAACTTGCAATCCCACCAACAATGGAGGAGGGTTCCTCTTTCTCCACATCCTCGCCAGCATCTGCTGTCACCTGAGTTTTTGATCTTGGCCATTCTGACTGGTGTGAGGTGGAATCTCAGACTTGTTTTGATTTGCATTTCCCTGATGACTAAGGATGTTGAACATTTCTTTAGGTGCTTCTCAGCCCTGCTAATTTCTTCAGTTGAGAATTCTCAGAATTTTAAGAAATTTAAAAGCTATGATGGTTAAAGAACAGACTCTTAGTGTCTCATTTAAAAGTTAAGTTGTGATTGAACCCAAACTCATTAACAGAAAAATTTAAGGCATTTATGAAAACTTCTAGGAGAGTGAATGAAACCTTAATGGAGAGCCTTAAGCTCTTAAGATGAGAAGGGTCCGTGAGAAGATTCATCTGCATCTCTTAGCGTTCCAAAGGCAAGATATAGGGACCATGAGGCAAGGCAAGGGCAGAGGAATGAGACCCATGGCAAACCCATGCTGGTCAACAGAATAGTTCCCAAATCTCTATCAAGCCCCACCTTGGCACCCAGGGACTGTTTTCTGGAGTTGGGGCTTCAATAGGTCATTTGGTTTAGAAGACAAACTATGAATAGTAATCTTTTCAGAATAGGAGAAGATAACTCTGATTATATGGAAATACACTCCCAGGAAGCATAGATGGCACACTTTAGACAGCATGGAGAGAATACAGCTTTCTCATCTGCCGCACATGGAAGCTAAAACATGGTGGAATTCTGCTTTCAAAGCTTCAAAGAAAGGAAATATCTACTAGCCTAAAAAATCACTTCAACTTATGTGTCTCTTTAAAACAGCTATAAAATATCACTGGGATAAGGAACTTTATTTGCAAACTTATTTTCTGTGGGATTTGACTTTTTGACAGGATACTCCTGAGGAAAAGTAAAAATGAAGCAGACCAGAGAGGAAACATATTGGCATAAGGCTATAAAACTTTAATCGGCTTCTTCTTACAGAGTAAAAGTTTGGGGACACAAGTTGTAGGCAGGGAAGTTTTCCATTTCCCCAGCCCTTACAAAATCTAGTGCTCAATCCATTCACTGTAAGGCAGATGCAAATTCTTCAGCTTGCACGTGTGTGGTGGGGGCACATGACAGGAAAGTCTTCTTTCCCAGGAGTCATCAGAGAGGCACTAGATCTTGAAAAGAAACAAGAAAACTCCACAGTGAAAAGTTCTATATCAGTACAGGACTGGAACAAATGGCTACAGGGAGAATCTCAGGAAGTTATTACACCTAAGACTTCAGAGCTAGGCAGGATTCAGATTCTGCCTGAGTGAGCAGCAATTCTGATAAAGCAAACCCAGTCCCAAGACCAAAGTAAATTTCTCTGACCACAGCCATACCAAGAGAACGAGAAATCCTCTTGTCTATATCGTAAGCCAATCACTGACTAGTGTACAGATAATCAAAGTTTTTATTTCATGTATATGAGTGTTTATCAGCCAGTATGTATGTGTATCATATGCATGCAGTACATTCTAAGGCCAGACAATGGTCTTGGAGTCCCATGGAACTTGAGTTACTGATGGTTTTGAGACCCCATGTGTGTGCTAGGAACTGAACCCATGTTCCCTGGAAGAACAGCAACTGCTTTTAACTGCTGAGCTATTCCTCAGTGTCTCCAAATAACTTTTCTGAGACAAACAAAAGTATGAGAGATCCCTTCAGCTGTCTTAAGCAGACAAGGCCTTCTGAAGGCTGAGTTAGGAATGTGGATAACATCATTTACTAGGTCATTCTGTACAAGGAAGCAGAAAAAGATCTCTGGAAGTGTATGTAACCGGACAGATAAAAGGATATTGTAAAAAGTACAATTAACAAGTCAAACTGATTGTTTAAAAAAAAAGATTGTAGAAAAAGCCAGAGCCAAGAAACAAAGGAAAGAGGATAACAAACGAGACGGCAATACTGAAACTCTGCACCCGTCCTGGGTTTTCTCTCCCTAATCTTGGCTTTCCCATTTCAACTCTGACAGGAAGTATGGGGCAACTGAGGCTGAAGAACATCAGAAAAGCTCTGATCTGAGAGGACTTCTGAGAAGGAAGGAAAGTATCATACTAGGAGACTTTGAATGCATAGTGTACAGCAAAAGGCAGCATAAACAATCTACGTAAAATAGGATTTCACAGATGTCCTCATGGCAAGAAAAGCACTGAGCTGTGAGCGGCATCCATGCTGCTTAGCTTCAGATAGCTGTTTTGCAGGAAGACTACGCACCCCAAACTAAAGAGAAAATCTAGAAAGTCCAACCTGAGATATGTTCATTTGGAAAAAAAAGTTACAACAGGTATATATAGTTAAATGGCCATTGTGATGATTTTCTGAAGACCAAGTATAGAGCAAATGGACAGTGAGAAATTCTTAAAAGCCCATCTTGTGGGCAAGGGTTTTGAGTTTTACCCACCAGTTTCTCACAATGCTGAGGTGAAAATCCTTCTCTGAAGACCCAGTTGTGATCCTGGGATAGAGTAATCCCGTTGAAATATGCGAAGACGCGTCCCCTGCTTTTAAATCAAATCTTATTTGCCAGGGTATAATTTTACCAGTGTATGAACTACCCAGAGGGAAGGCATTTCTCCAACTCTACCTGCCTCTAGTTTTCTTGTCTCACCTTAAGAGAGTCAGGGGAAAAATCTGAGATCACAGTTCAGAACATAAGCCGTAGGATAAATCATAAAATTATAGAATTCTTCCCTTACTGCACACAAACAGCAACACAGCTTCAGTGAGAAGGATTCTTAGGTGGAAGAACTACAAAATGTGGACTATTTGGAACAAGGAATACTCAAGGAAATCACAAGATTGCGGATAGTAAAAGCAAGAGAAATTGCAACATTTGGCCCCTATGGCTACAGCAAATATTAAAGGCAGCCTATTTCGTAGCCAGATTAAAATAAAATCTCACAAAGAAAGTCTACATATCTCAGTTCTAATTACCTGGGACATTATCCCTGGTTTTCAAAAAGAAAAGAAAATCTGTAAGTTATGCTGAAAGGCAAGAACCAAAAAATAAAACAAAACAAACAAACAAACAAAAACAGCCTGAGTTTACAAGGAAAGCATTAGAACTGGACTCAAATGACATGAATTTTACATTCTCAAAGAACTTAAAATGATTAATATTCTGGATAATAAGCTAATGTGCTAAGGAAAATCATACAAGTAGACAATACACAAGAATAAATGGTAGTATAATTAGAGAGATAAAAACTTAATTTCAAATTAAAACAAAGTGCTAGAAAGCAAAGTAAAGAAAGAAAGAATGCTTTTGATGGATTCAGCAGTAGACTGAACATGGTCAGGAGAAAGTAACTGGGATCGTAGAGAAATACCAAAAGAAATGTCCTGAGCTGGACCCCTCTTATGTATTGAATAGTGGCCACTCAAAAGGCACAACCAAATCTGAACTCCTGGAACATGTCTTTGCATGAATAATTAAATTAAGGATCAGAGGCTGAGATCATCTTGGACTCAGGGTGGCCCCTAAATCTTTCCCTGATAAGAAAAGAGCTGATTTGAGAACAGAAACAGAGGGGAAAGAGAACGAACCAAGAGGCAGAAATTAGTGCAACATACACATGAGCCAAGGGACCACAGACTGCCAGCAGCCCCCATAAGCTGGCAGACAAAAGGGAAAACGCCTCCCTGAGGCCTTTGCACAGAATGCAGTCATGCTGACTCCTTGATATGGGGCTTCTGATTGCCGTAACTGTGAGAAAATACTTTTCTGTTGCTTTAAGTCACCCAGTTTATGGTGATTTGTTACAGGGGCCCTGGGAAAGTCATATAAATGCAAAAAAAAAAAAAAACACTGAAAATCCTTAGACAAAACAGGATGGTGAAATAGCTTGAAGGAAAGGGGAGAGAAAGAAATAAAACAAGAAGAGACTTCACATCAGGAAGCATGCAAGCAAGAACAAGAGAGGGAAGTGTTTACAGAAAAGCCATAAAGCTACCTAACATTCTAGAACAACTGAAGTTTATCCTCCAAAGTCAGAGAACCGATGCTTTCTCAAACATGTAGACACTGAGAAAAATTCATTGTCCCATACACGCTGTGCCTGAAAGGTTGAAAGGAGTTACACATGGAAGAGAAAAACATCATAGATAAGAAATTCAGATCTCTATAAAATGAAAAGCAAGTATTAGCGGTGCAATAAACGTTCTTTATTCTTAATTGGTCTAAAAGAACAAATGTGTTTACCAGTTCTGAGTATCTGAGTTAACTGCTATCCACTGTACAAAGAAGCTTCTATGAGAAAGATTGAGAGTTTCATTAATTAGCCTAAGAGTAGAGAGATATACATTGGAGGAAAGTTTAATAGAGTATAATTTTACTAAATGATAGTAATAGGGTCATCCCTAGGTACTCCCCAGCCATACAATATTGGTAAGATTTACAATACAGGCATACAGTTCCTCCTATAGAGTGGGCCAGTCAGAAGGTGGTTGGGTTCTCACATAACATTCCCACCACTTTTGCTCCAGTGGGAATATCTTACCAGGCTTGTTCTCATTGTTCTGCACAGCATTTACAGCTGGGTAAGACTGTTAAGGATTCTTCTCTCCCCACAGGCTATATAGCACCTTCTGGTACTATGACAGGCAGCCACCAGTAAGGAAGCTCCCTGTTCAGTAATAGCTTGATTTCTATATGTACTATGACTACAGTGTGTGATATCTTCAGCAATAGAGTCAGTCAAATTCTGATGAACAATAAAGAACAATAGAACTAGTCTATATTGTTGGGGAGACTACAGAACATATCCAACCAACAACTTGAGGAGAGGTATGCCACATCTTGTATTGGAGGGGGAGTGTTTGTTTGTTTTTGTTTGTTTTGTTTTTGTTTCAGAAAATCTATGGCTTCTGGAGGAACATAATCACCTGTATAGCCTAATGACAATTAAACCTCTCCCTCTCTCTCTCTCTCTCTCTCTCTCTTCCTCTCTCTCTCTGTCTGTCTCTCTGTATATGTATGCACATTTGTACACACACACACATACACACACACATATCTATCTATCTATATCTATATCTATATCTATATCTATATCATCTATATAATGTTTCTATTTGTCCTTTTCAAATATCCTTCCTGTTAGTTGGTCCTTTTGCCCCACCTCCCTCTTCTGCCCTACTCTCCCATGCCCTTTCCTCTTTAAAATATCCTGTTTCTCCATTAATAGTTGTTCTTTCACCCACCTCAGTAGCCCTAGAACCAGCCAAAGTGCAGGAAACGAGTGCCTTTTGGTATGTTTAGCCAGTGGGAAGTCTATCTATATCATATTCCTTCCTATAAGCTCTGGAAAAGAATATACAAAAATCTATTGCAGAAGAAGAAACTGATGGAATTTAAGAGCCAGATGTTGGAAGGGCACTATTGGGAAATAGTGATTTCTCGACATAGTACTCATGAACGCACAGCAGCTGTGGTTGCTAACACAAGACCTGTGGAAGTCAATCAACATTCCTGCAAGAAGCAAGAAGGAGTTCACAAGCCTTCATCCTCAGCTAAGGCAATACTGAGAGTAGATGGCCACGATGGAAGGAAGAGTCAGTTTGCTTTAGTGATATGTTTAGTTATATGCTTTAGTGATCCATGTTAAGTTGATTTTGCTCCATCGGTTTATATTATTCCCACGGATATATGACAGCACCTCCTGGACTCGGTGGGTTACAAAAACCAAATACCAACGGAAGAGACAACACGAAGTTGAGAGAATGTGAATTTGGAAGGACTTAGGGGGAGAAATGAGAAAATGTGAATAAAGTATATTTTATGCATATATGAAGTTCTCTAATTAAAATATTATATTGAAATCAAATTATAAGATATGATCTTAGATCAGAACATTAATTTAGAAGTGACATCAATTTACAAATAAGTTTCACCTAAAGAATTTGTGATTCAAATAAGAATTAGCAATGTTAATAATTTTTAACTAAGATGCAACAAATGGAATTGTACTTACTTGATAAAGCATTCCTTGAAAGGTATGTTTATCTCATTATACACTATTAGTATAGTGAAATAGAAGCAGTAATGAAAAGTCTACCTGTCAAATAATCCCAGGGCCAGATGATTTTAATGCAATGGTTTTTCAGGAAAGAGTTAATGTCATTACTCCTTAAATTATTCCACAAAATAGAAGATGTTATATTGCCCAATTCATTTGAAGAGGCCATAATTACCCTGATACTCCACCCACATAAAGATCCAACCAAGGAGAATTACAGACCAATTCTCCTACTGAACATAGATGCAAAAAAAATAAAATACTTGCAAGACAAATCCAAGAACACAACAAAAAGACCATTCATTGTGAACAAGTAGGATTTATCTGAGAGATGCATAGATTGTTCAACATATATAAATCAAAAATGTAATTCACCATATAAATAAACTGAAAGACAAAACCCTAAAGATCCCCTCATTAGATGCAAACAAGTGGGAGTTTCTAACAAAATCTAACAGCTCTTTATGATAAAATCCTAGAGCTATTAGGAATACCAAGGACATACTTCAACATAATAAAGTCAGTTGCAACAAGTACAAATCCAGCATCAACTGGTATAGAAAGAAACTCAAAACACCTCTACTAAAGTCAGGGAACAAAACAAGGTTGTCCACTCTCTCCATATCTTCCGTATAGTACCTACAGTCCTAGCTAAAGCAATAAGACAACTGAAGGAGACAAAAGGGATACAAATTGCAAGGGAAGAAGGCACAATTTATCTGTTTGCAAATGAAATGATAGCATGCATAAGTAACTATAAAAATTCCACTGGGAAAACTTGCAGCTGAAAAAAAAACTTTCAGAAAAGTAGCTGAATAAAAAAATTGATCACAAAACCCAGTAGCTCTTCTTTATAAAATTGACCAATAAACTGAGAAAGAAATCAGGGAAACATCATCTTCACTATAGCTTCAAATAATATAAAATATCTTGGGATAAATCTAACCAAGTAATGAAAGATTTGCATGTTAAAATTTTATTACACTACAGAAAGAAATTGAAGAAGAAATCAGTAGAGGATGCTTCAGTTCTGCATTGAGGAGGGGACAGGATGATCACGGGAGGTGGAGGGAGGGAGGAATCTGGAAGGGAGAAAGGAGGGGGGGAAATAAGGGAAGGCAGTATCAGGTACTGAAGGAGACTGGAGAGAGATACAGAGGGTCAGGAAATAGAATAAAAATATGTAGCAGTGGGGAATGAGGACCTGGGGATAGCCACTGGAGGGTCCCAAACACCAGGTAAGTGAGAGGCTCCCAGGACCCAGTGGGGAAAGACAAAAAGCTAAGGGAAGGGGAGATAGAACCTGTAGAGACTACCTCCATAAATAGGCATGGCTCATGATGGAGAGACGGGGCCACCCACCCATCTCAAAATTTTTAACCCAGAAATGTTTCTGCCCAAAGGAAAGACGGGACAACTAATGGAACAGACACTGAAGGAAGGGCCATCCGGAGACTGCCCCACCTGGGGATCCATCATGCCTGCAGACACCAACCCCTGACACTGTTGCTGTTGCCAAGAGGCACTTGCTGACAAGAACTTGGTGTGGCTGTTCTTTGGAAGGTTCTCCCAGCAACTGACCAATGCAGATGTGAGTGCTTGGAGCCACCCATCAGACTGAGCTCATGAACCCCAGTGGAGGAGCTGGTAGAAGGACTGGAAGAGCTGAGGAGGACTGTAACCCCATAGCAAGAACAATGTCGGTTGGTCGGACCTCCCAGGGACTAGACTACCAACCAAGGAGTGTAAAAGGAGGGATCCAGGGCCCCAGATACATATGTAGCAGAGGATGGCCTTGTCTGACATCAATGGGAGGAGAGGCCCTTGGTCCTGTGGAGGTTTGGTGTCTCAGCTTAGAGAGATGGTGGAGCAGTGGGGAGAGAGAAGGTGGGTAAGTAATGGAGCACCCTCATAGAGGCAAAGGTGATGGGGGAGAGGATGGATGTGGGATGGGGGTGTTTATGGAGGGGTAAAACGGAAGTGGAATATTATTTGAGATGTGAAAGAATGGAATGATTAATAAAAAAGAAGAAGAAAAGATCTCCCAGGCTCATGGATAATTAGGATTAACATAGTAAAACTGATCATCCTATCAAAAGCCAGATTAAGTGCAATTCTCATCAAAATTCCAACACAATTCTTCACAGAATTATATGGAAACACAAAAATATCTGATATCTAAAACAAACTTGAATAATGAAACAACTGCTGGAGCTATCACCATTCACAATTTCAAGTTGTACTAAAGAGTCATAGTAATAAAAAGAGACATATTAATCAATGGTTTAGAATTGAAGACCTAAACATAAATCCACACAACTATGGAGATCTAATTTTTTTTATAAAGAAGCCAGAGATACACAATGGAAGATGAACAGAAATTTTACTTACTTGTGCTGGTCAAAATACATGGCTGCATGTGAAAGACACAAGTAGATCCATACTTAACACCTTGCACAAAACTCAACTACAAATGGATAAAAGACCTCAACACAAAGCCAGATACACTGAACCTGAGAGAAGAGAAAGTAAGGAATAGTACTGAACTCAGACCCAGGAAAGGATGCTCTGAATAGAACGCCATTAGCAAAGGCACTAAGAACATCAATTAATAAAAGGGACCTTGTGAAACTTAAAAGCTTCTGCATGGAGAAGGACACTATCATATGAACAAAGCAGCAGCCTACAGGATATGAAAAGATTTTTATCAACTGCACATCTGATAAAAGGCTAACATTCAAAATTATAAAGAACTCAATCTAGATATTAAGCAAACAAATAACCTAGTTTAAATATAGGGTACAGGTCTAAACAGAGGCATCACAAAAGAAGAAACCCAAATATCTAGGAAACAAAGGCATGTGGAACAACCTTAGCCATTGGGAAATGTAAATTAAAACTACTTTGAGATTTCATCTTAAGCCTGTCAGAATGACTCAGATCAACAACACAAATGACAGTCTATGCTGTCAAGGATGTGGACCAAGGGGAACACTCCTCAATTGCTAGTGAGACTGCAAACTTTTATAGACACTATGGAAATTGGTACAGTGGTTCCTCAAAAAGATGGAAATTGATCTAGCTCAAGATCCAGATATACTACTCTTGGACATACATACAAAGAATGCTTCATCCTACTGTAGAGAAACTTGATCAGCCATGCTCATTGCTGCTCTGTTCATAATAGCCAGAAATTGGAAAAGAAACATAATGTTCCTGACTTAACAGATTCATGAACAAAGAAAATGTGGTGCATTTACTTATGCAATATTTTCTTACTCATGCATTTAAAAAATAAAATCATGAAATGCCCAGGTACATGGATGGAACTAGAAAAAAAATCATACTGTGTGAGTTAACTAGACCCAGAAAGACAAATGTGCTATTTATTTGCTTATAAGTTTATATTAGCTGTTAAGTCTATGAAAACCAAGCTACACGCTATAGAACCGCAGAGGTTAGGTATAGAGTAAGGGACCAGGGTGGGATAGATAGATCTCCCTAGGAAAGAAAAGTAGACTAGAGAGTTGCATATTGATGGGAGGACTGAAATGAAAGATCAGTTAGAGACAGTGTGTGAATAGGAGGATGAGGGAGGAAATACAGGAGAGAGCTAAAAATAAGAGACACTGGGTTTAGTATGAAAACCTTCCTAAACTATATACACAGATGAACGGGGTCTAAATAAAATTGCCAAATAATGGAAGAGACAGAAGCCCAAGAGGACATCTCTTGTCATGAAATGAAGCGTCTACTACTGAGATTGTGCTACTTCTATCTAATTGAGTTGTTGGCCCAAGTGTCCCTTGGGGAACCTCAAACAACCCAGGCTGTTGTCAAGACCACAGGTTGCTCTCCCTAAATTGACAGCAAGGACTCATTTCTTCAGAAAACATGAACACAACTCACTGAACATGGAGAAGTTAAACTGGTGTCTACATAGAGCCTTCTAGGTACTAGCATCTTTGTTACAGGAAGGCACTCTGCATACTACCAAAGGAGAAAAATAAACAACTCAACCACACAAACCCTTTGATTTACAATGGTATCCTGCTTGCAAAATATACTACGGCAATGGTGGCACAAAGCTGATAGGAATAAACAATCAATACTTTATTTGACTTAAGGCCCACTCCACAAGATGGAACCCATGTCCAACACTGCATGGGTGACTAAGAACCTAAGAGTAGACAGCCCAGAGAATTAGGGTAAAAGCAAATACTACTGTTAGAATAATTCTAGCAATAAATGACTCCTAATGACATTCTGCTATAATCATGCTCAGCCATTATCATAGATGCTTCTTCCTACAGAAGATGGGAGTAAATAGAGACCCAGAGCCAGACAATTTGCTGAGTGAGAAACCAACGAACGGTCTGACCTAAACGGCATGTCTTTATCATATCATCCTTTCCCTTAGTGCTCAGCAAACCCTGCAGAATAAAGAGTGTAAAAGCCATGGTGATGGAGGACACCAAGGGAACAAGTCAACAGGATAGATGTACACATGAATTCAAAAAAGTCTGTGGCAGCATGAACAGGGCCTACATGGGTCTCATCAGATGGGATCCAAGAGCTAAAAGAAGAAGTAGATCCATTCCCCGCATCTATAACCCTGAAGAAATCTCCAATTGATAACCACTTACAAACAAAAATTTAATTTTCACCAAGGGAGTCTCACTGGAGATATAGACTACATATAAGAGTAGTCTGTATGCCTGTGAGTAGAAGACAAACTGAAATGAACTTGACAGCATTTTTGGCGGTTTCTTGTCTCATAATGTTGTATTACTCCTCCACCCCAACATTGCCCTTTAAAGTTTTTCTTATGTTTTATCTTTATTGTGTATTTGTCTCCTCTCTTTTTACCTTATAGGTCCTTTCCATGAATATTATAGCTTTATAATATATACATATTTTATACTATTTAGTGGTTTTATGCGATTCCTCATTGTGTGAACCAGTGGGTCTCTGTTTCTTGTGCCTTCTCTCGGGCTCTTCTCCTTCTGTTTGCTTGCCTTGCCCTGTTCTGATGTGTTACTCTTTGTTGCATCTTTCTAGTTTTATTTGATCCTTTAGTTTTGTTTGTTTTCTCATGAGAAACAGAAAGGGGTTGGATCTCAATGGAAAGGGAGTTTGGAAGGAACTGGGAGGAGTAGAGGGAGGGGAAACCATAATCAGGCTATATATTATATGAGGGAAAATCTATTTTAAATAAAAGAAAAGATTTAATCAGTAAAACAAAACAAAACAAAAAACCAGAGGGATCTTTTTTACTTCTTTAGAAAAGTAGATCTACAAGTATGAACTCACGAAGCAAATCCTGTGTCCAAATTAACCGTCATGTGAATTCTATCAAACTCTGAATAATGAAGTGCTAATGTGATATGACTTCTTACAGAAAATTTAGAGGAGAGCTCTCTTTATTTCCTTCCCTAAAGTCAGTATATTATTTGTATCAAAACTAGATATCAAAATTAAAACTTTTAAAGAAATCTATGCATAACTAATGAATAAAGTTTGTAAACATAAAAACCTGTTTATATAAGAAATTTATTGTAACCAACTTTGGTTTCTCTTAAAATACTAATATTTAATATCAGATCATAAATGTTTTAAATATTTAAGAAGTATATAAATGGTTTCATATAAATATCTTGGTATTTTGTTCATATTTTCTCCCATTCTTGCTCCCAAATCCTGGCTAATTTTCTCCCCTGCTCTTTCTGAGTCATTTTCATATACATTTATATGTATACTTAAATCTAGGTGATGCAGATAAGAATATGAGATCTTTGCTTTTTGTCTCCCTTTCCTCCTCCTACATAGCCTCCTTTCTACTTTCAAATCATAATTGCATATTTTTTAATCTAGAAAATATAATATTTATGAGTCTGGAATACTTTGCTTAATACAATATTCTTCAGATCCATATATTATCCTACAAATTACATAATTTTATTCTTCTGTATAGCTGATTAAAACTCCAGTGGTTGTGGTGGTGGTGGTGGTGGTGGTGGTGTGTGTGTGTGTGTGTGTGTGTGTGTGTGTGTGTGTGTGTGTGTGTGTGTTATTTCTTTTAGCCACTCACCTATTAACGAACAGGTAGGGAGCTTCTATACTGTAAGTATTATGAATAGTCCGTGATGAACATGAATATGCTGATTTAAGTTTTCTTCATGGATCTTGCATGGATAGAAGTATCACATAAAAAAGATCTATGCTTAGTTTTCTGCACTCCATTATTTATACACTGACTAAAATTTATGTGCCCATGACACTGTGCAAAGGTTCCTTTTTCTTCACCTTTGCACCAGAATTTGTTGCAAACTTTTGTTTCTTTTCCTACTTGTTTCTCAGGTAGGCCAGGTTGGCCTTGAACTCACTCTGTAACAGATGGCTTTGAACTACCTACCACCTCTACTTACCCACACTAGAAGTACAAGTTTCCCCACCATACCTGATGTGTCTATGTTGTAATTTAATGATAACCATCTGACTTAAGTAAGATGGAATCCTAATGCCCTTTTAACTTCCATTTCTGTGAAGGCAAAGGATGTTTGACAGTTTCTCATGTTTTTAAGGGATCAAGGGAATGTGTGTTTCCGTTTGTGAACTGTCTGCTCACTTGTCCATTTATTTTAGATTGTTTGGTTTTGAAGTTCTTTATAGATTCTAGATATTAAAGCTGACAGGACATCTAGTTGACAAAGCTTTTATTCTCTTTCTTTAGGTTGTCTCTTGACTTAATAAGCAGAAATACTTAAATTTCATTCTGTTCTTACAATTGTTTCTTGACCTATGGGAGTCCTATTCATACTGTCCTTGCTTGTGCTTGTGATCTCACCGTGTTTTACTTGTGCATTACATAGCGATTTCAAATGTTTAGGTCTTATGGTAAAAACTTCGATCAGGGTTTAACTAGAATTTTACAGAGTGGGAGACTGGGATGTAGTTTCATCATTCCACCTGTGGGGATTCAGTTTTGTGAGTACTGTTTGAAGAGCCTATCTTCAAATATATTCATGTAGTATATCTGATATTTAACCCCTGTGAAAGGGTCATTTGACCCCCAAAGGGGTCACAACTCAGATTGAAAGCGACTACTCTATTCTTTTCTATTAGTCTCTGTGTCTGTATGTTGTGCTACTATCACGCTGGCTTTGTTGCTGTAGCTCCTTTTCGTAATTTGATTCTTAGGTTTGGTACCTCAATCAAAGTTTTATAAAATTTGTTGTCAAGCATAGAGTCATATACTTATTCATATTGCTGTTATCTGAAGGCAGCATATCCTTGACATTCCTCTTTACCTCTCATATTCTTTTTCTTGCTTGGTCTAGTCTGCCAGTGATGTTTTGCATTGTACTATTTTATTTAGGAATTGGTTGGTATTTCATATCCAGTGTGTGTGTTTTGTTGTACTTGATTTGATGTCTTCTGCACCCATTCTGCTGACTCTCATCTCTGTGCTTTCTTCTCTGGGTTCTTACTTGATTTTCTTCATGCCTCTGCATGCTGGTTCCCTCTTTGGAGCTGTTGATGGATTTCACAGGCTAACCTTTGAATTCTTTTAGGACCGGACACTTCACCCACTTCATTATCTTTGTATTTGGTAATTGAGAAATTACGACCTTTTGAAAGAGCTCTATTGCCTTGCTTTTTCATGTCGTTCCTTCTGTGTTGCAATTTGCACATCTGTGGGCTGAGGGTATCTCTCTGGCTTTACTTGGAAATCTGTGTGAGCAGTTTTGACTTAAGTGCTCAGTCCCCAGTACTGCTAGGAAACAGAAAATAAACTTCTATGATAGCAACACCACTACACCAAAACATTTTAAATGGACTGATTCTTAACTCTTATACATCATTGACCATTGACCATAGAAAAGAAAATAACAAAATAAAACAGAGTAAGCTACAAAATTAAAAAAAAATATTTAGGGGAAAATAACTATTGAATGAGATAAAGGCAGAAGGTGATAATGAGAAAAGGAATAATAATTGAGGTTAAATATGAAAACAAATGATCTGAAGATAGGAAGGTTAAGAAGGAGAGAAATTAACCAGATATTAAAAGTTATACAATAACAAAACTGGGTTAGTAAAATATGTAAATGTAACAAGTGGAATACAGAGTAGAAACCTTGAGTTATTTTTAATACATAAAGAGTAAGAATATAATAAAAAAGACAAAAGAATAATACAGAAGGAAAAGGGGAGGAAAGGCACAAAACTAATGTATTGAGCAGATTCTTTCTCTGCTCTGTAATACCAGAGCCTGCCAAGTGGGAGGACACATGAAGTTGGGTCAGCAAGTTGGAGACTTGCTTTATCCTGGTGCTGAGCCAAAGGTAGTCAAGAGTCAGTCTGTCCACAGTGCTGCAGTCAAGTTAGCCCTCCCTACATTTTGTACATTTCTGACTTACCACTCATTCCACAAACTGGACAGCTTGTAGATCTTTGCTTAGCTATTGTCTAAGGAATGAGTTACCTCTTAAATGTGCTAGAAATAGGAAAGCCGGGTGGAGCACTGAGCTAGCTGGTACTGGGGAACGCTACTCAGTATTTTCTGATTCTATTAAATATTAAACACCTTTCCAGAAGGAGGGAGCTGTGTGGAGTCCACAGGATCTGAGTTTCAGAACCTGCAGTTACTCTCATTTGTAAAATAACAAGAGCCAAAAAGTAGTCATGTTATTGGGGGGGGGGGGATCTCCAGGTCCCATGCTCTACAGAGAAGCAGTAGACAGTTGTGAAAGAGGGGAGAATCACCCTCGTTTTGATTGTGCTGTCACTAGTATATTCTCTATGCTTCAGTGGGCATCCCACCTTTGTCCCTTATGGACAATACTAAGTGAAAATAACGCACATGAAGTTGGAGAGGGTCGTGTTTGTGTGTTGCTTGGGAGGAACTTGAAGGGGAAAGAAGAGGTGTGTATGATGATGTTTTATTGTATACATATATGAAATTTTCATGAATAATGAAAATGTCAATTTTTAAAGTGGTAAAATAGTCATGGAATTTTAATTCCCCATCTTCCTCTGGCTCAGGGCATTCACTTTCTACAATTAAAGCTGCCCCTCATGAAATACCTCAAGGCTTCCAAAGTTTTCCTTCAGTCTCTCACACTGCCGTCAGGCCTTCTCAGAGCATTTATATTCAGCTCTGCCTCCTCTGCAACTGCCTGGTGCAGTTATCGCTTAGCTGGAGATAGGACTCTTGAGCACCTTGTTCCAGGACCTCCAGGTGACTCAGTCTTAAAGTCATCTGCCTGCTATCAAAATGGTACCTGTTTAACCCTGTCCCTGGTATGAAGCATGCCTACATGGATACCTCCAGTGCTGACATCTCTCACAGAAGTGACTCTCAGTCTGAACGTTCACATTGTACTTGAGGTTTGACAGAACTGCAGTCTCTTGGCAGAACTGTGGTCTTTCCTTAATGCAAGACCGCCTGACTACTAATCTGAAAAAGTCCCCAGCTCCGTTCTTCTATCATAGACACAGGTGGACTGATTCCTCTGAGTGTTTTGTTTTACGTTCATTTGTTCAATCATTTGTTTTTGTTTGTTTTGTTTTCTTATACTATTTAGTCCTTCTATTCCTCTGAGCTTTTCAACCCAGTCTCATTTGTGATTTCTGATGCTCTTTCTTTCTCTCTTAGAGTTCAGTATTTGTTTCCTGGGTTTCTAAATCCTTGGGGCCATGTAAAAGTAAGTGACACATTGACAAGCCTCTGAAATAATCAATACTGATCTCAGTCTTAGCACCTTTGAAAAGTTATTTCAATAGAATCAAGAAAAAAAAAACACTTGGCAAAAGTCAACACATAATATTTTCAAATATGTTACATTATTGATTCAAGGAAATTTATTTAACCTACACATGATAATTGTTGATAATCACAGAATAAGGAAGTCAACATAAGAGTGTTCTTACAGTTCCAGCTCAAGTATTTCAAATGAAGGCCAGCAAATAATTGGCATTCAGGATTTTTTAATAAGCAAATAAATAGGAAAATTCTAGAATTCTGGTTTTCCCTGTTAAGAAGCAACAAAAGTTGAGATCCTTGAACTGCTTGCTATTCTTACTTTATTTGGGCATTCCATAGAGGGTTAGCAACTGCAGGCAGAAAGGGAAAAGCAACCAAAAGCAGATCTGCTTTGTACATTGAACACTCGTCACACAAAATATTCTACTAAATGGATGAATTGTTGTTATGCAAGGAGGAGCACAGTCTTAAAAGACTGCTCTTGGATTTGAATACTGACTTAGGTAAAATGGAGTTAAATATGAAAATTGAGAAAAAATGAAAAATGGGATGTTGGGTGCACACGAAAGGAGATTTATTAAGCATGAGCTATTTCAACAACATGAAGTTATTTGTTTATCAGTCTCCCTTAAATAAATCAATTCTATAAATCAAAAATATAAGCTCAAGTTCAAAAGCAAGTGCCAAAATGGGAAAATTAGTTAAAGTTACTTTTGTTTTTCATAAATCGATAAGAAGAGGAAACAAAAAGAAAAGAAAAATTAAATGAAAATTTAAGATAAGCCTCTGTTTTGTCAAACAAATTGACATTGGTCAGTTATTATGGAGTCTTCAAAATTTAACTTTCCTCAGAGTAACTTGATATCAAACTGTGAAACAGTTATATGTTTCAACACATTATTTGATCTAGGTATACTGCACCATTCTTGGAAAGAGCCTGTATTGAGTTCAAAGTTCAGCTTCATCTCATTCTATCTTTTTGGCCCTAAGAATGTTAAATAGGAAACTAATACCTTGGTTTCACAGGTATTTTGCAAAGGATGTATGAGCTAATGCTCAGGAAAAGTTTAACTTGGGGTCAGCCACATAAATGTGTCCAATAAACATTCACCACCATGATTAAGTAAATATCAAAAGTCTGTCCTAGGGTAATCATGCAGGGATATGCTTGAAAACTGATATTAGATATATTATATATTATGTATTATATTTATAATTGTATATATATGAAATTAAGGATATAGGTAAATGAAATTAAATTATTTTATAATTATTAAAATGAGAAATAATTGCTAACAAAATGATTACTGTTGGGTTAATTGGAAACAATTTTTGGTCATAATTGTGAGTTTTAGTATGGCTTTAAGGATACATCCATATGATATACTTATATATGGTGTTTATATGTATATTTGTAAACACAAAAATGAGCATCTAAGGTGGTCTAATGGAGGAAAAGAGCCCTTAAATCATTGACATTCTCGTTGGTTTTGAACTGTAAGAAGACATTTTGGTCATGCTTTGCTTTTTTTCTCACAATTAGAAAATATGGAAATTTTAATAAATATGGAAAATGACTGACACATGTGAGGCTTTTATTCCTAAAATGAATGCTTTTAATAACAACATACATGAAAGTATTTCTTCTCTTGTTGTTACATTTCTTTGTATCTTGAGCCATGAATATTTTATCTGATTGTGATTCATCACTTATTTTTCTTTCATAGTATCATCTTACATGGATAAACTTTCTGCTTGTTCTTGTGATACCAGATACAGACAGGGAGTCATTAAGCAACTGACTGCGAAGATACTGTATCCTTGATTTAACATTTACTCCCCTGATGGAATTATTCATGAGATTTAGGAGAGAGGATCAATTTAGGTGGATTAATATTACCTAGATGATGCATGCAATACGTTAAATTGTTTCTCATTCAAGAGATGTTATTTAATTGTTCTCGCACTTATATTTTATTAGCCAATAGTAAATACGTGGAAGAGAGACCACTGAACAACATTTAAGAGCCATCAAGTCTTTTATTTATTGGTTATTTTATTTACTCACATTTCAAATGTTATCCCCCTTCCTGGTTTCTCCTCTGCAATCCCCCTATCCCATACACATTCACCCATGCTTCTGTGAGGGTGCTCCCCCTTCCACCCACTCCCGCCTCACTGCTCTAGCACTCCCCTATGCTGAGGCATCAAGCCTCCATAGAACCAAGGGCCTCTCCTCCCACTGATGCCAGATAAGACAATCCTCTGCTACATATGTGGCTGGAGCCATGGGTCCCTCCATGTGTACTCTTTGGTTAGTGGTTTAGTCCCTGGGAACTCTGGGGGGAGGGGGAGGTGTGTCTGATTGGTTGATGTTGTTCTTCCTATGGGGTTGCAAGTCTTTTAAAAAAGGATTTTGAAGTCTGTTTTTGCAAAGTTGAAACAGAGCAGCATTTGGTTCAGCCACTGCGAAAGTTGACATTTAATTGTGTTTGCTACAGGTTTTGGAAAGTTTGTTCTCATTGTTTCAAGCAGGTGTAAGAATGGTAGTGTTTACGTCATATCAAATTTCGAGTTAAGAAAAATGACTCTAGAATTCTCCGTGTAAACATTATGTTTGATACAGGTCTACATTCTACCTTTTGGAATATTTTAGTATTAAAAAATACTTCTGATTTCTTCTTTTAAAAAAAATGTAGAAAGACATTAGATTTAACTATGAATTCCCAGAAGCCCTTGCTGCTTTCCTATAACAAACAGTGATTACAAGATATAGGGGCAAGCAGAACAGTCCATAATTTAACACATAGAGCAAGGAATTCTGTCTGTGTAACAGGTGAACCTATGTTGTTGCCAATTATACTGCCCCATCAAGGCTGCATCTAACCTGTCTGTAGAACAAGGAAGAAAGTCATGACTCTTGAGTTCAGCTGGTAGGTTCTACCAGGGAGAAACTGAAGAACCCAGTTGAGCCTTGGATTTGTCAGACAACTTGAACTATTTTTCAAACGTTTTGGAGTCAGGAATACTAAGAAGTTCATTTTGCCTAGCACTTTTGCCCTTAATTTTAAAACCCATGTGTATTTTAAGAGAAATTTAATCCATATGTTTCTCATTCATCTACACTTAAATCATCAAAATGTTGTTTTGTAAGAGGTATTTGATGTCCAAGGTTTTCTGAGCTCTGTGAACCCTCTTTTCTTAGAAACAGAATGTGTGTTTTGCCAAGGGTTTGAGTCTTGGTCAAAATGCCAAATTGGTGAGTTTCACATTTACCAGAGAACGCTTCTTCATTCGCTCATTATAGAACAAAATCAAACCGTGTGGTAAGCCGCCGCTGCTCTCAGCCGGCCAGAGCACTCCTGTGTCCTACAGTCGGCTGTGACATGGGCAGCAGACTCTCAGCTCTCCTCTATGTTTACTGAATGTATCCTGTAGGATGAGTCTGCAATGTCTTTGTAACCTGGTATCGCCTATATATTTTCATATAATTACATGCCTTTTGAAAGCTAAGGCATACATACAGAAAAGAGAAGGTGACTTACAAGAGTAGCTCCAATTATTTACAAAATATCACTCTATATATTGTTGTACACACACACACACACATACACACACACAAAAATGGACAGCATCAAAACTGAAAATGTATAAAGTGTAAAAACTCAACAAAAAGATATTTTCAAAATTATTTTCTCTCTGTGATTGCAAATAATTTCAGGAAATATAATACTTTTAAATAATTTAATATTCAATAATAACATCCTTATAAAGCACTTTGCCTTGTGTGTGCATGAACAGTGAAGTAAAAGTACATCTTAAAATAATTAAGGAGGGATTTCTCTGCAGTTATTTATTTTCTTAACTACTGAGGACACTATAAAGTGTTACTCTAGTTTAAATGTTTGGTTTAGGAACACCCCACATCTTGATCTTGCCCACATTTCACGGATAATAAGGCCACTTGATTGGCTGTTTGCGGACATGGAGCTTTTAGATTTTCCTTCTCTATTCAGCTGAATTTTTTGATAAATCCGAGACTCTGGAGATTGTGAAACTTGCGTGGATTTTATCCTCACCTTTTGCCTTTGCATTGCCTTTATAACCTAGACTTTCTAAAAGCTGGACAGACGCTTTTAAGACTTCAAGCCATCTTGAGTGTTTGGATTTTATGATTTGCCTTTAATTACTTATGTAACCTTCAGCCTTCTACTATTCACGGGACTGTTTTTTTGCAAATGACTTAAGTCCAGTTGTTTTGACAAATAAAAACCAGGTTTATTATTCAGTCCCTAAGTGAACAATAATTACAATGCTGATTATCTTTTGTTGGACTTGCTTAATAAAGTCCTGAGTAGTTTGGTAGGATTTATAGCTTCCAGGATTTGAACAAGAGGTCAGCGGGGTCTTTGCTTTCTGCCAGCTGACCTTGTGTTTGAGTTTAAATTAACCTAGTTTGTGTTCCCTTTATATCGGCTCTCAAAAGCAGATCTATCCAGGATGTAACAGAGACCCTATAGCTGTCCAATCAAGTTATATTCACTTTTATTCGAATTTACTAAAATAGCTGAGTGATTCAAAGACAAGATTAACAGCAATTCAGTTATCAATGCATACACAGTCACGTCAATGACAGAAAAGTTAGGTCACCTGAATGCTTTAATGAATTTTGGATTGCTTTTGCAAATTCTTAAAATTGCTTAGTAAGGCATGAAGCACATTCTTTTCTAACCATTTTCTTTTTCAGAGAGTGCTAAATAAAGTTATAAAAAAGGTACTTATTGAATGAGAGTAAGTTTAAAATATCACAAGATCTGACAATTTATATGCTAAAACTATAATAGGAAAATAATGAAATTAAAACCTTGCTGTTTTTAATGTATGATTACCTACTTAGAAACAGGAAAAGGACGTAATTAATTTGATCATTGCTTTAGTCTTTGGTTTTTGGTCGGGAGGCAATTAGATCAGAGATTTATCTACCAACATCTCGAGTATCTACCATATTGCTGGTTTTACAGGGATAAAGGGAACCTGAAATTTCTCCTGTGCCAAAGAAATAAGTTATGGCTGGGCTATTATTTCTTCTGTCAGCATTATATATTCCCACACATATTAATTTTAGTGTTTCTTGGTACATTAAATAGCTTGATGCTCCCCTACATGTCTTTATAAATCCCCCCCTCTGTCTCCATCAGGAGTAAAAGCTATGTTCTCTCTTGTTGATAGTTTAAAGTGTCTCTAGATCATACGTTTTCTGAGTGGTACTACCTTTCAGTGAGGGCAATGTTGGCTTGAATGTTTTTGTCAATCGTTTTGTTTGTTTTTTTTAAAGTTAAGCTAGTGACATTGCTGTCCTCATCGATAGCCAGGGCAGTCACAACAGTCAAGGTATGCTATCAGAAGGTGACAGCTCCATACCTTTGTTCTCTGTCAATCCAGAAATGAGGTTCCAGGAGACTTGTACTACTTTTCCATAAGCAACTATGCTTAAGTTCTCAAATTATTTCTGCACTATAGAAAACCTTACTGGTTCTAATTCCTGGATTTAGGTCATATGAACTTGAGAAAAATCTATTTCTGTCTGTGTGTCTCATTTGATAATGAATATAACAAACCAAGTAATTCCAACTAATTTTGAAAGAATTAATTCTTTACAGACAAGTAATTTGGAAAGAGGAATACTACATTTAAAACGGTGAGAATAGTTATAGCATGGTGTCAATAATCTTCATCTTTATTAATATTCATATTTGAATGAGGAAGAAAATCTATTTAAATAATATTCGTTATACAATTTTGTAGAGTTATGTTTGTGATATTGAATTAACCTACTTTTACATTTTTTCAGTGATTCATTTCATCTCATTTTTCAATCCAATTATTGGTGGTTTTGATATTAAAGTGCACACTAGATCTATACTCTATATGTGACTTGAAGGAAAAAAAACTTTGAAACTCGTCTGTCTTTTACTCTCCATTCTTGTGGTACTAAAACTTGAATCCTAGAAGTTCCTTATGATAGGCCAGGGTTATGGCACTAATTTAAACCTCCAGCTCAGATACTTAGGAGATTTTTTAAATATAAAGTAGATTTAAATAATGACCAACTAACAATACTTTAAGCCCATGGTGCCTAGTGAGAACCTAATAATTAAATATGTTTAAATATATTTTAACTATACCCAATATTTTAATTATACTTAAAATAAGTGTATTTTCATTTAAAAGTTAAGTAAGTCAATAACTCAGAAAGGAGTTACTAACTTTTAGATGTAACTATCCAAATATTTAATAAGTCTATCTTGTGCATGCACAGTTCACTAGAAAAGACTAAGCAAGATAATCTATATATTCCTTTAATTTAAATATCTTACAGTGTGCTTATAATCTAGCCCAGGAAAGAAGAAAAACTGAACAATAATAAAATAGTAATTGTTAAAGATGCTCTAAAAGTGTTTGCTAAATAAAACGAAATGGATGCTTGTTAAATAGCAAGTAACTGGTACACTCAGTCTATGTTAATAGGTTTCAGAGCAGGAGATGTCCATATTAGGGGATGCTCTGTCATACATGACAGTCAAGATATACCAATGCAAAATGCTCAAAGTAGTGCAAGTGGGGGAATTTTTAAGAGAAGTACTGTAAAACTCCGAGCATGGGGTGCCATTCTCACACAGATAATAAATGACACGTCTAGCAAAGGCTACAGACTTACAGCCCATTTGGGCAAATCAAGGCCACACACATGTTTTCTTTGGCTCGTGTCAGAATTTTACATAATACACATGACAGCTTTTAGAAAGCAAATGATTTCGTAATTTAAAAAAAAGAAAAAATACCTAGGGTTTCTGGTTTCTCTTGAAAATCCCTGAAGATCTTCTATAATGGAGCCTGCGTTTCCTTAAGGCAGATCTGTGGAGGTTGAACAGTTGCTGCTGTTTCCTTTAAACTTGACCTTAATCACTAAGGTCTCTGCCAACTCCCTCTGTGCTCTCAGAGGTACTTAGACCCAGTGCGTGCAGTGGTATGACCTTGCATTTTGGCATTTAGAACCCTAAAAGTCCTGGGGGAAGAAAGGAGGTTTCTGTGCTCCGAACTGCCAGGGGAGGAGACAGAGGTAGCAAGCAGAGAACATCTGGGTAGGCTGGCAGATGGAGGAGGACTTGAAGAAAAATTAATACGAGTAAATGTAGGGCATTGCTGCCCTCATCTTTTCCCTTTTGGAGCAGATAATGAGACTACATAGGGATTTTCTAAGCACTTCAAATTCCAATGGGTTAAATACATGGTCCAGTAAAAACAATTAGATAGTCCCAGTCTAGAAGACGTGTACAAAGTAGGATCAGTTGCCTTTCTGTGGCCACTTAGTCCAACTCATGGGATGTAGCTAGAAACTTATGACTGAAGTCTTAGTGAGAAAGAGAGGACATTTTTGTGGATATGTTTTAGTTACCTCTTTAAAGTCTAATTAGTGGGCCTGATGGTATCAGTCATCTCAGCTCCTCAGAAAGACTATAAATTCAAGGTCAGTACAGATACAGAACAACACCTTCAAAGACAGCTTGGGTGATAGAGCAAGTCCTCTGTCTCAAAATAAAAGGTTTAAAAGGCGGAGAATATAATTGAATAGTAGAGTACTTAGCTGTAATGCACACGATCCTCTGTGCAAACTACAGTACCACAAAAATAAGTAAAAATCTAACTGAATTTGTATGTGACTCAACAGACTGTACAGCAGGATGTCAGAGAGGAGCTAAAGTTCTTTCTTCCTCAATACCTTAGGATGGTGGGAGGGATCCTGCGGCTACAGCTTTGTAGAATAACCCCGATTTTCTTCACAATGTTTGTCAACATAGTTACATATTTGTTCAAAGTATTTAAGCCTAGCTAACTACATGGCCGGTAATGGAAAAATAAACCACCTCTCGCCACAAAAAAGAAAGACTATGCTAAATGATTTCCTAAATGACTGAAAAGACTAAGAAGTTTAGTGAGCTGTTCAGAAATATTCCACAGCCATCCCAGAACTGCCCTGCCAGAGATTTGATCATGGAAGGGGAAGCATGAGATCTGACAGAAGCCACAGAAGCCGAATGACAATCTCAGGTACAGCATGGATCGATTTTTGCAACTCTTAATGGGTATATGTGTTGGAGTCTGGAAGAAAGTCAGATGCATTAAACACTTAGTGAGTAGAAAGAGCCAAACTGGAATATTGGCCTGTCACAGCTTGCTGTCTTCAATTAGTATTGAGGAGACAAGCTTTATTGCTGGCTTAACCACTTATAGGGCGCAGTAAAGTCACTAGTCACACAGATGAATATTATTGCCTCTATCTGCTTCACCCCAGTCTTTAGACATAGATGGCAATATTTTCCAACACAAACCACATAGCACTTTTAACAGAACTAATTGTCCTAATGCAAGCATTTTCTAGTCAATTTCTTAAGTCTTTATCCTTCAATTTGGCCTCCATAACATGAGAATGATTTTAATTCATGTGAGTGGCATTCCGTGTCCATAGGATACCTAACTCCTAATGAAAGACTCGGTTACTATTGTTCAAATAAAATTCTATCAAAAAACAATAACTGAAATTAAAAGAAGAAATTTTACATTTTCACACACTTACTTACGGTATTATACAGGAATTTCATTTTTGTGCTTTCAGAAAGAGTGTGTTGTTTTATCCTTGTTTTAAGTGTGAAAAATCTGAGACCGGAGAGTATCAGTAGCTCGTCCAAGAAAACCACTCAGAATAAAGCAGTGAGGCCCAAGTCAAAACAAACAACTCCTCCCAGACTTCTAGCCTTCCTTCTCTCCTATTTTTAATAATGAAAGTAAAACAAAAGGATAAGTTATTTCCAAAAACCTAATCCAGTAGAAAGACATTTGGGGCGTGTCATACATGTAACTTGTGTTCAGAAAGCATGAAGAGCAAGTGACCAATGTGACTCTGGAAATCTAAAGTGCTCGTTGATGAAAGCATCAGAATTTACTGTGGTGCCATTTAATTTTTATGCTAGAGGTATTGTGAGAACTACCGTTTGTGTAAATGATTTTAGGCTATGTGGACTTAATCCTGTTTCACACAAGTCCTAGTCTCTGTAACCCAACCACTGAGATATTATCAAACAGTTTCTACCTCTGTGACTAACTCATGCTGAGCTCTGTTCACCTCTCACCTGAAAAGGGAAAAATTGTGCAGGCAAGAAACACACCCCCTCTTCCTTGGCATATTCTTACATTAAGAGGCCACATATGGTGTTCCCTTTCTCTTTTCTTCAACTAATTTATTATGGGACACATTTGTTCCAATCTTAGCCATGTTAAGTATAACAAATACTGACTCTGTCGTTACAAAAAAAACAACATGTACTTACCACATCATAAGCAGAATGTCCAGTCGACCAGCACACTTCCGAGTATCTCCTTCACTGCCTTCATTCCATCTTAGAACAATGTACTATAAATGAGGCCACTCCGGGCATCTGAATTACTCCCAACATGTTATCCTCATGCTCCCAGCCATTTATTTTCCCCGGAAACACGTGTTTGGGACTTTATTAAATACAACTCTACCAGAAAACTATTGGCCTGGCTTCACAGCTATTGATTTTACCTCTTTTAAAATAATTTGCTCCATACAAATTACTTTATCTTCCTCGTAAAGAATCTAAATATTTGTTACATTAGTGCTTACTGTCAAAAGGCTAGCCAGGCCACAGTAACTTAATTTTCAATAGAGACTTGAAAACAGGTTTCTTTCTTTTTTTTTTTTAAGAAGAAAATACATTGTTTATAATATTATGATCCTGTTGCTTCAGACAAATATTAATGTAGTTTTATGTAAATTCCCTTTTCAGTTCTAATTTAAATTATTTCATGATTTTTAAAAATAATTTCCATTTAAAGCATAAGCATGCCAGAACTTATTTCAACCTATTAAAATAAATAAATCTTAACTTTTGCTTTTGGATTAATTATGTTATGCTTGTTGACTTTAATCAAGGAGAGTGCGATCCACTTCAAGATTCTTTAGCACATTTCTAACAGAGGCTCCCCTGTCTCCTCCTGCTGCTCCTGGGATGTTTTTGCTATCTTCAACTGCAGACAACAGCTGTGCTTGCTCACAGAACTTACCAGCAGCTGTGAAATGCTACTGTCCTAAGTAGCAATCTTTGCTGGTGACTGTTGATATGTGATTGTTATCACAATGAAATGACTCCATAGGCCTCAGCTATTCTTCAGTCACATTTACCAGAACTAGTCTAAGGGAGGTGAGGGGCCATAGGCAGTGAGTTATTTCACCAGCACTGCAGCAAAGACAAATTAATGCCATATAAACAGACATGAAGGTATGAATTATGACCAATTAAAATGTGAAACAGATTCAAGTATGTTATCAGACTCCCACTTGAATCCCAGGGAGTGTGGCAAGCCAAGGTCTATGTATGGTAACTAATCAGCCCTGGGGAACGAGTCATTGGAAGCATCATAATTAAACAGGTGCATGCATCCCTTAATGTACTCTGCAGCCATATATGACTGAACATCTGCAGAACGATGGACTATGCATTCCAGTAAGTCACTTTATGGGTATAAAGCTGTCTTGAGGGAAGAAGAAATACTAGAGCAGCATTCTAAATCTGAGGGAGATTGAGGCATGAAACAATAACACTGAAAAATAATCAAAGTCCACGGTTAACATCAAACTCAATGATGAAAGACTAAAAGCTTTTGCTCTAAGATCAAGAACAGGGCATAGAAGCTCACTTTTCATCACGTCTACTTAGCATACTGAGTGCTAAAAGTCCTACAGAATGTAATTAGGTGAAGTAAGAAAACAACCGAGAGAGAGAGAGAGAGAGAGAGAGAGAGAGAGAGAGAGAGAGGGGGGGGGAAATGACTCAGTGGAGAGCAATGACATTAAAAAATCAATAAATATAAAAAGATTCCTAGCCTCGAGTAATTTTTAGAGAAGTGAAAATAACAATTATGAGTAGATAGTACTTCATACCCCATACCCATTAGGACACCTATTATAATGAGCAAAGAAGAGAGAGAGAGAGAGAGAGAGAGAGAGAGAGAGAGAGAGAGAGAGAGAGAGAGTGTAAGTAAAGGAGATTATGGGAAAGAAACATAGAGAGTTTTAGCAAGAAAGGAGAAGAAAGGGCCAAAAGGCATCCAAATTAGAAAGGAAGTAGCATTGCCTTTGCCTACTTATAAATAATGTAATCTTATGTATAGAGAAATTTAATAACATTTACGTTTCAAACGAATACATTCTCAACTAGTGGGGCATAAAATCAAGACCTCCAAACCACCTGCAATTTCTAGGAAAGGAAACTAGAGAATAGTTCGTTTATACTTATATAAAATAGTAAAGTAAGCAAGGTATTATAGTGGTAATATCAATGACCAGATGGGAGGGCATGAGGTCCAGACTAGGCTGTTAACAGATTTATTGGAAGGTGCAGGATCTAGGCTATACTGATATCAAGTTCGTGATTCGGACCACATGGTACAACCTTTCTTTTTCTATTTTCTTCTTTATTAATAAAAATTGGGCTAGCTGCTCCTCTTGCATTGTATGATGCTTATGGTCTCGAAGTTCTCTTCATAGAGAAGGAAAATTGTCCAACAATGAAAAACAAAACTCTGTAATTTAGGTGCTGCTCATAAAGGTGGTAATTTGAAATTAATAAATGATTTGTGTAGTAGAAATGATTGATGTCCCTGCTTTTATGGGAAAGAGAAATAGTAAAGCAAGAGAGAACAACCTTGATTCCTCAAATTAGGGATAGTGTTCTTCACAAAGCAGGATGAGGGGAAAATATAATCTAAGGAAACAGGTTACTGATTTTACAGGCTTGACAAGATGTGTATATACTTTCAGAAGCCCAAGAATTAGTGAGCAGAGGGAACTGTGACAGAAACATTGTTATGGGCACCTCTGTTTTTCAAGGTTGAGAAGCAAGAACATGATCATAGAGATTCGCTGTCAGAGGATGAGTCTGTTATACCATCCTGACAGGACTACCTGCCCCTGGATATGAGATCTCAAACCTCCAGAGCTGCTCTTCAGAGATCAGAGAAGGGAGAGGGTGACAGACAGAGCCAGAACTGACTTTGAGGAAGCCTGGGGCTGGGAACAGAGTACAGATAGAGAATATAATGTAAGTAACACTTGAGATCAAAGGGAAAAAAGGGACTCTGAAGGAAAGCCTTCTGTTCTTCAAGAAGAGATCAGAAAGGAGCTCACTACAGCTTCCACTTGCTGCTTCACGAGCTTTTGACTGGAGGATACTTTCAGAACAACTTCTGGGGAAGATATCCAACAGGAAGTTTAAGGCATTGCCCAGCAGGATACTTAAGGAGAAAGAAAATGAAAGTATGTTATAGATATATCTTTGAAATTTCTTATTCCTTCAAATTTATAAACTTGCCACTTATTCTTTGAGAAGTTAGAAGAAAATGTTCACATTGGAGTAGAGACAGAGGGTTCAGAAGCCATTACAGAATGGAAATTTCTAGACATACTCAGTGGATGATGCTTCAGCATAAATCGTCCACACCATACAGCCTGAGATATGTAGGAAGACTTTACAGAGGGGACCCCAACTGTGATGAGTCTACTAGAAAAAGATCTTGGTAAACAGGACAAGACAAGAAAATCCCTGAAAGTAGTATAGGTGGGCAAGAGGCATACTGCCCATGACCTAGCTGCCCTAGAGTTGTGTGAATATGTATGTATGGAGAGTTGTTTTCACTGTTAGTCAGGGTTGAAAGCATATGAAAATGAATAAAGATCATGTGTGATCTAAAAATGGCAAATAGGGTCAACAATATGTCTCAGCATGTGAAAATGTCACCAGGAAAATTAGGGGTCCCTTTTGGGTTCTTAGTTTCATTAATAAAAAGATTTTTAAAAATGTCTCAAAAGGAAACTTGGGAATTATTTTATTAGAATTTGAGGGGAAAAAACACAGAGCAGGCAAGCTGTAAATCCTGACAGCTGCCAGGAGGGATGACAGAAAGACAGTCATGCCTTTTTGAGTTAAGGTTGGAGAGGGCCACCGTGTTCAGTAATAGAGGTTAGCAAGCAGATGCATAAAAGAAAGGAGAAGAGCCTTCAGAGAAACTATATTAGAAAAAACAGGCTTAAGATTTTTGTCAGAATCCAATGATAGATAGAGGATACATACATACATACATACATACATACATACATACATACATACATAAATACAGATGGACAGACAGACAAATAAATAGATGGAATATATGTATATATAGATATATATATAGACAGAGATACAGAGAGAAATAATAGATAGAGATAAAGATTATAGAGAAATATAGATAGATGATAAATAGGCAGATAGATAGATAGATAGATAGATAGATAGATAGATAGATAGATAGATAGATAGACAGAGATAGAAGAAAAAGTCAAGGTTTTCTGAGTTAGAACTCAGAAAAGTGGGGAAGACTGCATGATAGAGGCTTTGTAAGTGTCTGAATTAGGGAAGATGTTTCAGGAAAGAGTAAGTACAGTATTTCGTTAAGGTGATAATTATTCCTCCCATTTCTATAACACGGCTTGGATAAATCAACCTTCACCGCAGTGGAGCTGTGAGGGCAGTGGACCCTGGGCCAGGAAATTGACAACCTCAGATGAATTAGTTGTTAAGCATGAAAGAAAAAGTATGCAAACTTTAATCTTTGGAAAAGACCATAAGGTCATGCATGTCTCCACCTGAAGCCATTCCATTCTTTTGAATGAAGAATTTGAATGAAGTATTCCATTCTTTAGAGAAGGTGGCCTAATGAATGGCATTTACAGAAGTTTTTGGTTTTTTTTTCTAGTCACAACAGGGAAACCATAGTTGAGATCTAAATTTTATGTGAAAAAGAACATTTATCCTCAACGACCTTCAAGGCTACTCCTTGTCTAACTGCCTGAGACTAGTGCTTGCCATGCAGCTTGACAGCCTGAGTTCAATCCTAACAGTGGAATGAGAGAAACAGCTCTTCCAAATTGTCCTATGACGTGCACATGTCATACGACATATACATGTATACACATGCACTTGCACTACAAACACATGTACACACACACACACACACACACACACACACACACACACATCAAACCCACACATACACAATAAAAAACAATTTAGTTTTTAAGACAAATATTAATGTTAGCTAATAAAATTTAGGGTTATAATAAGGCACTCAGGACTTGGTAATTCTTTGAGAAGTGGATAAAAAGTGGAAAAAGCCAAGGAAGCTTCCTCTTCCAACTTGAAAGTCAGACCACGGAAAAGAAAATGGAAATTAAAAAATTAAAAACAATCACAATGGAGAAGTGCAAAGGAGAACTCATTGTTTATAGAAGTATGCAGCACCAGGTTGGGCAACCAGGAAGTAAATTTGCAGAGGACTCAGAAAGGATTGAAAACCAGATCATGCCAGACTCAACCTGAAAAGTATCTGTAAATACAATATATTTAAATCATTCTTCCCAAAACAAGAAACAATGGTCTCCTTTCAAGGATCCTAACAGAATAAAGTAAATAACAAAACAGTTGGAATGAACACACTGAAAAAAAACACAGAAGAAGAAAATATTGCATGTTGTACAGTCTTATGATTTCTAGGCAACCGGTTTAGGGATTGACATAAGAGTCAAGGAAGGTCACCAGACAACATTCCACCCTTATCTGTGAGTCTCTGGAAAGCAAGACATTTGCTCCTTTTTTTTTTTACAAATGTCCACCTCCTACAAGCAAAGCATAGCCTCTTCCATCTCCATCCCTAGTTACACAGAAATTGGAGTTTTCAAGTGGCTATAGTGTTAGCAAATAAGAAATAGTTTATCCCGCCATAGTAATAAAAGGTGTGAGCCAAGACTGAGTGATAGATCGCATTTTCCTCATCAATACACTTCAAACCCCTCTCGCAAAGTTTTAGTTTGGCTCAGAATTTGGTCTCGTTTGCTTCTCTGTTGCTGTGACAAAACGCTAACCAAACCGAACGGGGGGGGGGGGTAGAAAAGGCTTTATTTTAGTTTTCAGCTTTCATTCTGTCACTAAGGGAAGCCAGGGCAGAAGCTTATAAAGGAACATGGAGGGAAGACCTGAAGTAGAGAGAACATAGAACCATGCTGCCTATTGGGTTGCTCTCTGAGTCCCATTAAGCTACCTCTCTTATGTAGTACAGGCTTGGCATGGCATGGCCCACAGTGGGCTGGGACCCCTACATCAATTCGTAACTAGAAAACACTATACATATCTGCATGCTAGTTTGCTGAAAGCTATTTTCAGCTGAGGTTCCCATTGCTGTACAGCTCTGGTAGGAAGCATCCTGCTGCTTATCACCAGCCTAGGAAAAGATTAAAAATGCAAACGTTAAAGTCTGGTTTCTACTGGGTACACATTCCTTTTACTCTACACTAAAAGCTCTGTATTCAAGGAGCTGGAAACTAGTTACCAACTACATATAAAGCTCACTCCATAAAACATCCCTAAAACCTTCTGAAGTGTAGTTACAGGCAACAACCAGACCAATAATAAATGATATCTCTTCTATAATATTTACAAATTTCAGCAGCAAAGATGAATTTGTTTGTTGGAGCTGTTTTCCCTCCTCTGCACTTTTTACTTACAGGTTGAATCTCAAAGTAGTGAAAATAATGAACCGTGCTTTTCATACTCACCGTTTCCCTTGGAAGGCATAGAGAAAAGGCCTTCGGAGTTTCCATGGGTTTTAATAAAATATAATTGACATTGCAGAAGGGCGGGATCATTGGCGCTTGACAAGCAAAAGTCACACCAAGCAACATGATTTTCAAGTAGAGACAGACTAAGGGTCACAGTCTGGGCTGAGCCAGAATTGTCTATCTCTCTGAGCCTTCTTAGTCCCAGTCTCTGGAAAGTCTGGTTTAATCGTGATAAGCCTAAGTGTTCAGAGAATGAATACAGTTATTTAGATATAGTAAATAGAGTAGTCATGTAAGATAGTGGAGTTAAAAGCAATGCTAAGAAAAAATTTAAAAAACTATTTCAACTATGCATGAGGTCTCAGGCTAGATCCATAGCATTGGAAGTAAAAGAATGAAGGCTGTATCATCATCAAAAGTGCTGCGACAGACATTAGGCCAGACACTCTGGATTAAAATCGTAGCCTGAAGCTTATCAGCTTGGTGTCTTAGTGTCATTATTGTAAAATGCAGATAGTCGCTGGTACCTACCTCATAGGGTTTCCATGGCGATTGAACAGATAATGTGTCCATCACTACACACTCGATTCTATGTAAAGAAGAAGTGCGGAATGGAAGCTATGTGTTTGTTAATACATCAATACATTAAGTAGTCAGATCTGGCAAAATTGGAGGCCTCTTTCAATGCCTGAAAATAAGCTGAATTCTTTCATTTGTGTCAAAACATTTCCCCTTACACAGTTCTATAGTGTCTGAGATAGAAAATTATCATAGAATCTATGAACTTTTTCACTAGCTTTGATTTTCCTTCCACTTAATCTAACAAATTACACCCTTCTCATATATTAGCCTTATTGAACTGAACAAATTAAAATTGGTTTTAAATATTTTGCTATTTAACTATTATCATTTCAGGGATACAAGCCTACCATTACTATCAATACTGTCAACTCCTCCCAATAAAATGCATGGTCAAGATCATACAGTTTTCTATAATACTTGCATTTGTTATTTTCCTGAATCAGATACGTGTCATTAAATATATGTTCATATAAATGTCTACACTGATTTAGTGCACTGGAGATTGCACTTAATGGAATGAAAATTTTATTTCCATACAAATTCTAAAATGCTTTGTAAAAGAATGATTAAAATCCCCTTCTCCATATGTAATCTTAACACTGACCATGCAGCGTTTTTCACCTTCTTCCTCTAACTTACTTGTCCTTGAAATAAATTACCATCACTTAAATTACAAAACCACACGTTTTCTTCATTTAGGACTTCAGGAGCCAGCACTGTGCGGTAAATACAACACAGCATGTTCCCTTCTAGTACTTCATAAACTACATGTTTTGAAGCACAAATTTAGGGAGCAGGTTAATGTCGGAGAGAAGGAGCCGCCCAAGTGATATGGTTTGGCACATCAGGTTTTGGACAGCAAGCAGCTGCTTGGACACATTAGCAGTACTAACCCAATTGTTGTACTATTAAAGGAAGGAGGGAATTTTCAGAAACCTTGTCTCTATTTAGTACAAAGTTTAGTGAACTTCAGTTCACGTTAAGGTCTCCTAAAACAGGAAGAGTCCAAATTTCTGCCACCGAAGGTTGGAGAAGCCTGTTGACATTAATAACTTCCAGATCCCCAGGCCAAACAACTGTGATCTTCCTTATCCACTGTCCCACAGAGTGAATTTGCTGAAGTGTTTCATCTCTTCTCTGCGGATTCCTTTCCTCTCCATCTCTGACCTGCAGCTGGGGAACAGGAAAAGAAGACAGGAGTAGAAGCTTCCAGAAATTACAGTTCTAATTTAGCATTAGCAAGAATTTGTAAACTGCCACTTAGTAGATAAAACCAAGGGCTACTAACTACAAACATAACCAAACAGTAATGTCTGTGACTGTTTAATGGACATCTTGATTGGAAACACAGAGGGCAAGAGCTTTTACTGGAAAAGGGGGGGCAATAACATGTTCTAAGGGGAAAAAAAATAGGGCTTACACACAAAACAAGCATTCCAGAAATGAAACAGATGTGATCAGGTGCTGAAGAAGTTAAAATTAATACAGTAATTTTAAGCTATACTATTTTGACACAGGTTTTGACACTTTGGTTGTAAGTGTTGAAACTGGGTTAGCCTAATGTTGAAGAATTGACATGACAATTTTAGAAAAGTCTAGTTTTGCAGGATTATATGTAATTTAGGTGTATTTCTGACATTTGTCTTTATCTAAAAATAGAATTTGTTCTTTGGAGTTACATGCACGGCCAAATAATCACCCTTATGATATTGCATAGTATAATAGTGTATTTGGAATAATCATTAGTTTCCAAAGGATAGTTCATGGATTCAAAAAGTAATTTGTTCCTGTAGATAGTTCTAGAGTAAATCCCAGAAAAATTAAGGTATTACAGGGCACAAAGGCTTCATAATACTTGGGAAATACTGTTTATCAATTTCCTAGTGATAATCAATGTGAGGGCAAAGACAATTATCCATTTGTTTGTTTATTTTAAGATAATACTCTATTCCATGCTATACACGAATGCAGCACTAAATTTTCTACCAGTTAAACAGAAATGAAAACTACAGCCCCTCAGTTCAACTGGATGCAGTTCAAGTGCTCAACACAACAACTAAATGTGGTTAGAAACTAGTGTCTTCTGACATATATGCATAAATCATTTTGTCCTTGTAAAAAATTCTGGGACAGTACTTGGAAGTCAAAATGGTTCTGAGTATTATATACTTAGAAAAAATACAATTCCAATAAGAACAAAAATATGTTTCTTTTGGTCAATATTTTCAAAGATTTTTTCCATAACAATTATAATGCCAAAGTGTATAATTACTATATTCAAACTGAAAAACCCTTTTATCCATGTAACTTCACAATTCTGTGTGCAGAAGCAAATTTAAGTGATTAAGTACTGGTAGAATATACATCAGTAAAACTTAAAATCATTGAATTTTAAGACTGCAACAAAAATTAAGTTCTTTTCCTAGTCAGATTATCCTAAAACATAAATTAGATTAAGCCTAAATACAATATATACGGCATGGAAACTACTATTTGTTAATTAAAATTAGTATCATAGAAATACTAAATATTCACCAATTTGCTTGATTATTTTCTATTCTAAAAATGCCTGCTCTAAATTCTGTCAGATATTCGAAAAGACTAATTCTTCCAACATTTTTACACAAAACAGACCAATGTGATTGCTAGAAGTGCAGGTTTTTGTATTACAGATAATATCAACAGAGTTCTGCCTGTTGAACCCTGAGAGTTTCATGAATGATATCAGAGATATCCACTCTTTTTTTAAATTGGATATTTTCTTTATTTACATTTCAAATGTTATCCCCTTTCCCAGTTTCCCCCCTCCTGGAAACCCCCTATCCCACCTCCCTCCCCCTGCTTCTATGAGGGTGTTCAACCACCCACCCACTCCCACCTCCCCACCCTCGAATTCCCCTACACTGGGGCATCTATTGAGCCTTCATAGGACCAAGGACCTCTCCTCCCATTGATGCCTGACAAGGCCATCCTCTGCTACATATGAGGCTGGAGCCTTGGGTCCCTCTATGTGTACTCCTTGGTTGATGGCTTAGTCCCTGGGAGCTCTGAGGGGTCTGGTTGGTTGATATTGTTGTTCTTCCTATGGAGTAAAATCTATTGGATCTAATTTCTCTCTTAAGACAATGACTCATTCAAAGAACTATATGTAAAAATATATGCACACATATAAGCACTTCCACAGATAGCGATCAAGGGAGCCATTCTTTGAACACGGTTTGTAGTAGTTAAAGTAGTGGTCACTAAATGTATGAGGACCTGCTCTGATGCATGTAACATGGCATCCTTGAACCATCACAGGAGGAATGGACAGATTGCTTAATGCTTTCAGATGTTAGGCTTTAATGACTAGGATGTGTTTCCTTAGTATTACACCAGTTTGTCTACTTTATTCTCTGTATAATTAAAAATGTATCATTCTTTTGGTTCTGCCAACATTTTGTGATGTTTTTTCCATTTTAAATAAAATGTTGCATAAGAAGTAGTCTATTAAATAATCACCCAGTTCCTACAATTAGCCTAAGTCTTCCTTTAAAAGTACTTCTTTAAGGAAATAAAGGAATACAGCCATACCAGCTTATGTGAGCTTTGGTTAGCGCCTTTCATCAACTCTGATGAGAATGGGAAGCTACATAGTCCTTTCCGGTTGCTTTTGTAAATGGAGGACTTCAGTGCCTTTCTTTGCTGACCAATCAGGAAGCCTCCATTTACAAAAGCATATTGAATTTATTCTCATAAAAAGAAATAACACATACATCCACAGGATAAAGACACTCATAATTAGAATTTTTCAATTAATAGCATGAAAATTGGAAACAATGTTAGGATTTTGTGAGAATGCGATAATGTTGCAGAACAGTCTTGAGTTATCTTTCTGCTTTGGGTCTAGTCACAACTGCAAGCAGTGCAATTAATGCCAGAAAAACGTGACTGCCTCTAGACATATTAAAGCTTCATTGTGACTCTACAGATTAATAGATACAATGAGCTTGTGACCTATCCTAGTTGACACAGATCAGCATCAATACAAACTCACAAATAAGACAGTTTGGGGGGGGGGGGGAATGTCCATTTGTGTATATGAGTGTGTGCACCTGTAAGAGGCCAGACAGTGACCCCAGGATTCTTCCTCTATTATTTTCTACCTTATGTAACAATGTAACCAGAAAAGAGAAAAGCCTGTGTTCACATACACTTTAGATCCATGAGGAGGGATCGTGTGTATGTGTGTGTGTGTGTGTGTATGTGTGTGTGTCTGTGTGTGTCTGTGTGTGTCTGTGTGTGGAAGTTTAATACATAGCATACTTATTTTATCATAAAACAACATGCTGAACTTTAAAGGGATGTTGTTTAATAACATCAAGAGCTAAAACACTGAATACTTTGTTTAATCCAGATTGTGAATTCTAAAGGCATAGAGCTAGGAAAGGGCAAAATTTTAAGAATTGTTTGTGTTAGGAACCATGCAGCTTTCTGGCTTTATTTTACCTTTCAGTACTATAAGGATTTAAATGTAAGAAAAGCAATGAGTATACTGAGGAATAGAATTTGTTACAAAACCACCATTTTTCTTTGTTTTTAATATGTTTCAATTCCCATTAAAATGGCCTGGGCTATTTTGAGCTCTTGTGTTGCACTAATTAATAATGAAAATAACACTTGAGAGTCATTTTATTTGCCTTTCTATCACATGCTTTTGGATGTGTCTCCCTGTTGCATGAACTGTGTAGAATAGAACATAGTAAACTGATTTTCCAAGTCTATCTCCATACCATTTTTAACTGATAAAGGAAAGAGCTAGTATAGAGATGCCTACCAAGGATGCCAATGCAGTTTTCTTAATAAGACATTAGACACATAACTATACCAAATCATACTGTAATCAAATAAGCTCAGACCTTATTCATAAAGGCATGTACTTCCATTAAAGAACTTTAAATAACTTAACTATATATGGTATATATACACTCAAGACTGTTTATTTTAAGGTTCATTTTTTGTATGGATTGCTTAGAACAAAAGGCTTGCATGTATTTGAGATTAGATATTAATTTGCAGCTCATAAGTGCTCTTGCTGTGGAATAAACAATACTGCTTTCCTTCCAGCTTAGAAATGTTTGTTTGTTTGTCTATTTGCTTGTTTGAGCTTTGTTTTCATTGGTTAGAATTGCCTTTAGAAGCTGCCCAAATCTGCAGCAGCCATGAGATACTCAACATGATACTCACCTCAGGAACTCCGTGACCAGGACTCCACCTGTTTGTTTTCAACGCCTGACATGAAGCAGCTGGCTCCCAGCAGTTCCAAACATCATCACTTGATTTTTCTTGAACCAGGCCTCATATTTAAAAATGCAAATTAGGTAACAGTTTCTAGTGCTACAAAAACAACATTGAGATGGGCCTGGCAGCAATTTGTCATAATATGATCAAAACCGTCTTGTTTTGGTCTAGAACTTATCTTGGTTTTCAATCAGTCACAGGGGGGATCTTAGTCGTTGCAGGCAACCACTATGGTTTTATTTGTTTGTTTGTTTGTTTGTTTGATTGACTTGTGTGGGGCTTTTTTTCCCTGTATTTGATTATTGAGACACACATGAAAACCATCTCAGGCCAAAAGCCATAAAAATAAGACTTTCTTTAGCCAGTGAAATTTTCATCTCATTTTATTATGCTGTCAATGAGCTGCTGAGATTTGCTTGGCTTGTTAACATGATAGCCGACAGATGAGAAGAAATAAAAACTACTGGCCTGTGAAAGCCAACTCAAAGAGCCAGGCTGAAGAGATGTTCAGGTTACTCAGGTGTGGTCCTCTGTGCTGAACCGGTGACCCAGCTAATGGTAGGAATGCCCAAGGGTCTGTTTGGATGGTCCATGTGCTAAAACACAGTATTCACATGTCTGCCAAAATGGCTGAGAATTTGCCTTTTTCTTTGTAAGCTTTCTACACAATAAGCAAAGGACTGGTATTGATCCTAACCAAACAAAGAAGGAACAGAGAGTGACAATGGGTGGATGTATTCAAGACACAGTTCTGAACATGACATTGGAAGAGCTTCAGGGTCTGTCATTCTCTGTCACACATCTTTAATTACCCTGGCTATAAACCTACTCTCATTCACTGAAAATACTATTATTTATAAACATTTAACAATACAAATTTTGGGAAATACTATGATGCTATAAAAGAGGTCACAGATTCAATCCAGATGTCACAAAGGACCATAATCTCATCTCTTTTAAGATGCTTATTTCTACAAACAATAAATAATAAGAAAGTAGACACCTCTCAGCACATCTGTTTGTGTACTGCTTCAGATAGATTCTCCTGTGAGGTGTAATAGGATATAAATGGTTGTTTTGAAAAAGAGAAAACTTCCTGTAACATGGACCACATGCCAGAGCTTGACCCTCTGCAGTGTTCTGCCACAGTGTCCTGCCATAACATTAGAATGTGAAAGAAGACAGCTACCATTAATTCTGTTAAGAGTACCCAAACATACAGGTCTTGTATGTAGGAATACAAGAGAAAATAGTTTTTTAGGTAATGGACAGATTTTCAAAAACCTCAGGTAGGATTAGTAGATAGATAGATAGATAGATAGATAGATAGATAGATAGATAGATAGATAGACAGATGTTAGTTTTAACTGTCAATTTGACACAATGTAGAATTACCTGACAATGGGCAATCAGTGAAGGACTGTCTAGATCATATTGGCTTGTGGAGATGACTTTAGGGGATTATGTTTTTTACATTAATTGATGTTAGAAAGTCCACTGTGGGTGATACCATCCCCTAGGCAGGGATATTGAAGAGTATAAGACTATAGAAAGTGAGGTGGTCACAAATATGCTTGCACTCATTTAAGTTCCTCTCACATTGACTTTCCTACAATTACAGACTGACATAACCTGAAACTGAACTAAAATAATCCCTTTTTCCCATAAGTTGTTTTTTCCCCAGGGTATTTTATAACAGTAACATAACCAAGCAAGCAAGAAAACAAACAAAGATCTATCTGTCCTAAAAGCAAGATGGTAAAGAGAACCTACCTCTCCATCTAAAAAGCAGGATGGTATAGAAACATGACTCTGATGGTTCCTTCTTTAATAGCTAAATGATGTCGGGCAAATAAGAAAATATTTCTGAGACCCAGTTTCTTCCTTTGTATCTTCTGTAAAACAGGCAACATGGAGAATGCTGTGCTCTAATAGAGTGTCAAGATGAAGACTAAAGGACAGACAGTACCCAGCACCACCCCAGCATGTTCAGGAATCCAGTTAAAATGTGCTATCATTTTATTATTACAAGTCTTGTATGAAAATTTGTCTGGATGAGACTAGGAGTATAGATAAGAGTTTTAACAGCTTCAGTGAAGTATGAGTAAGATCCCAGCCACCCGCCATCAATATACAAACGCATAGTTCCTAGCCTAGTCTATTCAAACTGAACAGATAACACTGACATTACAGGCATCTAAGAGTATTTATGTGTTCCCAGTGGATAAAGCCATGGTATTCTACCCCTTTTTTCTAGGTAACACACACACACACACACACACACACACACACACACACACACACACACACCCTCAGATAGAGATAGATAGATATAATAAAGTAAAATATAAACAAGGTTTTACACCCCAACCACTTAACTTTGAGTTCAGTCACCTGACTGGCTGTGACTAGGAGACAAAGACTTTGCTATTTTGAACATATGCTATTGCCATTAGCATATGCTATCCAAAGATGGAAAGAATTCAACCCATACAAGAGTTTAAAGCTAAACCCTACTAAGATAGACTAACCCCACTGACTTCTCAGTATTTAGAAGGATGAGACTTGCACATTTTACCTTTCTGGGAAAATACAAAGACTACAGCCTCATGAGAGGAAATATTCTGTGTTTGAGAGTGCTGCCCAGATCTCCATCCTTTGTTGGCTTTTGGAGCTGCCCTTGCTCTGTGTCTCATAGATACTGAGGTAAACAGTGACTACTGTATTGTCATGGAGCTTGGAAGCTTGCTCAAGCACTGCGACATGTGAGTGCTTCCTCATAATCTCCTCCTGTCAACAAATATCAGAGGTCTTTCTACGGCTCAACTCTTTCTGCTTTTCATCATGTATAACTCAGTATACACAGCCTTTCAGAACTGAAGCAATTTAAGTTAATTTGGTAGTTTATTAAAATTTGGTTTGTTGTTAGCATGATAATTTTCTTAAGAGATATACTGTGTTTAAATGACATAACAAATATGGAAGACATGTGTCACATAATGTATAATATCATCTAATAATGTTTCATATCAACATTGACAAGATATGGAAAGCATACCTTCGTGTGCTTTGATGTGCATTTTCTTCACATGAATTTTTCCTCTGTGTACATGCTTCATGTCTGTGTGGGCTGTTATTATATGACAGGTCAATTACAGTGTCTTGATTATTTAACAACACAATATTAAAGCAATACATTTTGGATAGCAACATTTTAAAGATTTGAAGAAAATAAAAATATATTAGAAATAAAAAGTTTGAGTAGCCACATTTTAAAGATCTGAAGAAAAGCATCTAAAGAAAAATAAACCATCAGTGGTGCCGGAGAAATTGCTCAATAGTGGGAATCACTTGCTCTTCTTGCAGATGACTAGAGTTTGGTTTCCAGCATCCACATGATACACATACATGCATATAAATAATGATAAATGTATAAATAAAGCAATTCATAAATGCTTGACTTTTAACGGAAACTATAACATAATAACAAGTGAAAAACTAAGACAAATCCTAAGTAAACCACAGTTAGTACTCACAATTACACATAAGACAAAAAGCCTTAAGTGATATAGCTTCACTGCTTTGTATAAGTCTTCAAAAGTCTTTTCTGAATTATTGTTTTAGCATCCTGAAGCCTTCTGCACAGTTGCATGCTGGTGATCTTCAGCATCTGTTTTGAATTGCTAGCCCAGTTTTAAGTCTAGACTGGTCTTGAACTCACGATGAGATGATCCTTCTTCCTTAGCCTTCAAGTAATGGGATTGCATGATGAGCACTATGACCAGTTGTATCCACAATTTAAAAATATTCTATTTTCTTCACATATATTTGTTAAAAAATGAAATATCTCATCCCAGTCAAACTGGCCTTCATAAGAAACCTGGCATCAAACCTTGAGAGGATGTGGAGAAGTAGAAAGCTTATTCATGCTTGGGTGGATTGTGAATAGGGCCATTTGGAAATCAATTTAGAGATTTCTCAAAAAATTAAAATTATAATTGCATTATGATCCAGGTATTTCACTCCTGGACACACCACCATAAAGTTCCATGCTTTACCATAGAGTTGTTTACAATCCCTTGGTTAATAAGTACTGCCTTATTCACTACAGCAAGGGAGTAGAACCAACTTACAAGCCCACCCACAAGTGAATGGATAATGAAATGCTATTCAGCTATAAAAATTATATTACAAAATTTTCAAGAAAGTATATGGAGTTGAGAGATAGAATATTAAGTGAGATCACACAGTTTCAATAAGAAAAAAACCAGCATGATCTCCTTATGGGTATCCTCTTCTGTTATATGTGGGAAATGTGGAGGTATATGTAAATGTACCCATGGGCACAATATATTAAGAGAAAGAAATAAATTTATGTGATGGGAAAGAACAGATGCAGGTACTGGTCACATGGGTCATGACAGAAGCTGTAAAGCCAACTCTTTTCCTAGTTTTAGCTCTATTCTACGTTTTTCTTTATTTTATGGATAGTAAATAAGTGAGTCAAATTGTATCTGACTGCGAAAGTGTAAAATCCAACATGAAGGTTACAACTTCAGCATGACTATTCCAACTTTACAAAAGTCCAGTAGTTTTTATAGGTTTTTATAGATACAGCTAATCTTGATGCATGGAGATTTTTATAAGATGCCTAGCATTAAAGGAGAGAAAAAACTAGTGTCTGTGAATTTTTATTATATAAGTAGATTTGTGTGGAGGCAGCCATTTCTGTCATCTAGATTTTTTAGGAGTGATAGCGGCATCTACAAATCCCTTCAGAGAGAATATCTCCTGGTTTTTATCCTTTCCCTACTGGATTCTCTTATAGAAACTCTCAACATGATTTTATTTTTACTATGTAAGAGCAAACATGCCTATTATACTTATGAATTGCTCTATAGTTTTTTAAAAGACTCCATGTTAGCAAAGTATCAAATTACATGATCTGATTCATTCCTTTTTACTTTCTTAAAGTCCCTGATGGTTACATTTTGTAACAGTACACAGACAACCAGTTCTATGTTAAAGTCATATCCTTAATGGTCTCTGATAGAAAGGGTTCATTTTCTGCACACTATTATGAAAATGTTTGACTTCTTATTTCATGGCCCATTGTAGAAACATATTGGTTCATTAATGACAGATACAGATGGTGTCCATCTGCCCTCCATTTTTAACTTTAAAAATGGAGGCATAAAGATACTTGAAACACTAGACTAGACTTGCAAAATCAGATGTAATCTAACAGCTCAAGTAAAAAGTTATTTGATCCATGATTATATATTTCTGTATTCTTGGTCTTATGTTACAGGCAAAACAAAGATAACTATGTTCTAAATATAAATTTTATTTGAAGTCCACATTTTTTTCCTATTGTAAGTCATCTAACAAATAACAAAGATATTATGAACCAATTTTCTACATATGGCTTATTTCACATCTGCATTGATAAACACAAGCATTTCAGACATTATCAGACCTTTAGTTTTAATACACTAGTTCTTTGCACAAGGAAAGTTCAATTATTGATTAACTGAATGTAGATAAATACAAAAGGAAAAGTCAATGTTCCTGAAACTATTATCAAACACCGGATTCTAAAAGAAAAAAAATTATATTGTTTCTTAAGCACAAAAGAAATGATCATATTTATGATTGAAATTCTGGGTTATTTTATTATAGCCAGCCAGACTATATGATGTCAGTCCCCTCCACTGATACTGTAAAGATGTATGGAAGGCTTCAAAAGCAAGGTAGACATTCCCATGGAAAAGGTTAGCTAAAAGCTAAGATAACTCGGGCAGTTAACAAGATGAATGGGTCTAAACACTTCAGAATGAAAATAGGAAGCATGAATAAAAACTTGAAATATTACATCCATGAGGACAGCATAAAAAGCAAACTATCAATAGAAATCATTTTAATAAGGTTAACAGTAATGTTTTGAATAAATTTACTAAAGGCAATAATAAATACACTATTCTTTCATAGATGTAAACATTTTAAATGTCAAATTTTTATACATATAATCAAGGCACTATAGACAAGAATGTTGCTGTATTTAGGTTTATATGTGTGCCTATCCATTGTATGCACTTAAGTTCAAAGTGGATAGAAGATATTCTTTTCATTCAAAGTTCCATTTCAAAAGTATTTGAAGATTATATTTGGTACTATATTATTTTTGTCATTTTCTAGAATGACATACTTTGTTTTTTTTATTTTATAATACTTTCCCATTCTCAAATACTTATCACGTAGTAAATAAGAAATTAATGCACTTAAAAATATAAGGCTTCTTCTTGAAAGTTTTATAGCTGAGTTAATTACATAAAATCCATTTGCACCCAGATTTAATCTTCCCTTTAATTTTTTGCCTTGAAAATTGGTTCTATTTTTACTTTAGTGATATTTTATATGCTAAATTTAGTTCATCTTATGTTATAAAATATAGGATACCACACCACACAGACTAATGTATAAATTGTATAAATATCAGGATACTTTGTAATATGAGACACCCAACAAACCCTCTAGATTTGTTTTTTTTTTCCATCAAATCACTAAATATCTGAAATTTCTTTTGTGAACACTAGAAATATAGGAGGAAAGACAGAGCAAAATGACCCAAGAACATCTTTTACAGTTGAATAAGAAAAAAAACCTATTCCCTGGATATTGTCTCTCTACAGTCTAGGTGGTTGAGGCACACTAGTTAGATCCAATGTCAACCCTTTGTAAATGAAGACACTAAGTTCCCGAGATGTGATATAATAGTTTCAAAGCCACAGAGAAGAACAGCACATTTGCTTACTGTAGAAAGAATTTATAATCCTAACAAGTCCATATAAAAGACTCACAATCCAGGTATTTTATTTGCAAGTCCTGAGCCTAGATTGGGCAGATCTAGAGCTGTACTACCTTATTCCCCAGCTAGAGTCCCTCCCTTATCACTTGCTGGTTCTCCTGGCAATGCAGTTCTGATCTATGGTGGCTTCCTCCTCCTCCATCTTCCTCTCTACCTGCAACCCCCTCTCTCGAGCCTCCAGTCCCACCTTTGTCCCTCACTGGTCAATCACACGTTCTATTATTTTATTGACCAGTTAAATTGAGGCAAGGGTTCACCTGGTATCACAATGAGTATGCAAGGATCTGCTCTTTGGGAGCAATCACACCTCTCAAGGAACCAGTATTTACCATTAGAATAAAGCAGTATTAGACTAACCCACTACGGCTCACTCATGTACTTAAAGTTAAGTGTAGAAAGGTCAGTCATGGAACTGTATTCTGATTGAAAACAGGAGACTGTCTACGTAGTATTTTGCTGTAGCTTTTAGCTCCTTGCTTTGCCTTTATGCTTAGAAGAGTACCTGTCATACAGCAAAATGTTATCAAACATCTGCTAAAAATGAAATAAAAAATGAAAGAGAGAGAGAAAGAGAACAGCATCTTTAGGAAATACTTTTCAATGCATTCTGGCATTCTGTAAATGTTCTGCCCATTTTGGTCTTTAAAACATTTAACTAATTCTAGAATTTTAAAACCAAATCAGGGTCAACAAAATGATGTGGTGGGTAAAAGCACCTGCTGCTAAGCCCGAGGACGTGAGTTTGATCTCCAGTACCCATGTGGTGGAAAGAGAGAACTGAGTACTGTAAGTTCCTTTCTTACTTATATGGGCACACCATGACAAAACGAGCCTCCACTTCAACACATGCGATGCTTTAAAAACATAAATAATCCAAAACGCTCTCTGTCTTCATCTTTGTAGTATTTGGGGGGGGGGGGGACAATGGAAAGTTAACTAATCACCTAAACCTAAAAGAAAAATGATCCTCAACAGCTGCTAGATTGTAAACATCCTATAAAAAAGCTAAATCAATGAAGCATTGTTAGGAATACATTAAATAAATAATATTTTGTGATTAATATAAATCCAAGTTTCAAATGCAACTGCAGAATTGGCATTCTATATAATCTAGCATGGGTGGGCTTTTCTGTTTTGTTAGTTTGCCTTCCTATATCCTAAAGGATTTTAATTCATTGTCAGGAATTAATACCTATTTACACGTATTCCATGCAATGATGTATTACATTGTAAAAAGGAAAGTTTAAATTGTGGACCAGCATCTCTCAATCTGAACTACGAACACTGGGCTAAGTAAGGGGCTGAAAAGTAATCCCATTCTAAGCTATAGTCTTATGAAAAAGAAATATAAGGTGAACAGACAAGTTATCTGGCATCACTGGGAGGGGAACCCCTCAGTCCTGTGGAGGCTTGATGACCCAGGATAGGTGAACATTAGGGCGCTGAGGCAGGAGTGGGGGGAAGCACCCTCATAGAGGCAGGGGCAGGGAAGAGGGGATGGGGGCTTGTGGAGGGGAAACTGGGAAGGGGAATAACATTTGAAATATAAATAAAATAACCAGTAAAAAAAAAATGAAGAAAAAAAGAAATAAAGGAAAAAAACAGACAAGAAGAGGTAGACAGAGAAAAGGAAGACAAAGAATTAAGATAAGGAATGAAGATATAGAGCCACATTTTTATCACATAGTGTTATGAAGTAACAAATGTACATGCTGATGCGGTGTATCATAAAGAAAGAGAAGACGAAATGCTCACTGCGAGGGTAAGAGGAACGGCAGAATGCAGGGAAAGATGCTAGCTATGAAAGAGGATCAAAACAATGGGTTTTCTAATTCTAATTTTGCCATGAGTTTTTGGGGTTTGATGGAAGATAAGTGCGTAAGATGTATATGACACTTGAAGCGTGGCATTCACAGGCTTCACTCTCAACGCCAATTCTAATTGTATAGAAGTTCTTGAGTTCTGTAGACTTTGTATCCTTAGTGTGGGATGGATGGATTTTTTATTTATGTATTTATTTATTTATTTATTTACAGGGTTTTTATTATAAAGTCTATATGAACTTTAGAGTAACTAATGGATATGTAGTTGGTCCTCTAAAACATAAGCTGTTGTTCATTTGTTTATAAAAGCATTATAATAATTAGATGAAACATCTGAATAAGCACCATTTATGAAAAAGGAAAAATTTAATGATAAAGGAAACTTTGTATATAAGGAAAAATACAACATACATTACAGAGGAAGGCTTTGCGCCAATGGCACTGGCTGTGATGTGCTCTGTAAATATTTGATCATGTGAGTCCAACATAGACCTTATTGATGGACAGGGCTTTCTAAGAGCTGATGCTTCCCATTTCTGTGGTGCAATGATCGTGATACTCTACTAAAGGGATTGGGGCTAAATAGTTACACTGTTTTAAAAGTTGCAGACTTTGAAACAAATGGAGCTTGACCTAATGTCTAAGAAGTAACATCAGTAAATGTTGGCACCATTACTAATTTCCAACGGCAGACCCATACTTGAAATAAAAATTTAAGAAAATTGCCATGTAGCCAACAAAGGCACAGATTTAAGTCTATGTTCCTAAACCACAACACAGTTCAGTCTCCCCAAAGCTAAAGATGACAGGAAATGGAGCCAGAATTTGAGGTAGACAGAATACATGCTCCTCAATAGCTATTTAACTGATGCAACTAAAGATGTTTAGTGCAGTTTCTGTGTCCCAAAGGTTGTCCTAGAACTGCATGGCGGTATTAAATGTGGAGCTAGTGACTCCAAGTCTGGTGAGCCTGACCTTCATGGGAATCCTTGTGTAGGGCTGACGTGCCATCTGTCAAGAGTGGTTTGTCAAAGGAGAGGGGGCCATATGTCATGAAAGATCGCTGGCAGAGTGAGAATGATCCCTAACAATTCTGCCCTGTCCTGAAAAGTCAGAATAAGGGACTCACGAGCTTTCTTTTAAATGAAAATTGAGTTAATATCATACGTGATACAAAAAACACCCCAAATAGTTTTAAATGGCTATTTTGTTGAAACCATGACTGTATTCATTGTAAGCAAGTGTGCAAGGGCTTGCAATTTATCTACCTGCTTGGTGAGATCTTACCTGTGTTAGCAGGCAGCAGGCCTCCTACCATAAATGAAACACAACTAACTCAAAAACTTTATACAGAGTTAAACGGTACACTCACCCAAAGCCCATCCCTCTGTGGAGTCATTACTGTGGTGTAGGTACTCAAGGGAAATCCCTCTTACATCAGAGAATCACTTAATGGTGTTTAGGCTACTTCCACCAGCCCATTCTGTTCTGCCTGAAGCACCCAACTACTCTGCTTCAGAAGCTGAAAAAGGCCAGTGTGTAAAATCTACCAGTCAGAAGTGGCTAAATCCATGCTGAGAGAGTTCTACCATCTGTTAGCTGTCTCTTTCTCTTCACCACTCTGTATTCATGGGAAGAAACGTGTGTGTGTGTGTGTGTGTGTGTGTGTGTGTGTGTGTGTGTGTGTGTGTGTGTGTGTGTGTTTTCAAAGCCAAAGGAGAATGAACTTTCAAATTAAATACCCTCAGAAACAAATTTACCCACTTGAGCTTTGCCACTGCCCGGAGCAACTAAAAACCAAAACAGGATGTTTTTCTGAAAGGAGCGGTCAGTTTACCTTACTGTCTCATAGAGAACTACCACCCACCTGGGAGGGCACTGTCTTACTCCAGAGGAAGAGTAATTAAGATTCAATTTAGGTCACTTAAATCTCTAAGTTCAAAAGTCCTTCCAAAACTCTAACAGTTCTCAGGGCTCTCTGACAGCTGTTATGTACGATTTCTAATTTTTTTTCCATGTCCTTCAAAATTGCCTCAACCCTATAAAGTGCTCTTTCATCATCTGCTTAAGAACGATCTAGAGCTAGCAATTCATTTGAGGAGATGCTGTGTCGAGGCTCAGAAATGCTGCCAGTGTGACTTTTAACCATCTGGCTGCTTTGAACTAGAAAAGAAGGCTCAAGTTCTCTTTGACTCTCCCATTTGGAACAGTCTCTTCCAAAATCCAGGACGAGCATCTCTGAAAGTCTCTTACCTGACTCAGTTCTAGAAGCCTGCAGTGGTCATGAGAGTCCTCTCTATAATCTCATTGCATAGTAATGGTTCCCACAAAAGAAGAGATTGAAAGTGAAACACCACACTCCAAACCTCAGGGAACCTTTGAGTCTAGTCTCTGTCTACTGTTTAGACTCATTCGTCTCCGCTAAAAAATCATTTACTAAAATTGCCTCCAGCCTTGACTTCCTTTTTGCTTATGAAGAAGGCTGTACTCACTTTACAATCTCAGTGGGTTAATGAGTACACTGGGTCACCCGTGTACTTGAGATACTGAACTCAAGTATCTCATCTCCTGTTACCCTGTCCATTGTCAGTTTGTTCCGGAAGACCCAAAGACCCAATTACCAACTCTTCAGAAGGGAGAAAGTTTATGTTGCACAGTTTAAAAACAACAGCCAGGGACTGCAATGCTTCTTGGTGGTTGAATGCATCTGCTGACGTGTCTAGCCCGAATTCAACTTCGGGACCCACATGGCAGAAGGAGAGAACTGACTGTCCTAAGTTTTCTCCTGACCTTCTACGTGTGCACCATGACATGTGCACGTACACGTTATACAAAGTAAGTAGATAATAAATATATGTAAAAATGTTTAAATAAATAATTTTAAAAATATAAGCAACAAAAATTTTTAAATCGCTTAAAATTTAGGCTCATTATATTTTGCATATTTCAAGATTTACTTTAAGATAGAAAAGTAGATAATAATAATAATAATGTATTTTTTTATTGTAATAGTAGTCATTATATTAACATAGCCAAAATTTTGAACTTTATACTGTGGTATGGATGGTTTGGTAAATTCTCTGCAATGTCTATTGGGCTAGAGCTTTGGTAAATAGGAGCAAGATTCTGGACCTTTATTTTCTGGGATACTGCTATCTGTAAATCTGGAGGTTTTTACATAATATGACCACAGACAGCAGTAGAAAGTTAGTAGAGCTAAGGGGAGAATGGAGACGTGAATTCTACCAAAACATCCCCAAGTAGACTGGAAAAGCCCGGGAGGCCTCAACCCTACAGAGAGAACTGAAGAAAGCTGAGGGCAGAAGAGATACTCTACCCTGGAAAAGCACACCATTGACTGTCCAGTGTCAACTGGTCAGTCCTGAAAGCATACATACACATCGCATTGCATGAACTGAGCGCGTTATACTCAGGAATCTATGTATGTATACGTATGTGCATAGATGCATGCAGTAACAATTGGTATAAAAAGAGGCCGTGAATTTGAAGGAGAGTGAGGAGTGAAATATATGAGAGGGTTTGGAGGGAGGAAAAGACAGAAAAAGTTGTGATTTTATTATAACCTTAAAAGTAAAATTGAATTAAATTAAAAATATTTTTAGAAAGAAAGAAACTGGAAGTAAGCCTCTTTACCAGTATGAGGCTGTAGTCAAATTAGGGGCAGTAGTGGACTAGCCAGAAATTTCATCAAAGATAGTGTAAATGAAGGATTAAATAAAATCTGACTGAATATAATAATAATTAATAATAATAACAACAACAACAAAAAGAAAATAATAAAAACGACACATTTTTGCAAGGAAATTCACAATAATCTCTCAGAAAATATAAGACAAAACAGTTGATGGCTACCTGAGCAGTGGTTCTTGCTCCACTTCCCATAGGTACATCAGCACAAGAGAAACCTTATAGACTGGAACTATTGGAGTATAGACCTCATCTCAGTGCTGGATGATACAGATGCAAGGCTGACCTCCAGAAAGCCAAGCAAAACATAGCATTGGAATATGCCCTGAGCAAGCAGATGAACAGCACAAGGGAAACCAGATTCTGCTTGCTTTGGGGTAACTTCAAGCAAGATATTGAACCACCAACAAGCAAAAGCAGTAATTTCCAGTATATACTGATTTGTGTGGATCCTAATGTCTAAAAAGGATAATGTGTTAGAACAGATTTCTATCTAGAAGCAGTGAAACTTTAAGCAATGGATAGCCTGTTGGAGATTTTACATTACTGGGTCTGTGACCATCAAGAAATGAAAATTAAAATACTTTAAACCTTTCTTTGCTCTCTTTCTTCCTGCTTCCCTCTCTTTCTTCCTCTTCCTTTGCCCTCTCCCTCTTCCTCTTCTTTCCCTCCTCTGTCTCATCCTAGGCCATAAGCCTTAAAGGTAGGGTATGTGTAGAAGGATGGCTCAGTAGTTCAGAGTGATTATTGCTCTCACAGAAGACCAGAGTTTAGTTCCCAGCATACACATGGTGGCTCATAACCATCTGCAACTCCAGTCCGAGTGGATCCAATTCCCTCTTCTGGTCCATGTGGGTGCCAGGTGCACACATGGTACACAGACATATGTGCAGGCAAAACAATGGAGAAACACAAGCAACTAGAGAAAGCTGAGAGTGGGAGAAATCATCTTCTCTATGGAAAAGCACACCAACCGGTTATCTGATACCAAATGGTCAGCCCTGAAAACATGCATAGAAGTGGCATCTCACAGACTAAAGAGCTTGCATCTAGGAATATATACATATATATATATATATACATATATATATATACATATATATATGTATACATATATATATGTATACATATATATGTGTATGTGTGTGTATGTGTGTGTGCATGTGTGTGTGTATGTGTGTATGTGTGTGTGTGTGTGTCTGTATATGTGTGTGTGCGTGTGTGTGTGTGCATGTGTGTGTGCGTGTGTATTCATGTAACAACAATCAATAAAACGTACATAGATTTAAAAAGAGCAAGTAGGGGGATATCGGAGGGTTTGAAGAGAGGAAAGGAAAAGAGAGGATGATAATATATTATAATCTCAAAAATAAAAGGAGTAATAAAAAGGGAAAGCCCACTTTGGCCCCAAAAAAGCGAGATCCTATCTCAATAAGTAAATAAATAAATAAATACATAAATAGGTAAAGTGTTTCGACCAAAATTTTGAAAGATGAAAAACAAGACAAGAAATGTGAATTATCAATATACTTAGAAATGAAAACATCCAGCTTTTGGTGAGACCAAATGTTAAACTTACCAGGCAAAGACTGCAATTGAAATCTTATAAATATATTCATATAAAAATTATGTTCAAAGGAATTAAGACACATATTGTAGCAAGAATTAAATAGATAGGAGAATTTCAGGAGACCAAGAGAATCTGTGAAAGTTGGATTTTTGGATGGTAAAACTGTAATGCTATGGCTTGGGTGTAGTTTGGGTTTTCTCAAAAGCTTCCTGTACTGAACATTTGTTCTCTAATGTGCTGCGTTAGTAGCTGTTGGAACCTTCCAGAGGTGGGATTCGTTTAGAAGGTGCTTAGCTCATCGAGGATGCTGGCACTCTGAAATGTGGTTTTCATGGAAGTAAGTTATTACACAAAGGATAACTTAACCCTCGGTTCTCTCTGTCTCCCTTCTTGTCGCATGACACTTTGTACAGACAGTTGCCATTGTGATGCCATCTGCCATGAAACCCTCAGCAGAGAACAAATAGATGAGGCCGCCTGAAGCTGAACCTTTAGTATTCCAAACTGCCAACAAAATAAGTTTGTTTTCTTTATAAAGTACCCAGCATCAAGTATCCTGTTTTGACAACAGAAAATAGACTGGTACATTTAGTAATGAAACAACGCACTTGATGAGATCCAAAAACACAGTTGAAGTGGCAGAAAAAATAAGGAAGAAGGATGAGCTTAAGAGTATAACATTAATAAACCTATAGGATAGAGTAAAAAGTCTCTGAAGGAAATTGACAAAGCATTACAAACTATGAAACAGAAGGAATCAAATGTAGCAACATACGTCTAATGTGAGTTTCAGGAATGGAGAAATATAACCCAATTAGCGGTCGGCTTGCCCTCAGAAACAGTAGGTGCCAAGGAGCAAAATGGAATGTTGAGGACGATAAAGAGGAAAATCGCAAACAAAAATTCTTTACCCCCAAAGCACTACTGTTCAAAACTAAAAAAAAAGGATGTTTTAAATCCTCTAAAAGTAGAGAGTCAAACAGATAGACAAGAAGAAATACTGAAATCATACTAAATATGACCAGAAATAAATATCAAACACACACACTTTGTATTTTTTTAAACCCAAGTTTCTTTAAATGTAAACATTGTAACAGTTTTTATGCTTTAAACAATATTATATGCAATATACAAGATAATAGCCCCCAAATCAATAGAAAAACAGTAGAGCAAAAGTGTTGAAATTTTGATAAAGTTAAATTGATATGAATGGAATTTGTCTTTAATAAATAAGGATTCTTATTGTAGCATCCAGTACAGGAAATGAGAGAATACTTCAAGTTCACAGGAGGCACAGCGCTCCACCGTCGCACTTTCTCAGTAGCCTGATCTGATTCTGCTTTGGGCACTAACTGCCACCTGCTCCAACAAGAAGCTTCTCTGATGAAGGCTTGGCACAGCACTGGTCTGTGGGTATAAACATAAGTGTTTAGAACGGAGTTTGCCAGCATGACCATTTAGCAAAACAACCATGCCACACACAAGCGCCTCTGACAACCACAGGCTCCCAGTGAGGTTTTCTTTCCACAGTTATATAGGCTCCTGGGATTGAATTTTGTTTGCCAGGCTTTCACTACAAATGTCTTTGTCCAATGAGTCACTAGCAAGACCCCAAAGCATATATGTTCTCAAATGATTTCTTTCTATTTTTGAGAGTATGATAGAATTAGATAATTTTCCCCTCCCCCTTTCTCCCTCCAAACATTTCTACTTGCCTCTCTCTGCTCTTCATTAAATTTATGATCCTCTGTTTTTATTTGTTGTGGTGGTATACAATCATGCATATGTGTTACATATATACCTAAATACTGAAGTGCCCCTGCTTAGTAGTTATAATTTTATCTGTATGTTTGTATTGGAAAGCCAGTTTGTGTGCCCTTCCATAGGGAAGACTGTTTCTTCAGCTCTCAACACTCTTTGGTTGCTTGCTCCTCTTGTGTACAGGCCTCACGGGTCTTCCTTCATTCAGATCAGCATGCCCATTGTTCTTTTTTAAATTTATCTATTTATTTGTTCTTCTCTCATATATTACATCCTGATTGCAGTTTCCTCTCCCACCCCTCTCCCAGTCCTCCACTACCTCCTCTCTCCCCCAAATCCACTCTTCCTTCATTTTCCATAAGAAAAAGGGCAGACCTCTCACAGATATCAACTAAACATGGCATATCAAGTTGCAACAAGACTAGACACACCCCTTCACATTTAGGCTGAACAAGGCAACCCAGTAAAAGGAAAGGGTCACACAGGCAGGCCAAGAATCAAGAGATAGCCCCTGCTCCCACTACTAGGAGTCTCACATGGAGACCAAGGTACACAGCCATAACATAGACGCAAGGGACCTAGGTCAGACCCATGCAGGCTCCCTGGTTGGGGGTTCAGGGTCTGTAAGGCCTGTGGGCCCTGGTTAGTTTATTCTGTAGGTTTTCTTGTGGTGACCTTGACCCCTCTGGCTCTGACAATTCTTCCTTCCCATCTTCTGCAGAATTCCCTGAGCTCTGCCTAATGTTTAGCTATGGGTCTTTATTTCTATTTCCATCATTACTAGATGAAGCCTCTCTACTGATGATTACACCAGCCACTGGTCTATGTATAGCAAAATATCACTAGAAATCATTTCATTGACACTTTTTTCTTTTGCCAGGTGTGCTTGGTTCTATCCTAGGCCTCTGGTTATTCAATCTCTAGTTCCTCACCTTCTAGGCAGTGTCAGGCATGGGCTCTCTCTCGTGGTGTAGCCAGAAACTTGAAACAGCCTAGATGTCCCTCTGTGGGAAAATGGATAAAGAAAATGTGGTACATTTGCACAATGGGGTATTATGCAGCTGTTAAAAAAAATGACATCATAAAATCAGTAGGCAACTAGATGAAACTAGGAAAAAAGTCATCCTGAGCAAGGTAATCCAGACCCAGAAAGTCAAACCTGGTATGTACTCACTTAAAAGTAGGTTTTAGCTGTCAAGTAAGGGATAACCACATTACAATCCACAGACTCACCCAGAAAGTCAAAATAACAAAAAGAGCTCAAGGTGGAGTACATGGGTCTCCCTGGCAAGGGGAAATAAAATAGATTTCAATGATAGCTTGGGAGAAGGCAGGGATGGGAAGAGGTGGAATCAAGTCAGGGGTGGGGCTGGGGGTGGGGGGGTGGGGCACAGAGTACTAAGAAGAAAGACAACTGGAACTGGAGAAGGGGTGCATTTCAAGAGGATAAGGTAGAAAAACCGTGCAGCGGAAACTCCTTGGAATCTAAAAGGGTGACCCTAGCAAAGACGCCTAGTGATGGGGAATGTGGAGGCCAAATCACCCATCTTCTGTAAACAGGCAAGGCTTCCAGTGGAGGGAATGGAACAACGACCCAGCCTCAAAACCTTCCACCTCCAGTTTGTCCTACCTGTAAGACATGCTGGGGTAAAGGTGGCACAGAACGTGTGGGAGTGGCCAAGCTTTGCTGTTCGAATTTGGAGGCTGTTTACGTAGTCACGTTGGAAAGATTTCATGCATGTAGTTTCTCCCATTTCTGGGAGACACACATTCATGGTAAGCTCCTGCTCTTCCACTTTGCCCACCCCCTCTTCAAGGCAGCTGAAGTCATGGACCTTGGAGAAGAACCTACAACAGCCACTTTGCCAAACCAGCATAATCCCTAACTACATTCCAAATATCTACCTTTATGCCCACAGATCAGTGAGGTCCTTAATCCACATTAATAATACTTCTCTTTGCAGCGGGTCAAGAACATCATAAAAACCACGAGCAATCAAATTGCAGAATTCCAGGCCCAACGGATACCTCTACACTCCAACCTAAGGCTCTGGGATCATTGTGAAAGTTTATTGTTTTAAAACAATATGGATTGAACCAGGAACTATCATCCGTCATCCTCTGCATGATATCTGCTTAAGACATGCAGGAGGTAAACACTAAACTAATTTATCTAATGTTAGAAACAGAAGAATAGAAGTAGTAATATTGATAATAAGGAATTCTTTTGAGGGCTTATCATGACTGAGAAGCTTTAACTAGTGAACCTATGAAGCAAATATAGTTGCTCTGTTTTCCATTTTGTAGTGAGAAAAAAAATAATACATAGAAAGACTAATTTCCCCCAAATTATACAGCTAGTAGGTATGCAATGGTGAAATGCAAGATTTGAATATAGCTGAGAACAGTCTGGGCACATAGCCCAGTTACTGTTTTATACTGTTAGGTCACTACTGAAGACCTTTGTATAAGTCAGGGTTCTCTATAGAAACAGAATCAATGGAATATACACAGATTTATCATGGGAAATTTTGCTTTCTTTTAAAGAAATTAACTCATGGGGCTGGAGAGATGACTCAGCAGCTAAGAGCATTAGCTGCTCTTTCAGAGGTTCTGAGTTCAATTCGCAGCACCCACATGGTAGCTCAAGACCATCTACAAAGGGATCTGATACCCTCTTCTGGTGTGCAAGTATATATGTAGCAGAGCACTTATGTATAAAACAAACAAAATAATTAAATAAAATAAGCATAGAAAAGAAACTAACTCATGTGTGGATGAAGATCAAGTCATCCCTCCATGTGCCTGCAAACGAGACAGCTGAAGATACAATTCAATCAAGTCTAGATCCAAAATCTTGAGTGACTTTTCCTTTTGTCAGCTTTCCTGTTTTCAGTGCCTTTTGGGAGATTAGATGATACCTACACACAATGAGGAAAATCATCTTCTTTATTCCAACTCAAATGCTCGTCTTTTCCAGAGATGCGCACAAGCAAAGCAAGAAATAATAGTTTATCATCCTGCTGGACATCTCATTACAGAGCCAAGTTCACATTAAATTAAAGCAACTCAGTCTATGATACCATAGCATTCCAGTAATTGTTAGATTTCTCGTAGATCTAACCATCTATGAATTAAACCTGGTGACATCACATCTATCTCAATCTGCAGAGATATATGATATGATGCTCACTCAAAGGCAAACCTACCTGATGGCACACTGCTGAGCATTTATCTCTACTAATAAGCGATACAGGACTGTATAGATTGAACACAAGAGAGAGAAATCACATGTACAAAAAATAAAGCTGTCTATATCTTCTATGGTAGAATAAAAATATTTAAGAAATATTTAGAATAATATTTAAGATAAAATTAAACTATCATATGAAAAAGAAACCAGGGAAAGTTTGAGCAGCTTTATTGCATGTTAGGTTATTTTTACACAGCATATTTATCTTCAGTATTACTTTGATAAATAGAAAAGGGGTCTGAGACTAAAATGAGAGCAATATGCACATTTATCTGATTCTCTGTTTCATATTATTTTATTTATTTAATAATGCTGTGGACTAAACAAAATGTCTCATACCTGTCAGGAAAGTACTTGACCCCTGAGCTACATCCTCCTTCTTCTAATGCTTTTTAAAAGAACAATAAATTTTATTGTATGCTTATAGTATCTTGATTTAGCAGTTTTTCAGATCTCTTTTTCTACCAGGCAGGTTTCAGAGATTAGCTCTGGCTTTCACTCATAACCAAAACACCCCACCCATCCACTGAACTTTCATGTTGACCCTATCTTTGGCCATTCTTAGTTTTTTGTTTTGTTTTTTATTTTTATCCATTGAACTACGGTGCTGGCCTTATCTTTGACCATTCTTAGTTTTCATTTTCTAGTTTTCTGTTTTGTTTTGTTTTGTTTTGTTTTGTTTTGTTTTTGAAAATTCTTTAGGAATATACTGAGGTTAGATCTATTTAAAATATGCTTTCAGGGTTATTTCATAAGGTCAATTTTGTGTGCCAGGTCCTATTTTATTTTCCAATTGACAGTCTATTCAAAGTATTCAGCCAACCTTTACCTGAAATGTGTAATATAGTTTCCTAAATGCATATGAAATATGGTAACTCAATGACCATTTGAGATAAATAGGTAAAGAGTATTACTGAAATAACTATTAAAAATAAAAATTTTCAACACAAAAAATATTTCATCTGGAAAATGAATTTCAAGAAATAATAGTTGAGCACAAGGACCAGGACAATGAATAATAGACAATAGTAAATGGCAAAAAGACATATCTTATTTGACAGTGCATTTCCAGATCCCAGGAGATGGCTTAGTAGCACAATTTACTGTTGTAAATTCTTGATGTTATATGAATTAAAACAAATATTAGCCTTCCTAAAAATAAAAAAAATTAAGTTTTAAATACCAAAATTTAGGTTTAAATACAAGGTGTAAGAACAATATAAAAGACATCAAAGAAAATAAATCATTCTCTTTTTTATTTGATAGGGAATTATCAAAGTACCTATCATCTTTAAGCTTTCAGGAAAAATATAAAGTTACATAGCTAGATGAATGAATAAATGAAATTCCCGAGCACAAGTCTGAATATGTGTATATTCATAATAAGTAGCAGTGATCCAGGTACGGGTAGGGAGGCAATCTGAGGAGGATGCTCTTAGAAAAGCAGTGCTAAGAATTCCAAATCCTTCTCTGGAAGGATGTGCAGTGTGTGTTGTGGAATGAGTTTTGCAATGTTTAAGTGATGGAGGATACCATAACCTCATTCCCTTAAGACTAGAAGTCTCTGTCTTCACTAAGACACCAAACACATTGTTCCATCAACTGGGTAAAGCGATCTGCTTGGGATATCTGAGTTGCAATATTGCCAGGCATTGGTGGTGAAGCCAGAGTGGGCTGCTGTCCTGCACTGGACTGTCCTAAGCCAGCTTTTACAGGTGTAGATCTTACAAATATATCCCATGGAGCAAGTATAGATCACATGGATAGCGTAGGACTGTGGCCATTTTAACTCTTACCCCAGAAAACTACCTTAAAGGGGAAAAAGGACTACAATACTATGCTTTGTGTGGTCCAGATTACCAGTAAAGGCAAAAGGCCCATAAAACCAGATAGAGGAAAGACATTGTCAGCTGCATGGGGGCTTCAAGCAAGAGATCCAGAATCTCAGGTTGAAATAGGACTGTTAGCTTTGACTATCTGCCAGATAAAGAGAGCAGAAAGCCAGGCTGCTCGGGAAGAGCTGCCCCACCCCCTTTCTCCCTACCCACAAGCCTCCACCACAAAGTCCGGTCGGGATAAGCCAATAACCAGCAGGGATCTAAGAAATACTAAAAAAAATAATTATTTGTTAGAATAATGCTGCACAAATAGAATTAAGATATTATGTAAAGTTAGGTATAACAAACAACTAAGAAGATACAGTAATGATGAACCTTTAGGCAGTTAACAAATTGGCTTTTAAATAGGACATATAAAATTATTATCATTCCGAAACTATTTGCAAAATAACTCTGAAGGTTTCAAAACTTCCAAATATGTCAAAGGTTAAAAAGTACTATGTAAATGAGTGTATGGAGGTTGAAAATACTGGAATTAGTACAAATTAAAACTTGAGGAGTATATTTAAATATTGCTCCAAATGTTTATGAATTTGAATCAATAAATTTGGGGAAAGGAAAATAATGTCACCTTCAACTCCAAACTTAGAACAGGCAAAATGAACTCACAAGCAATAAGAAGAAAGCAAGAGCAGAAAACATGTCAGAAATTACAAAGGAATATGAAATTATATGTGTAACCTTTTAAAAAACTGGAGAATGCATTTTTAAAAATACTGATCAAGTGGTAAATTAATAAGAGCAAATAGATATTGTATATGATAAAGAGAATTTGATTACTAAAAAAAAATATGACATAATTCCGCAACTGACTTCATGCTTATAATTTTGAATATATCCCTGGAAATTTTTTTTTTAAAAAAAGTAGTGCAATTTGCTTTGTGGAGTAACAGAAATAATATTCAAAGGAGAATTAAAGGTTAGCTTTGGTGTGAAAATTCTAAACAAGATAGTATTGTATAAAATTTAGCTATATTTTGGAAAAAAAATATCATGATCAAATGGGCTTCCCAAACAATGTAAGGATGATGCTAATTTAGGGCAGCCATTAGCGTAAGATCCATGGGCAGAATAAGACGGAAAAATCCTACAACCTTGTAAAAGTGTGCTATCTAGAATTCAATAAAAGTACTCATTTGTGATTAAAAAAAAATTTTTAACCAAGAACAGAAAAACTTTAAGTAAACAGTGCTTTTAATAGTGAAACTTTAGAAGTGTTCCCAATAAAGTTAGGAAGGATCCTTTGAGGTACTAATTAGACCAAAAAAAAAAAAAAAAAAAAAAAAGTTAAGAAAACTGGATTTAACAATGACAAGAGGCACTTCCTTTCCTCAGTGGCTCTATGAATGGCCTTCCACACTCTGTTCGTACATGGGCTTTCTATTGAAGGCAATAGGATTAGTGTGAGGTTTAAATACAAAACAAGCAATGGAGATCTATGCTTTGTTCGAAGGATTTCCTATGCCTGGTGCTGAAGCAGGGCAAAGGCCCTGTCATCCTGATTGAGGGCCAAGTTTTCTTGTTTAAAAAAAAAAAAAAAACCTTATGAACTCTTTGGGTGATCAAACTTTTTGCAATAAGAAGTTGGGCAGGGTAACATAAGTCTCAAACATAAAAGTTCTTCAGTTTTGAAAGATTTCTTATGGTCATTAAATGTTTCAGACAAACACTCGTTATGAACTAATTGGTAGCAAATGTTAATTTGAAGACTTAAGCTGGCTTTGAATTATAGCGGTTTGGTTTTGAGACTTGAAAACCAAAATAATGAGAAGTTTTGTGAGCATCTTCCAATGCTTCAAAATTCCAATCACTGAGCCTTATTGTTCCTCAGATGCAAGCCCTGAATGGAGAGAACCTTCTAATCCCAGCATTAAGGAAGCTGCACTCAGTTCCTTATATCACGAGGGTCATTGCTTCTGATCTGTCTCCTACCTCTTTTCCACTGCCGTTCTCTGGATCCGTTGAGACAGGTTGGCAAAATTCTCCTAATGTTTTGAAATCCTGAGGATTAGAAGCAGGCATTTTCTGTAGAGGTGGCTAGCCATTCTTAGGGTTCCTTTACCTACTCCTGTTGTTCTATGGGGAAAAAATTATGGAGCATGGGGTACAGGCTAACATAAGTATCTCAGCAATTTTCTTCTTATCTGGTCACTCAGATTCCTCAGGCAGCATGATAATTTTCTTCCACAAACTGTTACCTAATAATGGTCTCACCTTTTATCAGTCTTGGGGAAGAAAACAAACAGGGAGGTCCACCAGGGAGGGCTAGAATGGACTGATAACACACACACAGGTGTGTCAGCATTGTGATCTTGTCTGTCTTTCCCTGAGCCTTCTGACTGCTACTGTGTATTCTGTGCTTACCATCAGCAGTATGGGGCTAAAACTCCCCACCTTCTAATGACCATCTTTTATAAAAGGCTGAGAGAATTATGCTAATTTTTTTTCAATTTAAGGTTAAAATCATAGATTCGGATTTTGAATAGTTGTCATAAAAAAGTACAATATAAATATCTTACATTGCCTTTGGAGGAATACCATGTTAAATTCTGTGGATAAAACTAAAAATGATTAATTAATTATAAAATTTCTCATATCTGAAATACAAAAAGTCCCACAAATTTGGAGTACATCACAAATAATAATTTTCTCTAAATTTCTGAACTTATATAATCGATTTAGATTTATTAATTTTTCCTTTATGTAATGGAATGGATACGTGAGTTCCAAACAATAGGTTCTGATTTTGTGTGCATGTCCCTTCCGATCCTTTTTGTCCTGTACACATGTTTACTTCTTTATCCCTTCATGTATTTTAAACTTCTCTAAGAGTTAAAAATTATATTCAGAGATGAGTTATCAAAAATTTTGAAAAGTGCTGAGACCTGGAAACATTTGTGTAATGCTAAACAGCCCAGTGCCTGGAGTGCCTGGTGTCACTGGTACCCCTTAGGCTCACTGTAGTGTCAGAGTTCCCAGAGGACGATCTACTGCAGCTGACGTGCAGTTATATTTCATATCACACACTCTGTCGTGTGCTGATAGCTCCAACAAGGGTCAAAAAATGCTATTCATGAGGGTTTGTTTTTGTTTGTTTTGGTTTTGATTTTTAGGACCCTTCAACCTAAAGGCAAAAAGGAAGAACACTGAAATGGATAATAAGTCCATTGAAACGTAGCCTCTGCCACTCTGACCACACACACAATTACTGAAGTTGATTGAACTTAAGTTAGGCAGTGTCTATACAACCACTGTCACTGCCCCTGCAACCACCACCACCATGGCCGCCATCATCCTCATCATCATTACCATCATCATCACCATCACCTCTACCACCACCACCACCATCATCATCAGTATTCACTAAGGTTGTACCTTAACTGATCCCTAAAGGCCTGTGCATTTCAGGCTTACCTAGGGTAGCAGTACTGGAAGTTGGAATTTCGTTAGAGGTAGACCCTGTTAGAAAGCCACAGACCATTAGGGGGCATGCCCTTAAGAAGGTTCAAAGGTCTCCAGCCCAAGACACCTAAGAGGTGATCAGCTTTGTTCATCTCAGTTCTTGCCATAACATACTGCCTGAACAAACCCAACCAAAGAACCATTCACTCAGGGACAAAACTTCCCAAAGTGAGAGTCAAAATAAGCTTTCTCTTCATTGGTTGACTACGTTGGGTATCTGATATATCTGAATAACACTTCAGTGACAGTGCTTTGAGATGAAAAAGGGTTGCTTTGATTTTCATATCCTCCTTATTGTTGTAGCCTACAGATATAATTTCAGTTGCTTCTTTAATGAAGAAGACTATCAGCTCCTTCCTCTACTATATATCCAGGCTTCTGATCCTGTGGCCTTTTCTGCTTCCTCTATGCACTAAGCCTCGGGAAGACCTTCCCCTCACCTAACTCTAGCTTAGACATGTATACGACTATCCAGCACTGTGTAAGCTAAGAGTGGGGACACTGAACACAAGCAGTGGGCCGGGAAGGATGTGGTTTGAGGGACAGCTGTGTTTGTGTTTACTGCCTAGGTAAGTCTAAAACTGAAGGGAAGGTATTATTTGGGGAAACTCAACTCATAATGCTCCTCTTTATAGCACTTTTTCCAGTTGTCAAATGCAGCTCCCAGGGAAGCATCTCTTCCAGATCATGCACTCCTCTGCTTCTTCTCTCAGCCTTTCTTTGTGTTGATGTATCCTTGGGAACAAGTAAAAAACGAATAGGGGAAATCATTTCATTTGGAAATTATGTAAATCAGTGTGAAATTTCTTCTTCGGTTTTTTCTTAAGCTACGAACCCGCAAATAATTTATTAGAATGTTACCAAACCCTAGTATAGCTTCTCTATCCCACTTACTCTACAAATATTTCATCTGTTCTTTCAACAAGTTGACTTGAAAAGTAGTTGCTTTCATAGAAATGACCACAAAAGGCATTCAGTAGTCCACGGTATTTGCGAGGAACCCTTGGAGACCCTGCAATGCCTCCAACCATGGTCTGCACTGAGCTTAGTCATCACGTTCTCTCTGGGATGTTTACACCTGTGATGAAGCTTTACTTATCAATTAGCCGAGTAGGAGATCAGCAACAACTAAAAATGACAAAACAAAACAAGTATATGATAAATAGTTATAAAAAGTAGTTACGACTTTTCAGTTGTTTAGTTCTGGAAGTTCCCATTGAACAGTCTCAATCTTAATGCTCCCATGAGTAGCTCAAACCCTGCAAAGCAAAACTGAGGAGAAGGTATGTACTCTAAACGTTTGTGCAAGGAAGGTTACAGGCCATTGGGGAACATTTGGCATATGTAAAGTATCTAATTTTCTTCTGGTTATTTTTTTCCGTGGTACTTGTCTGTGTTGAATTTAGCTGCTATTGTGTCCATCAATGATTTCTTTTTATAGTCCTCTGGGATTTCTTTCTCTTTACCCTTTGTTAGACTAAATAGTTTGTCATCAACAAATTCTTCCCCTTTGCTACTCTGATGTTTTTAATATATTCGGCTTATTTGATCCCAATTGTCCCCATAGGAACACCATTGTAACATTTTTCCATACTCAGAATTCCTCATTCATTCTCTCACTCCTTATTTCTTAATAAGTATAAAATCTATAATATGACCTCTAGATATTTGCTCTTTTCGTTACCAACCGCCATTCAGATATTTCTTTTAAGGAAATTAATTTAAAGTCCACTTTCAAATTTACAATAAATTCCACTTATGAATATTCAGTAGCTTCTATTGTTTATCCCTTTTGGAGAATCCACCATTGCAGGATCATGATGGCAAAGTGGACTCCTCTGAGATCATGTTGTCCATGTTCTTGCCTCTGGGATTAAGCTATCCCTGAGTGATTAACTCCCGTATGCTTTTAATCTGTAACAAAGAAAGCAATCCATTTTGAGTTCCTATTTAGTTTTCCAGTTCCAAGGCTCTGGAAAGGGTGTGGTAATGAAGAGTACTATGTGCTTTGCTGTTCTACAGCTCGGGTGTGTTGTTGAAAACAGACTGGTTACTTGAGAGACACCTCCGGATGTCCCATAGGTGAATACTGTTAGTGACAACTCCATTCCCCCACACACACACCATAAGCAATACAGACAGAAGTAAGGGGAGTGAACTTTGGGACCAACACCATTTGCTTCACTTGTTTTGTGGCATTTACCCTCACCCCCAACTTGACTTCCTTTCATTTTCTGTGTCCCAAGTTGTTTGGTGATGTCACTCTGATACCAGTTAAAGACCTGCTAAGCACTACCATTTGTAAATTAAATGGGTTATGTTTACATGTAGTAATTAAGTTTTCAAGTTAACATCCACATTTAAGTTGTCACAGAGGAGAATTTGTTATATATCTGAATGCTCTGCTGTGTTTCTATAAAGCCACCCCATTTACTTACTAACTAATGCTAAGAGAGAGGTTTTGTCTCATTTTTTCTTTAGTTTTTGTTTGCTTGAATATCTGGCCAGCAAGTAATTATACATAGAGGCAAACATCAATAGTTATCAAACTTGAGTGGCATAGCATGTGTCCCCAGCCAGGTTCATCTACCAGTTCTCAATTAGTTGGTTTTAAAAAGGCATATTAATAGTGAGAAGTGGAGAGGAAATGTCTTCATTGTGGTGGCATTGGGAAGAAGGACAAGAGAACCACTGAATCCCTCAGACCCTCTTCCTGGCTCTGAAGAAAGATTAAAGTTTAAGTAAAGGGCTAAGGATTCACATCTAAACAGCCTCAGCCCCAAGTACCACTGACCCATCAATGTCAGCTGCAGCTTTATCCTCTAAGGTTGTTAGAACTCTGTGGAATCTCTCCAGGAGACAAGTCCCACCTCTGGCTGGCGCTTTTCCCTTCTCCCAGCATGAGATTCTCGGGGAAATCCTATTTCTTTGAAGTCTATTGTTTCAGTGGTTTGATAGTCAGATTGAGAGATAAAGATGTCTCTTTAGAGTATCTTCATTTCTGCCAGAGCAGTTACCTACTGGTGTATCGAAATGAAAATCTTATTCTGCAATACGAGAATTACAGTGCATGCCAAGATTCTCAGCCTACAGAACCAATATAGAAGCAAACTGATTGGAAGATGATAAAATACAAATCTCTCATGATGTTTATTGCTGGACATAAGAACAGAGTCCCAATGAGGGAAACGTCTTACAGAATTGGCCACGCCATTTAAATCACTGTTAATGTTATCATCTTTGCTTTGTCTGAGTGGATAATACTAAAATTTAGTAGCTTCGATGCATGTATAGCATATCTTACATTGAAGATTTGCCCATACAATAGTCACTAATGATTTCCAAGGGTGTTTTTCAGTTCCTGGGACTCACTGCTAGGACTGAGTTAGGGGCCATTTCTTCCTATTACTAACAATGCTTTCCTTTTAAAAATTAGTATGCTTTTCTGATTGATAATGCTCCCTCTGGATTTAGTTACTAGCTCATAATGACTTTATTTTCCTTGAAGCAATTCTTAAGCATCACTTTTTCCTTACATCTTTTCCTCATGGTTCCACTTCCCATCTGGACTGTTTCCCTTTGGGAACATGGCGTCTAATCAGGGCTTTGTACTCACTTGCTTTATGACCTATGTGGTACATCTGAAATGTAAGCACATGGTCCTTGCTTAAACCTCCTAAACTCTTTTTTTTTTTTTTTTTTTTTTTTTCTGTCTGTGAGCCACCGTCTTTCTTTTTTATTAGTAGTTCTTTCAATGGCCTATATGCCTGTGTTGGTTGATTTTTGTACTTGACCCAAACCTACACATATCTGAGAAGAAGGAATCTTACTCAAGGAATGGTCTCTAAGTGATGGTGGGGTGATATATCAGTGGGGGACGCATTGCTGATTGATGTCGGAGAGACCAGCCTGCTATATAAGACACCACCCCTGGGCAAGCATGTCCTCCATGGCATAAGAAGATTGCTGAACGAGCCACGAAACAGCATGGTCTGTGATTCAGCTGTTGCCTTCAGGTTCCCACACTGAGATCCTGGCCTCTGTGAAGGATTACAAAGTACAAACTGAAGTAACCCTTTCCCCTCCAGTTGCTTTTGGTCATGGTGATTATATCAAAACAAACAAATAAACAAACAAACAAAACCAACAAGTTTCTCGAGGGTTAGGTGCATCTTCTCTCCCTGAGGCCAGGCCCCGCAGTCCTCTGCTGTATATGTGTCTGGGGCCTCACATCAGCTGGTGTACGCTGCCTGGTTGACGGCTCGGTGTCTGAGAGATCCCGGGAGTCCGGGTTTGTTGAGACTGCTGGTTGTTTTTCTTTATTCCCTTCTTTAACCTTCATGAAATCGGTTTTCTTTTTCAGCCCTGTGCTTAAATGTTGTATGGATTACTTAAAAATTATTTGGGGGAGATTAAAATATATTTACATCATTTCACACACCCTAGCTCCTTCTCCCTCCCAAACCTTTCCATGTAACTGTCTTGCTTTCTCTCAAATTCGTGACCTCTATTTCTTCCATATTTTCTGAAATATATAAATACAACATGCTCAGTCCCTGTGTTACCTGTACGTATATGGTTTCAAGACTGACTTCTTCCTCTTTTAGTTACTTTTAGTTCTACTTTATGCTAAAAGGCTACGTTTTCTCTATCATTTGTTTTGCTCAAACATGTTTCTTCAGTTGATATTTATTTACAAGGTTGGGAAAGAACATGTAACAAACATATTTTTAAAGTCCTGCTGGCCAGAATTCGAACATTTAATACAGAAAACATTAACCAAGGGAATAAAATAAAATAGTTTTACCCTATCAAATGCCTTTCCAACTCAGTCCTTTGTTTTAGAGCTTAATAGCAAATGTCCCTCACAGCAGTGAGCACACTTGAAGTTTAAAGTGAAATTGAATAACCACACAGTGTTCTTGGCTACACATACATTTCTGTAGAAGACAATATTGTATAACAAGATGGGGGGAGAGAAAGAAATTATCCAGCACAACACTGTATTTCATTGTGTTCAGCAAATACCTGTTTTAGTAAATATATATGATAAAGAATTCATATAATTCTGAATAGATAATTGCCTTTTCTTTAGAAATAAATTAAATATGACGATATCAAACGTTTCTGTTTTCTGAAATTTTTTTTTCTACAAAAATAATTGGATCCTAACTGAGTATTGGATTTCGCTACTCCATAGTATTCAGTCCATATCATACAATTTCAAGACAGAAAGTACAGCACAGGTTACCTAGGAAAATGCAAAGTTTTAAAAAATGAGATACGAACATCCAGAGGCTCACTAGCATGTCTGAATTCATTAGCTATGTGGAGATATGAAAGACTGGAACTTTGGGCTATGTATGAAGAGCTCTTTCTGATACAGGAGAAATCAAGGTCCCCTCTTCTGTTACTCAGTTTTATTAATAAAAGAATTTTAAAATGGACTCCAATGGAAGCTCAAAGACATTTTATTGGAATTTAAAAGGCATTCCTACCCCACTCATGGGAAGGCAAGCTGTTAATACTTGATGGTTTCCTGGAGGAGACAAATAGGAAGAATAAAGAAAAAGAAATCCATGTGACTGAAGCTGTTGTAGAGGACAGACATGTGGCAGACAAGCAGCCACATGGCAGGGAGGGAAGCCTTGGAGAAGGAGTAAGGCAGCCCCGAAGCATGAGGAAATCCAAAGTAAGAAGGGAAGCACACTTTGGAAAGAGACAGAAGTTTCAGACTGGAACAGTGGCTCAGCACTGAATGGCATTTGTTCTCACAGAGAACCCAGGGTTAGTTCCCACCACTCACAGGACGGTCCCAAACTTTCATAACCCCAGTTCCAGTGGATCTGGCTTACATAATACACGTACATAAATACAGTCAAAATACTCATACCTATAAAATAGATAAGTAAATGAACAGCAAAATTAAGTTAAAATATATTATAAAAAATAAGTAGAAGAAAAAGAGAAGTTACATGTTTATGAATAATCCAGAAAAGTAGGTGATCATGCAAAGCTGGATAGTAATGCCTTGGAGAGCTGCTTCCCTAGGGGTGGGGATTCTGGGAAGAAACGGTATAGTATATCATTAAAGGAAAAGTACCCTTTGTTGTGGCTTAAAGCGAGTCTGCATTCCTAGGAGTGAACCCTTGGCCAAGTGATTGACCTGGTCCAAATGGAACATTAGGTTTCCACCCAGAATAAAGTTTCTATTCTTTTGACTAGAAGGAAATTCTTTTCTATTCTATCATTTCTATGCTGTTTGCCCATGCTGAAAGAAAACCCAATAACAACAAAAACAACAACAGCAACAACAAAGCAAAATATATAAACACTAACTTTGTATTATACCAATAATAGGACTGTCGTATAAATTTTCTACCTTACAGGAAATGTCAGTCCAAGGTCACACACTTCATGAGTCTAAGATTATATTAGCTACAATAAACGAGGAGCATGCTTTTGTTGGCTCATGTTTCTATAAATATTTATAGTTGTTTGAATTACAGCATTTTCCTGTCAAGTAATATCTATGTAGAAAGTAAAGGCTGGCAAACATTCCATTGACCAACTTTGAAAGAAAAACAAAAAAAAACAACAGAAAAACAACAACAACAACAACAACAACCCAAAGATCAGTATGGAATATAACCTATGACATCATCAATAAAATTTTGGAAATCTAAAGAAACAATGCACGCCAATTGTTTTATTTAGGGAAGTAGTCTAAATGTTCGAAGATTCATGGTGCTGTAAAATCTAAATTCTTCTGCCACCTTTGTGTTTCTTTATTAATTTCATGTGCCATTACTCATTTCTCTTACTTTGCTAAGGACAAGAACATTTATGTCCTTCACAGATCACAGCAGTGCTTTCCACAATACACACTTTGTGCATAGTTGGGTGGCTGGAAAGATTAATGCTGAGAAAACACATCAGATCTGGTTTTTAATGACAAGGTAACTGTACTGGCTAGTTTTGTGTGTCAACTTGACACAAGCTGGAGTTATCACAGAGAAAGGAGTTTCAATTGAGGAAATGCCTCCATGAGATCAAGCAATAAGGCATTTTCTCAATTAGTGATCAAGGGGGGCGGGCCCATTGTGGGTGGTGCCATCTGTGGGCTAGTAGTCTTGGGTTCTATAAGAAAGCAGGCTGAGCTAGCCAGGAGAAGCAAGCAAGTCAGTAAGGAACACCCCTCCATGGCCTCTGCATCAGCTCCTGCTCCTTGACCTGCTTGAGTTCCAGTCCTAACTTCCTTTTGTGATGAACAGCAGCGTGGAAGTGTAAGCTCAATAAACCCTTTCCTTCTCAACTTGCATATTGGACATGATGTTTGTGCAGGAATAGAAACCCTGACTAAGACAAATTTGTACCAGGAGTGGAGTATTCCTGTGACAACCTGTCCATGTTTTGGGGAGGACTGTGGAAGGACTTTGGAACTTTGGGCTACAAGATCCATTCAGTGTTAAGAGCTCTGTGGAATGTTGTGTAGGAGCTTGGAAGATAATGTTGAGAACAGTGCAGAAGATGGAGGCCTGGCTTGTGAAGTTTTAGAGGGAAGATTAGAGACCCTTATCAGAGCCATTGCTAGTCTGACTTAAGACTCTGTGGTTTTGGTTAGCTGGGGCTGAAGAAATCAGTTGTGATTAACAAGATACCAGAACTACTAAAGCACAACCATTGTATCGCTGGGACTATTGATGCTGGTTAGCTGGAGCTAAGAAATTAGTGGTGATTAAGAAGAGACCAGCATCATTGAGGTGACATCTTCTGGGAAGTGTTTTCTGAGAGCATAAAGAGGCTGTGTTCCAGAGATAGCCAAGGTTGTACCTTGTGCTGTGGCAGGACTTGGTAATGTGTAAGAGTCACCCAGGTGGTACTGGTTTTGAAGACATGAAGGAGTCATGAATTGCAGCTGAGGCCTGGGCACTGTGAGAGGCCGCAGAAGGCCATTGGTGAAGGTACAGCCTCAGTTGCAATTGACAGCCCAGGACTGAAGGGGGTCATGCAAAGGAGGTG
>CM052716.1:32257196-32278044 GCA_028551405.1 Uromys caudimaculatus | reverse complement strand
AATAAGAAAGTAAGGGTCAAGGCTTATTGGTGATGTGTTTGCGTATCAAGTTGACAAGGGGTCAATTGTACTGGCTAGTTTTGTGTGTCAACTTGACACAAGCTGGAGTTATCATAGAGAAAGGAGTTTCAATTGAGGAAATGCCTCCATGAGATCCAGCAGTAAGGCATTTTCTCAATTAGTGATCAAGGAAGAAGGGCCCCTTGTAGTGGTACCATCTGTGGGCTGATAGTCTTGGGTTCTATAAGAAAGCAGGCTGAGCTAGCCAAGAGAAGCAAGCAAGCCTATAAGGAACACCCCTCCATGGCCTCTGCATCAGCTCCTGCTCCTTGACCTGCTTGAGTTCCAGTCCTGACTTCCTTTTGTGATGAATAGCAGCATGGAAGTGTAAACTCAATAAACCCTTTCCTCCCCAACTTGCTTCTTGATCATGATGTTTGTGCAGGAATAGAAACCCTGACTAAGACAGTAACAAATAAATTATGTGGTCATTTTGAAATAAAAAATATTTGTCAGCTACTATGAACCTCTCTGGTACTGATTATGCCCAATGCTTCTTCAGAGCAAAACCATGTAAATGATGAGATATGAGGTCTAAGCAACTGTGTGGGGTTTTTTTTTCTTTTTGTTTTATTGTTGTTTGTTGTTTGTTTTGTTTTGTTTTGTTTTGTTTTCTTGAGACAGGGTTCCTCTGTGCAACCCTAGGCTGTTCTGGAATTCTCTCTGTAGACCTGGCTGGCCTCCAACTCATAGACATCCACCTGCCTCTCCCTCCTTTGTGTTGGGATTAAAGGTGTGGCCCACCAGTGTTCTAAGGAACTATTTTAACTAACAATTTGCTTCACACTGTGACCTCTTAAATAATCAATCACTGAAAGTTGAGTTTGCTTTTTGATTAATGGCATTTTTCATAGGCAATATTCTTCAAGATATTAATAGTATTATGATACAAATGATCAAAATAGCTTTGCAAGCAGAGTTAGGAGGATTTCTAGATTCTAGATTCCTCAGACACCAGAAAACTAGATACCTGTGATGGACTTATACTGTGTGGGTGCAGTCAGTAAATGTTTAATTTCCCCCCTTAGTCCCAGCTTAGAACTTTATTGCCCATTGATTAATGATTATTTGGGAAGATTTGTGTTGCAACTTTCTCATTAAAATGAAGAAATTTGGCTACTCAGGATCACTTTTATAGTCAAATTCAAGCCTCCACGGTTGTCTATTCTCACATCTTATCCAAGAAAACTGTCTGCTTTCAGAGTTCAGATCCAGTTCTGATCATCTGATACTACTGTTTTACTGTTGCTCATCCTTTGTTTCTGGCGCAATTTTCCACTTGAATATCTACCTCTTTTTCACTTGTATCTTGAGGAAGGAAATTATTATTACTGAGGAAAACAATGACCCTATATTGTTATATACTCTCTGATATATATATATATATATATGTATATGTATATGTATATGTATATGTATATGTGTGTGTGTGTGTGTATATAAATTGTTTTAAAGTATTTTTAAATTTTTATTCTTATTTTATGTGTATGGATGTTTTGCCTGCATGTATGTTTATGCACCAAGAGGATTCATGTCTGCAGAGGTCAGAAGAGAACATTGAATGCTTCGGAACTAGAATTACAGACAGTTTTGAACCACCATTTTAGTTCTGATTCCTGACCTGTGTTCTTTTCTAGAGAAGCAATTGCTCTTAACAGGTAAGCCACCTTTTCAGCCCCTATTTATAGCATCTTGACATGATTCTATTATTGTCACCTTATGGGCAGGCACTCAAATCTATGCTTTGAGGAATTCTTAATTGGCCTTTGTGAAAAACATCCATACTAGTTACCCACCAATGCCCTTCATGAGTGGCTCTATCTCTTGAGATTTTGCTAGAGTCTATAGTTACAACAAACAAGCCCATATTACAGTGGTTTGCATAACAAATACTTTTATCTAATTTATATTACATTTTTTTCTACTGATCATCTTCATATTTTCTGCCAGTTTCTTCATTCTTGGATTGCCACAGAAGAAGCTGTCTCTATCCATGAATGCAGGCATAGTACAGAAGAAACCACAGAATGGCTATACCTCACACGCTTTAAATTAAGAGTTATATGCTATTCTACTGCTTGTATTCCATGGGCAAAAATAAATAGAGAAGCGTAGAGTCAACTATAATAAAAATAAAATGAAATATAATTCCTCCCATATAAAGGAAAAGAAATATCCCCAGTGAACAGAGCAACTCTCTATGATCCCTTTCCCTAGAAAGTACTATTCCTAGTTCCTGACTTGTAAACACGATGCTGTCACACTGACAGGCCATACCAGCATGTGACAAATTTTCAGATGTCTATTGTATGTTTTCCTGAATACAAGTCACCATGTCAGTTTGTCTCAAAGTACCTTGTTATCATGATCTGCTTTGGTGTATCAAGGAACAGGCCATGAAGTTTCTGATGCTCCACAAACCTGCTCTCAGGGAACAGAATCTCAGGCTACTCTTCTGGAGGAGAGCTTCACTTTCTCTGATGAATTCCCTCCAAACGGTCCTTTGTCTAAGCAAAGAGAGCAACAGTGCTTCTTTTTAGTACAAAGCAAAGATGGTGAAATGCTAAGCAGGAAATACATGACACACTTAAGCTCCTTCTCCACCAGACTCTCATCTCTTGTTTATATTGCTGGGAAGTCAGTTTGAGGATGAGGGACAAAGAACCAGCCTGATCTCTTTTATATAAACCCTAGCGTTGGTGCTGGCCTTTCCCAGGACTCTTCAGCATATAGAGGAGATTCTAGCCTATTATGAACAACTCTCTGCACTCACACACAACAGATACACCAATATCTATTTTATATAAGCATAGACAAGTTAATCCATCAATGGATGACTCTGCTTTCCCAAATAGAAAGAGCCTGCTACACTAACTGAACACTATTAAAACCACTAGGACACGTAGGGAAGTAGTTCAAACAGGAGGTGAGAGAGGTACTTTGATATATGACCTATTTGAGTTATAAGAAATTAAGGGCAGACTTGGTACTTCTTTTTAAACACATAATAGCATTTTGAGCACTAGACTTTTGCATTTTAGAATGGTGTTGGTGATTAAGTGAACCACGTCTCCTGCCATACTGATCAAACATGTAGGTCCCCATTAGGACAATTTTAAAGCACTTCTAATTTTGTAAAACCATGGAACTTACACTTTAGAATTTTCCATCCCTAACTACTTCTTTCGCGTCAGAGGAAATCTATTCCATTTAAAATAAAGAAAAGATTTTAAATTAAGTCACAAAAGATCCAGAGAACTCTAAATTCAGTCCAGTTCTTCTTTGAAACCACAACTGATGAAAAAAAAAAGTTCTTTGTTAATTTCAGTTTCTGTTACATTCTTAATTTCATTTAAATGTAGATATTTTGTAATTTCCGTTTTCTTTCATGTAAAAAAAAAAAAAAAGCTGTATTGGGGATTATAGACATAAAGCTTCACAAATTACATGTATCCGGTATAAACTGGTTTGCGCATAACACTCCCTTTATAAACAAACAGCATAAAGTATACCTGATGTGATGCGGACAGTCCAGAGCTATCATTTGACATCAACCTCTGTGTTTTACCATATAATATAAAGTTTCACAGTTTCTTTTTTTCAATGAAAGCTATGTAAAAGAAAGAGAAAAATTACTTTCTACCGGAACTGTATGTAAAATATTTTATTTTTAAAGCATGTTTGTAATTATTTTAGGCTTGATTATTTTTTAATTTTGAAACAAAATATTACTGTATACTGGATTTGAAATCATTAAACATTTACTGATTTTAATATGCCCCATGCCACCTACTATACCATGTGAAATTCCCTTTTAAAATATCAGAAGACTTGATTAAGAGTGTATACAATTTGACCACAGAGTTGCTTAATTCATTTGTAAGTAGACACTATACTCTTGAAAGACGGAGGGCATTTTCGGTGTGAAGTAAAGATTTATTTATACAGTAGGTACCTCAAAGCATAAAGAAAAAAAAAAAAAAAAACAGGAAGGCTTTGGATGCTGTAAGAAGCATTGCTCTGTTTTTGACTCTATCTAATGTCTGACTCTAGTCTTTAAGAGACAAACAACTTTAATATCAGTGGTAGGGAGGGATCAAATGCTCATAGAATCAAAAAATAGCAAGACTGAAACCTTCTGCAGCCTGAAAACTACTTGTATAACTTTCTGAAGGAGACAGGGATCATGGCTCTAATGTCAATTACTTTGATCACATGTTACCTGGGTGGCCACAAGGTAACTGATGCTTGTAGAGAAACCAGAAGAGCAGAAATACGGATTTTTATTCCTTACTAAATTAAAAAAACAATCTCTTAGATAACATAGAAAAGTAGCCTAGGTAAGTATGGAATTGTAAAAGGTATTGAGGTGGCACAGGGGAATTGAAGACTAGAAAATATTCCACAAAGAAGGAAGATGGGAAGGACAAAATCTGGCCTACTGGAAGAGTCCTTTGGGGGTTAGAGGAAAGAGTGTACTTCCCAGAAAGCATATGAGGTGTTTTCGTCCCAGCCAGGCCTAAAAAGGGAGGCCTCTAACCCCAGGTAGCAAGAAGCTGATATTGGAAGATCATACGATGAAGACTTATTCGGGCTATACATAGCAATTCTAGACCAGTTTGGACTAATGAGTGAACTGTGTCAAAACTATTTTTAAAATAAAATAAGAAGATTGGTCATATAGCTTCATGACAGAGTGTCTGCCTGGTAGGTACTTGAGTTTCATTCCTAGGACAGTCTTCCAGAGTTAGGAGACATTAAACACTAGCTACTGTACCTAGAAAGAAGAAATGCAGTTATAAAGAGAATTTGACTGGACAATCAATATTTGTTCTCTCCTCTCCAAATGGGCTACTTGGTACTAATGGAGCATTAACAGAAACCTGCCAAATCACTGGTTGGAGCACTCCCTGGAACTAAGTAGCCAGGCAATAAAGGTAATTTGAGGTGGAAAAAGAAACAATAATTCCTCTGGCTTATTATCACTTATATGGAATGGACACAAAGGATATAAGCACAAGAAATTTGATAAACAACTCTGAGAATTTACAAGTCCTAAGCAAGAAATTAAAGATTTGTTATAATATACTTTTGTCCGCGTTTCTGTTTTGGAGCTGGAGATTTTGTAGATTGAGGATTAGAAGAATGGATTGCTGAATAAATAAAAGTACAGGACAGAATCTAGTTGCTTCTCCAGGATTTTTCTACAAGATTGATGAACACCTGGAGTCTATAGCGCAGAACGATCTGGAAGCCTGCCAGATTTGTACTATAAAGTCACAATCTAAGGGAGAGAAAGAACATTGTCAGATAAAACTATAAAACGGGATGTAATGAAAGACATCAGCCATTACAATCAAACATGTTATGCAAGCAGTACGGGGAAAAAGAGAATTTATAGTTAAAAAAGAGTAAAGGAGGATCCAGAATTGTGTAATCAGAGCCCAGATCATCGGCAACATTTGGAGTACAATTCAAGATAGTAAAACACTAAGATTTGTAGCTCGAAACACATGATCATAACAATGAAATCTTGTACTTTGTTCAAGCAGAAACTTGAAAGAAAGAGTAAATAGATTCTACATGTCATGAAGATATAAGTTTATGTGAAACTCATCAATTCTACTTTTGATAGCATGAAAGAAAATAGCACGGTGGAGATAAAAAGAAGAGAGAGAACAGAGTGAAACAGCAGAGAGAATGTTCCGTAGCTTGCTTACTGAAAGAAGGTCTTGTTCCTGCTCTGAGAACTAACATTAAGCTTGGATCCTGGAATCGTGGCTGGAGATGGCTCTAAATAGGCAGCCAGAGCAAAGTCATATCTGGAATGCTGTTTGCCTAAGGAGTTAAAGGCCTTGGAGCTGGAGAAAGAACCTAGATCTTAGTTGAAAGCCAAAGTGCTGAATGGTAGATTTAAAGATCAAGATGGGGCAGAAAACAGGAGCTGTCAGAAACTGGAAGGATTAAGAGCAGGCCCCGGGTGTTGTGGAAAAGATTGTGACAAGCAATTCTTGATGAAAGCAGTAGGCAGAGAGCAATGGAGTGTTTAGATTGCCCTTGGAAGTGATGTTTAGTGCACAAGAGGTGACCGTGGGTGAGAATATTGACAGGTGGCACTGTCTGCAGTTTAAAGGACACCCAGATCCCAATCACGCAAAGGAAAACAAATGCAATGGTGTTGGAATTTTTTTTTTTTTTTTTTTTTTTGCTTCCCTGTAATCTGTTAAAGCTCTCTTGTCTGTTATGGGGCCAGTTTAGTAAAATCAGAGAAAGCAGAGATTTTAGAAGCAAACAGTTTAGCACAATGCCTGATTCTACAGGGTTCTGTGACATGAAGCTCTTTATGTTTGTTTCAAAATTTTTATCTGTCAAATGGGAATTATAATAGCAGGGCTGATGTTGCTGTGAGTTGAATAAGATTAAATATAACAACATATTGACAGACATGAGCCTTGGGCATTACTATTTCTATGTAAATGTTAGTTTACTCTTAGTCCAGAAACATGGCCAAAAGCATGTGTAAAGTCTCAATCTCCCTGTCAGTAAGTTCTTGTCTACCATCAAAATGGGTGTGGGAGGAGAACCTACTGGAAGTCAAAATGTCTTTTAAAGAGGGTGATCATATTTTCTCATTGTAAAATGGTGGTTCTCTAAATCAAGATGTTCCTAATGGACCTGAAGTTTCTCTAATGTGCTCCTTCTCTGGAGAGATCTAGCCTAGATACAATTATAACTGAGCCTCAGTAAGCAGAAACCTTATAAATGAATAAACAGTGAAGGAATTGCCAACTAGAAGAGACTGAACATAGAGGCCAACTCACAAAAATCACTCCAGGTTTTCATAAAAAGAAAGTAGTTTCCTCCCTTCATTTTTAACATATATATATTATTCATCTGCATTTCAAATTTAGCTGCCCACCTTGTATTTTATCTAGAAACTCTAAAACTTAGTAAAGAAAAATAAAACGATTAAAATGTATGTGAAATTTATCAGAATGTATCAAAATTTACTACTAATACAGAAGAAATAAGTTTTCTTCAAAGTTTACATTGATAGATATAGGGAAATCACAGTGTTTGCTTTTTGAAAAAACATAATTTAGGAATTATCTACCTGAAGGGATAAAGAGAAAAGACAGGTTGGGTTTTAAACATCGTCCTAGGCACAGGCATTATGACTCATTCCTGCATGTGTGTACGTGGGTGTATTTTGGGATAAATCTTTAAACAGCTTTTAAGTGTTTTCTATAATTTGTCCTTCTCCAGTTGGAGGTCACAGGGTATGTGGTTTTGCAACTAGTGGAAGGCATAAACTTAAACTTTGAATTTCACACCAGAGTCTGACAATAACTTATATTTAAAGTCAAATGTTATCTAGGCAAAACATCAGAGTGATTTCACTCACTGTCACTGAAGACCAGCTAGTTGTAAATTTCTCATACTAAACAATCCTTTTAGGTAGAAGTCACTCATATTCTGAGACTCGATCTAGAAATTAGCAAGAAAAAAATTAATATTTATGAAATTGTAAATGTCTTTAATGAAACCATCAGCTCTTGGGATATATTTAAAATGTCCGTTTTAGGATATAGTATTTGTTCAAGTATTCACAAGATCAATTTTAGCCCAAATGAAGCACAAACCAGAGTTTCTGTATCTTTTCTATCTTTCATATTTTACCTCTTATTAGTATAGTTTTCCAGTCTTTTCTACCATCTTAGGAAGTATTAAACTAGTGGCTTAATGGAACCCTGGTGCCTGGACTTCTTAATCTATGAAATGTCTATAATACTGTGCCTAAGACAGTGCTCTCATGAAGATTGACTTTATATGGGTAAGCCTTGAAGAAAGAGATGTCGTTCTTGGTCATTACCAAAGCATCATGGGTAGCATTTTCACAGCCAAAGTTTCACACTGCCATATTCCTATCTTCCTGGTTATCGCTTCAGTCAAAGGCCTTGGGCTGGATGGAGTGCTTTTTACGGTTTAAAAAAAAAAAAAAATCTCCATCCTTTCTAAGAGAGCCTCCTCTATAATATCTGTGCAAAAAGGAGAATCTCCAGTTCCCATGCTGGTTTCTTTAGTTTCTTCTTCCTCTGACTTTGTTAGAATCCTTTCCTAAATTTGAATGGCAATACTCTGTTTAATTCTAAGTTGGATGCCCAGTTTTCTCCTTTTATTGTAAAAGTCCATTGCGATGTGATTGTCTTAGCTGTTTTTGGCATTCAAATTCTGTCCATTGAAAATGGTGAATTACTCTGCAAGCTGATCAACCTTTAAAAGCTAGGTCTAGCCAACATAAAATAAGGTGCTTTGTAATACATTCACTGTGTAGCAACTATATTAGAATTGCCTATCATGTGTTGTTTAAATAGACTCAACTGATAGACACACATTATATGTATAGTATACAGTCTGGGCTGTGAATACTCAGCATAATAAGCTATTTCTACATCTGTTTTATCTCTCAGCTCTTTTGGACCGTAACTGTGTTAATACTTGTAGTTAGCATATGGTCTTCTTCCTAATATTTCCAAAATTGCTACCCTGAATCATCTTCTATAATTTTGTCTGTGTGTGTGTGTGTGTGTGTGTGTGTGTGTGTGTGTGTGTGTGTGTATGTGTGTGTGTGTGTGTATGTGTGTGTGTGTATGTTCTAGAGCAGCAATTCTCAACCTGTGGGTCCAAACCCTTTTGGGGTCACTATCAGATATCCTGCATATCAGATATTTACATTACAATTTATAACACTAGCAAAATTACAGTTATGAAGTAGCAACGGAAATAATTTTGTGGTTGATGGTGGCCAGTCAACATATATAGAAAGGTCACAGCATTAGGAAGGTTGAGAACCACTGTTCTAGTGAATGGGGTACGTGAATGCCAACGCCTATATATGAAGTTCATAGGACAACCTGATGGTTAGTCTTTGCCTGTCTTCTTCTCTGAGTATAGATTCCTTTGTTGTTTAACAAGGTTATTTGTGACTGAGCATTCTTGATGTGGCAACATAAGTTTCTGATGAAATCATGTCCCATACCAGACAGAAACCAGTATTGTATAGTCTCCTTAATGCTTTCTGGAATCCAAGGATGGTGAGCCATGCATAGTTTCACCAATTTTACTCCATTTATCTACCTTACAATTTGTTTCAACATATAAGTAAATATGGCTCATTAACTTTTAAAATACTTTTTTCAATGCTAAGAAAATGTTTTCCGCTCTGGGACTGTAGCTCAAAACTACAGTGTGAGCATAGTATAAGTAAAGTTTTAATTTTCACACCCATCCTTCAGCATCACACACACAGAAATTAAATTTACTAGCATGGACCACACACTTCCTGGAATCCCAGCACTAGGGAGACTGAGGCAGAAGGAATTCCATGTTCAAATCCAGCATGGGCTACATTTATCAGATCCTGCCTATAAGAAAAGGAAGAAAAGATAGAAGAGGAGAAGGAAAACATAAAAACCAAATCAGAGAATGAAAATATTTGCATATTGAAAAAAAATCACTGTAACTCAATGGCTCTCTACCTCTTCTTAATTATCCGTACCCTACGTAATTTGAACTGTAGTTCTCAACCTTGGCTCTGCAGCATTTGAGAAATATGGTTATCTTACCTCACACTAAGAAAAAATAATAGAGTATTTTATGATTGGAAACTTGAAAGTATGTTTTGAATAAGCTTTGTAATGGTCACGTGTGAGATTCTTTCCATTTCATTCTAATTAATTACAATTCACTGATATATTAATACACCTTGTGCTTTATTATCATTTCAAAATACTGAAATGAATCTACACACACAATAAAGAACATCGTTGCAATCCAGAAATGAGCACATATCAGTCTTATATCTTTATATTCTGGCACATCACTTTGTGCCTGGAAATAACTCCTCAAAAAGTCCTGTCCTCTGATGAAGAACACTGGTCCCATGCTGGGAATCTGCCTGTGCTTCACTCTGTCTTCTGCATTAGAGTTCTTTGCTGTAAAATACCAGGTGTTTGCTTGTTTGTTTTCCTATGAATTCTGCGTGGTGAAAAGGGATAGCTAATGTATGGACCCATTATGTAAATGAGCTTAACTATTAGTAATGACTTGTAATGTGATGAAAAGTTGTACTCATTTGGATTGTAATGATCAGTATTTATTCATATACTTTAAAAATAACTTGCAGCTTAAGGAAATTAGAATATATAACTGTGCTATAGAGATGGTTCCTTAATCCCAAACAGATTGTATACATTTTAAATAATTCTAGACAGAAGACACTCCTTTTGTGAGCCTTCAATTATCCATTTTAATATTAATAAGAATCAGAAAATTTGCTAACCGATGCATCATGATTAAACAGATAAAATCTGATGTAGTTTTGGAGCCAAATTGTCAGAAGACCCTTAGTAAGGGAATGTCCTTTCATATAGACGTTGAGACCCCAACTCTAATAACTGACTTCACCTCTGAGTCATATTTTATACATATTCCTAGTCTCTATTCAAACATAAGTAAATAATTAAATTATGCATGAACCTATTTGCCAGTTTATGAATTATGTATTTTTGTTTGTTTTGGACGGTATATAATAGAAGTGGAGGCCAGGAGAATGGTGACGTTCTAGGACCTGATGATAGCACTTGGGAGGTACTTAACTATGAAAGGAAGACATTGGCTAGAAAACAAAACAGCAAGCATTTAATGAAGAGCCAACACAAAATGTCTCAGAATTTCAATGACTCATTCTATATGGATTATCAAACAACAGCAGAAAACAAGCCCTTGAAGAATACCCATGTGCTTTCCATTTGGAATGAGACACAGTAGATAGGACTTTTGTCAACATTAGATCTAGGAACAAGCCTGATACCAAGAACTGCAGCCACAACATTTACTGGGTACCATTAGCAACCCAAAGCAAAGTTCTGACTACGGTTGATTGAGCTCAGATGCCTAGCTCATCAAATTTCAGGACAATGAAAGTCTTTCCAAATGAAGACTGTTATATTTGGCTCAGCTCCTTGCACTAAGTGGGCCATATGAAGCAGATATCATAGATTTTAACACAGTATAACATGGATTATTTGAAGTTAGCATCAAAATGTTTCTAAAAGTTGATAAACACTTCTAGTACCATCACAACCAAGGATGAGCCTCGAAGATAACTGCCACTCTAGTCAAAACAAAGTGTTGCTATGGAGATAGAAGGTAGGTACCAAGTTACAAGCTTGTATCTATGCTGCAAACATTGTTACAAACATGTATCAGTCTGTCTCACAGCTACTTTGGATACATAAATCTTCCGCAAACAATGTTTAGCGTATCTAGTGCCATGGCTCAGGGGCTAAGAGGGCATGCTGCTCTTGCAGAAGACCCAAGTTCCTTTCCCAGCACTCAAGTCAAATGACTCACAACTGCCTGTAACTCCAGCTGCAGGGAATCCAGGGCTCTTTGAGAATTAAAAGGTCGTTCCATTGAGTTTACAACTAAATGGCAACAAACACTCAAATGAAGCAACCTTGAGATTTTTCATTATCCAAGATTTTATAATTTTTGCATTATGCCATTTTATCAATGTTCCCAAGTCTCATTAAACTCTAAGTAGAAAGGTTTATAATTATATGTGCCTAAAAAGTATATTTTTTGCTTAGACAATAGAATTAACAAAAGTAATTTTATTTAAACACAACTCTGTTAGACTTAATTTACATAGTGGATTGGGAATAAACTAGTAACAGACACAGTCTTGTTTTGGAGCAGTCTTTACTTCCTACTTCATCATAAAACCATGACCTTTGTTGTACTTATTTAATTTGGGAAGTGGGGGAGTATACGTGATCAAAATACATTGTATACATGTATTAAATTCTCAAAGGATAATAAACAAAACAAAGTAGAACACCACTGAAAAGTTTTTGCCTTGAATAAGCTTAACTTACCTTTGATCCCTTATATTTCAATTAAGTTCACTTGATATTCTTACTTGTAAGATAATGCCATTCTAAATCATAGATTCCCCTCCCCCACAAGGGAATTGATAGTTGAATGGAAGTAGATGGCTAATGAGATAGAAGGAGATAAAGTCTAATGAGATAGAGTCACTCAGTATGGATCCACAACAAATTTTATTGCTTGGATCAACTTAAGCCTAGAAAACAATCTGAGCCAATTGCTCAGTGCAGCAGAGAGACCTACGTTGCTCTTCATTTTTCAAATCCATACCCTGGTAGTACTTCTTTTGACGTTGTTAAACTGAAATTGGAGATGAATTTTGCATCTTTTATAGTTCTACTATCTCAACCAAAATGATAAATTAATTTTTTTTTAAAATCTTGAGCAATAAAATATAAATGATATCATTGTTCAAATCAAATAATTACCTAAGTTCTCTGGACATTGTTACCAGAAAATTTAAATAAAATGTTATAATTATAAAGCCAAAACTATTCTTTTTTCTTAAATTTGAAAAATGGTGAGCATAGTTATATTTGAACTGGAAACAGGATTGCAGAGCTTTGATACATCAAATAAAAAGCTAAGATATTATAAACTAATACAGCACATTAGTATTGGTAAGAATATTCTTTCAGCATATACATTTGAACATAGCTAAGCCATAATTAAAAAACAAAACTATGAAACTGTTTCATGTTCTTCTGAAGTCCTTACAATGAGTGTTTTCCTAAATACTTTCCAGACTGGGGTGTACTATGCCTGGGATGCCAAATGTAATCTCTAACTTTCATGTCTTTACCCTTGCCCCCTCCACCTAGGGTCCTAATGCATGCTTAATGGTAGTTATTTTATAGTCTAAAATTCAGAGACTGTGATCTCAAGAACTATCAAAGACTGACAGGAAGATCCTAATTTGTAAAATGTCACCTGAGTAGGAACAGATAGGAGGGAGACCCTTGGTGAACCCACAAGTAGATACCTGCCTTTAAGCAGTCTAGTCAAATTTACAGAAAACCAGGCTGTAGCTGAACCAGCATCACGTGGACCAAACCAGCCAGCTTCATTTGGTTCAGGGATTGTCATGTTGCAACTTTTAGTCTTCATCACTGTTTCTGATCACTAGTTATAAGGTAGATTGACTGCAAAAATAAGAGCAAAATACAACTGTGCAATTCAGACTCCTACCCAGAAAGTTGGGTGAAATGGTCTTGGGTGTTTCTCACGGAACGGGCATCTTTGAAGCAGTTCCTTAGGTAATATTGCTGCCAAAGTTGAAAACCTCTGATACAAAGAAATAAATTTGAGTATGTCACATGCAAATGACTTGTTCACCCTTTTAAAAGCTAATCAGTAATGATCAGGAACAGGCTACTAATTTGGAAACTTATATCAAAGGCTATTATTGTATTATATATTATTATTATATTATTATATTATATTATTATATCACTCAGCTATTATTCAAGAGCTTATACTAGTTTAGATCACAGATTCACTTGTTTAAAAAGGGTAGGGATATGAGTTCAGATTAGAACATAACATTTTTAACTACATGTATTAGAGGTTTTTTTAAATAACAGAATCCTCTCTCTCTTCTCTCTCTTTCTCTCTCTCTCTCTCTCTCTCTCTCTCTCTCTCTCTCTCTCTCTCTCTCTGTGTGTGTGTGTGCGTGTGCTTGCACACAAGTATGTGTATGTCTATTCAGAGAAGAGAGATTTGTGACTGTGAGAACTGTCATATTCAAATAGCTCAAGGCAGACCAGCAGGCTGGAGACCTACGAAAAGAATGATATTTTAGTTTGAGTCTAATGTCTATCTGGAGGCAGAATTCCCTTCTTCCCAATAGACTTTCTTCTTTCTTCCCATAGATTCTCCAACAGATTGGATGATTCTCATTCACATCATTAAAAGTTTAATGAGGGTCTATTGATTTAAATTTTAATCTTACCTTAAAAAGTACAAAAATATGAGGAGAGGGAAAAAATCATCAAAATATATTGCATGAAAAATTTAATCCTAAAAAAGGATTGTGACTACAGGAAAGAATCCAGTTTTGTAAAGCAAAGCCTTTAGAACACTCATTAGTAATGACATTTGGGAGAGTCAGTAAGAGGCAGTTCTACAATGCTCTGCTCCGCAGCAAAGCTGGATTCTCTGGCCTCCTGGCTGGGTTTGAGGGCTGTCTCATATGGTGGAAGTGTTTCTTGTTTGCATCTGTAATGCACAGTGCCAGAGTCTGAATACTAAGGTGTGTTCCAAGGAGAGACGCCAAGGGTCAGTTTGCAGAAATGTGTCCAAATATATTGTCAAGTCAAAGAAACCTGAGATCCGTAGCCCAAATATCCCTAATGCAGGAGAGCACAGGGAGAAACAAAGGCTCAGAACTTGCAACGGGTAGGGAGGGAGCTGTCATATCTGGTGCTGTCCTTGTTCTGGGTGAAGCAGAAGATAAAACAAGCTGGAATATTTAAAAGTTCTCAGGGCAAGATAGAGGGCAAGCAAATTGACTTTTAAAACTTAGCTTTGGTAGAAATTAATTTTACCAGAGATTTCTAGGAATATAAAATCTGTAGTAACAAATGGAGCCTGAGCAGAAAATGCTGACAGATTTTGGCTACTTTTAACCATATATTTTTTTTGATATTTATTTTATTTACATTTCAAATGTTTTCCCCTTTGGAAACCCCCTATCCCATCCCCCCCCCACCTGCTTCTATGAGGGTGCTCCCCCACCCACCCACCCACTCCCATCTTCCCTCCCTGGCATTCCCCTACGCTGGGACACCTAACACCCTCAGGCCCAAGGGCCTCTCCTCCCACTGATGGCCAACAAGGCCCTCCTTTGCCACATATGTGGCCAGCACCATGGGTCCCTCCATGTGTATTCTTTGGTTGGTGGCCCAGTCTCTGGGAGCTCTGGGGGTCTGGCCAGTTGACACTGTTGCTCCCTCCATGGAGCTGCAAACCCAATTCAGCTCCTTTAGTCCCTTCTCCAACTCCTCTATCTGGGACCCCATGCTCAGTCCAACGATTGGCTGCAAGCATCCACCTCTGTATTTGTCAGTTTCTGCCTGAGCCTCTTGGGAGACAGCTTATCATGCTTCCATCAGCAAGCACTTCCCAGCATCCACAAGAACGTCCTGGCTATATATGGGTAGGGCAGTCTCTGGATGGCCTTTCCTTGAGTCTCTGCTCCACAATTTGTCTCAATATTTCCTCCTTTGAGTATTTTGTTCACCCTTCTAAGAAACACCGAAGCATCCACATTTTGGTCTTCCTTCTTCTTAGGCTTCATATACTCTGTGAATTGAATCTTGGGTATTCCGAACTTTTGGGCTAATATCCACTTATCAGTGAGTACATACCGTGTTTGTTCTCTTGTGACTGAGTTACCTCACTGAGGATGATATTTTCAAGTTTCATCCATTTGCCTGCAAATTTCATAAAGTCATTGTTTTTAATAGCTGAGTAGTATTCCATTGTGTAAATGTACCACATTTTCTGTATCCATTCCTTTGTTGAGGGACATCTGGGTTGTTTGAAGCTTCTGGCTATTATAAATATGGTTGCTATGAACACAGTGGAGCATGTGTCCTTATTACATGTTGGAGCATCTTCTGGGTATATGCCCAGGAGTAGTACAACTGGGTCCTCAGGTAGTACTATGTCCAATTTTCTGAGGATTCAACTTCCAAATAGAGTTGAATTTCTACCAATAGTATATTTCCAATAAAATAATAAATTAATTCATATATATATATGAATTTAATAAGATAAAATCATATATATATGATTTTAATAAGACAGCAATTTGTTAATTTCTTTTTGGTTGTTACTCAGAAACCTCTCTCCAAAACAAAATGCAGTCTGGCTTCTAAGTTTAGAAGTAAAGTAACATTTTTAAATGTAACATATTAAAGTAACAAAGTAAAGTATGTTTTTTCACATGTAACGTTCTTAAATTGCGTTTTCCAGAAACAATCTCCAATACAAGAATAGCTGTGAAATTCCTAGGAAAGCACTCTCAGGGAAAAACAACAGTAGGTGCAGAAGCAGGGAGTGAAGGAAATGAACCAAATAAGACAGAACTTCAGGCTAAGCCACCTGTTCTAAAACCTGCATGTAACGTAACTTCATTAGAGTTCCCAAGAATATGGGCCACTCCTTAGAGTTGGCCTACCCTAGCAAAAGAGACATGACTTTCATAGTATTGCATTGTACTGATTAAGAGTCACCTTCAAGAGGCCACCTGGCCTTCTTTACAGGGAGGTAGAAGTAGTCCTCTCTTACATGAAGTCAGACATACAGTATGATGGAAGCAAAAGTACAACAGATCTTGGATGAGGGGGTCCTGAATCAGGAAGTGTATTAGATATCTGGAAAGAAGGCTAATAATTGTGGTAGATTCGGAGATACTATTTATTATATCTCAAAATCCATTTGGGGTAATTTCTAACCAGTGGGAATGTACTGATCACACTGGGAAGTCCAAGATTGAGTTGTCAGTGAAGTCGCAGCTAAACATTCACTTGGCTTCATGGATGGACCCTCCTGGTTTCATACTTGCAAGGTGAAAAGGCTAAAGGAGTATCCCTGAGCTTTATGAGGGTTCTAATCTCATTTGTGAGGGTGGAGCCTTCCTTAATCACTCCCTCAATGCCATTGAAATGCTACTATGGTGGGTTTTAGAAACCAACAGACAAACTTCGGGAAGATCCTAACTTCACTATCTGAATTCCGATCTGTTAAAGTAAAATCTTTGAGTGATATCAAATAATCTTTTGTAAGAAAACGATGCTGTAGAAAAATTATTAGGGGGTTCCAGAGAGATGACTCAGTGGTTAGGAGTACCTGTTGCTCTTGCAGAGTACCTGGATTATCATCCCAGAACCCACAGGGTGGCTCACAATTGCCTGTAACTCCAATCCCAGGGGACAGGGACACACCTTTGGAACTCCACAGGCACCAGACACACATTCAAGGCACATACATGCCTGCAAACTAAAATATCATATACATTTATATATATATATATATATATATATATACACACACACACACACATATATACATATATATATACATATATATATACACACACTAAATTAAGAAAAAGTATTATGAGAAAGTGCTTGACAATTGCAACAAAAATTAGAAATCAGAGTTTACTTCTTAATTGTAACCAACACCATCATTATATTAGAGCTATATCAAAAGAGAAATACAACAACAAAAAAAATCTGGAGTGGCCATTAAGTGTCCTTACCATACAAGGATTAAAAGAAATGAAAGAATACTAACTCACTGATATATATTGGAAAACAGTGGTATGAGGTAGATTAAAATAATAATTAAAAGAAAAATTTGGCACATACAGTAATAAAGTATATTATTATAAAATGATCTCTACTAAAATTACTAAATAAATAATAATTTATTTTAAAATTATTATTGTAAAATGACATTAATGAAAATATTTCATATATATGATTGATAATTTAAAAATAAAAAAGCTTTTAAAATGTGACGCAAAACCTGGAAGACTTTCAAGAGGTAGTTAATAGGCATGACCTACCGTGCAATTTCATTAACTGAGACCTAGAACCACATAGAAATTAAGTAGAATTTAATGAGATCAAGCAATACTACTAGAGCATAATGGCAAATATATAGGAAATATTTAGACCAGACTTTTAAAAAATTAGTTTTCTTTAGGTGAGTATTCAAAAGCAATGTGTATTCCTTTCCATAACTGAAAAAGTGTAATAAAAGAAAAGAAGAAAATAAAATTATTCCTGCCACTAATAATTTTCTTTCCTTCAGTTTCAAATAAACAATTTAAAATTACTAACCTTTATGTTTACTATCTCTATCCATATTTATGTAAACATTTGTACATAATTAATATACTAAAATATATTAAAATACGTACCTATGCCCTTTTGTTTCAGCGTTTTATTTCTTTCCTCTCCTAGTAAATTTTATTAACCAGGGAGAGAGTTCCATCTATAGCACAAATTGTCCTCAAATTTATGGCTGTCCTCCTACCTCAGCCTTCTAAGTGCTGGGAAGACATGTATAAGCCACCACATCTGGCTGCCAGTGTTCCTAGAAATTGAGTTTCTGGGATAAATTGTAAATTTTTAAATATAAGAAGGTAAAAATAAATATAGCTGATAGTCCAGGTTTTGTTTCAATGCAAAACCAGGAGCAACCAAAATCAAATTTTAAAAGCCTCCATAGACAAAGTTCACCATGCATTTTCTAGGATCTATAATCTCATGTCAGGTCCTCATTATATTATATCATATTACATTGACATATCAATATAATGGATAAAATATATAATTAGATTGGTAGATTCTCTCTCTGTCTCTATCTCTCTCTCTGTCCCTGTCTCTCTCTGTCTCTCTCCATCCCTCCCTTTCTCCCTACCTGGGTAATATACTTAGTAATATTTCAACTTCAGCTCCTATTCTTTCACAGTATCTCAAGTTAATTAATTTTTTTATATTTCTCCCAAACGAGGCCCGGTGTTGTTACACCCCCGACCCTTTTACACATGTGACTCATCTGAACATAACATTCTTTATACTTTTGTGTGTATCAATGATATGGGCACTTGCCAACATCTTTGGGGTAGCCACTTCACTTTTTTTCTTGAATGTGACTCTAGTTGTCAAAATGATCTCTCTGCTTTTACACTCTATACTATTCAAGGCTAGCTTTATACAATAACCGGCCTGGGCTGTCCAAAAACTTGCTCTGTAGATATGGTTGGCCTCGGACTCAGAGAATCTCGGCTTTCTTCTGCCTATTCATGATGTCTCTCCCATGCTCAACATAGCTTATTAGCTCATGTCTTTTTAAAATTGAGTAGTATTCCATCATCTGAATACAGCAGTTTATTTATCCACTCACCTACTGAAGGATACCTTAGTTGCTTCCAACTTTAGACAATTATGAATAAAGTTGCTATAAATATTTACGTGGAAACTTTTGTGGGAGCATGACTTTCCTGTTGATTTGGGAAAATCCCAAGGAGTGATTGCTGGATTATATGCTAGGAGCATGTTTACTTTTGTTAAGAAACTGCCAAACTCTTCCGAAGTGACTGTTTCATTATTCCTACCACTGAACAAAAGACTATGTTTTCTTCCCACAATGTTTTGCTCCTCATGAACATATAGTTGAAAAGAATCATGTGAGTCTATTTATGGATTCTCTATTCTGTTCTATTAATGCATTTGTTAGCTCTTCTCCCATACAATACTGTTTTAATTATAACATTATTGGGGACTCAATTTTATTTTTGGCTTGGTTGTTTTGTTTCTCTACAAAAATTTTAGAACCAAGACGAGAATATCCGAACAGCTATTTTGGAGGGCATTCTAATTGGATTGCTCTGAAAGATATAGACTAGGCTGACAAACTCAGTCCTTGACTCTTACATACCTTCCACCTCGAGTTTTGTGTTGCTGTCATGTATCAGAACCCGTAGCTATAGTGGGTAAATCATCACCTACCTTTCACCTGGTAGAGCTTGGACGTACTTGGTTACATTTATGCCTGCATTTCTCACTTGTGTGGGTGATAATATAAGTCAGATTGTCTTTCCAACTTCAAGTTCTCCTTGTCTATTGTTCCTAGGAAAGGATTTCATTGACTTTGTAGTTTGTTATATCCTACAGCATTGATTGCAATCACTTATTAGAGAAGTTGTCAGTCCCTTAGTATCTCCAAAGATGATATGACATGGGCAAAGATGGCTTTTCTGCTTCAATTTGTGTGTGTTTGTGTGTGCTTGTGTGTGTACGTGTGTGTGTGTGTGTGTCTGTGTGTGTGTGCATGTTTGAAACTTTATTTTACTTTTGTTTGAGTTACGACTTCTAGTACAGAGTTTGAAAACATGCTAAGGGCTGGTGAGATAGCTCAGTGGTTAAGAGAACTGACTGCTCTTCCAGAGGTCCTAAACTCAATTCCCAACAACCACATGGTGGCTCACAACCATCCATAATGGGACTGGATGCCTGCCCTCTTCTGGTGTGTCTGAAGATAGCTACTTAGTGTACTCATTAAATAAATAAATAAATCTTTATTTTTATTTATTTATTTATTTTTTTTGATACTTTATTTACATTTCCAATGTTTCCCCTTTTCTGGGTCTCCTCTTTGGAAACCCCCTATCCCCTCCCCCTCCCCGCCTCTGTGAGGGAATTCCTCCTCCCACCTACCCGCCCACCCATTCCCATATTCCCACCTTGACATTCCCCTTTACAGGGGCCTCTAGCTCCCTCAGGCCCAAAGTCCTCTCCTTTCTCCCTGATGGCCATCGAGGTCATCCTCTGCCACATATGTAGTCCAACCCATGGGTCAATAGATGTGTATTCTTTGGTTGGTGGTCTGAACTCCAGGACGACCAGGGGGAGGGTCAGGCCCATTGACGCTCTTGCTCCCTCCATGGAGCTACCAATTCTCTCCGCTCCTTCAATCCTTTCTCCAACCCCTCCATCTGGTACCTCACGCTCAGTCCAGCGGTTACTGTTAAATGAAACTTGGACATTCTGAACTTGTGGGCTAATATCCGCTTATCAGTGAGTACATACCATGTTCGTTCTTTTGTGACTGAGTTACCTCACTCAGAATGATATTTTCAAGTTCCATCCATTTGCCTGCAAATTTCATTAAGTCATTGTTTTTTATAGCTGAGTAGTACTCCATTGTGTAAATGTACCACATTTTCTGTATCCATTCCTCTGATGAGGGACATCTGGGTTGTTTCCAGCTTCTGGCTATTATAAATATGGCTGCTATGAACATAGTGGAGCAT
>CM052716.1:32206823-32256696 GCA_028551405.1 Uromys caudimaculatus | reverse complement strand
AGATCTTTTCCCAATCTGTTGGTTGCCGTTTGGTCCTATTGACAGTGTCCTTTGCCTTACAGAAGCTTTGCAATTTCATGAGGGCCCATTTGTCTATTCTTGATCTTAGAGCATAAGCCCCTGGTGTTCTGTTCAGTAACTTTTCCCCCGTACCCAGGTGTTCCAGAGTTTTCCCCACTTTCTCTTCTATTAGATTCAGTGTAACTGGTTTTATGTGGAGCTCCTTGATCCACTTGGATTTGAGCTTTGTACAAGGAGATAGGAATGGATCAATTTGCATTCTTCTGCATGTAGACCACCAGTTGACCCAGCACCATTTGTTAAAAATGCTGTCTTTTTTCCACTGAGTGGTTTTAGCTCATTTGTCGAAGATCAAGTGACCATATGTGAAATAAATCTTTAAAAAAGAAAAGAAAAGAAAAGAAAACACCGGTGAGAGAAGACAACACTTCGTGTTTCTGGTCCTGATTGGAAAATTCTTATTTTTCCAGAGTACATTATATCACCTGTACCTGTTTTGTGCAAGACTGGTCTTTTTCAAGCTTATAGTTCATCTCTATCCCTAGTTTTGTTAGAGTGTTTATTTATCATAAACAGGTCTAGAACTCATGTGTTTTCTGTATCTATTGGTTCAATCATGTGGGTTTTTTTTTCTTCCTTAGCTCCTTGATATGATACATTGTATTTATCAATTTAAAATATTGACTAGCCTTGAGAACCTAGGATAGATCCCATTTAATCATTCAGTATAAATTGACTTGTGCATTGATAGATTCAATTTGCACTATTTATTTGGGATATTAATAGCTATGCTAATGAAACACGCTATTGCTTCTAATAGCCTTACCTGGTATTGTTATGTGGTTAGTGATGACACTGCAGAGTGAGTTATGAAGCATCCCTAGTGTTTCTAGCTTTTGAAGGAGAGCGTAGACTCATGTTATTTTTACAATTAAAAGCTTGACAGATGTGATCATTGGACAAACTTGTTCCTGTACTTTATGTTTTGAAATGTTATTTGTTATTGATTATGTTTCTTTAATAGATATACCTCAATTCTCATTGTTCTATTTGATTCTGCATGAGATTTGAGAGGTCATGCATGTCATTCAAAGAATTGACTTTGGCCGGGCGGTGGTGGCGCACGCCTTTAATCCCAGCACTTGGGAGGCAGAGACAGGCGGATTTCTGAGTTCGAGGCCAGCCTGGTCTACCAAGTGAGTTCCAGGACAGCCAGAGCTACACAGAGAAACCCTGTCTCAAAAACACCAAAAAAAAAAAAAAAAAGAATTGACTAATTTCATATATACTATCAAATATATGAGTAAGGAATTCTCTTGATGTTCCTTTATTATCCTTATGATATCCATGAGATCTTTAATGATTTTTTAAGTATCTGTTCCTAATAAAATACAGTTTTCTTTTATCTTTAGCTGTTTAGATCCTTATCAATTTCATTAACCTTTGCATGGTACGATCTTTAGATTTTGTTGATTTTCTTTATTGCTTTTCCCGCCTTTGGTTTTATCAATTTCTTCTGTCTTAATTCTTTTTTCTCTGTTCACTCTGAATTTAAGTTTCTTGGGATGGATATACAGACGATTTTAAATCTTCCCTTTTTTAATATATATATACTCAATACTTACAAATATTGATGTTTTCATTATGTACAAACTAAAATCTCTATCTCTCAGTGTTATGAGATGTTTTAAAAAATGCCATGGCATGCAGGCTGAAGAGGCTATTACTGAACTTACTAACTACTGAACACATGCAGTAGTTAGCTATGTAGTGGTCTGAAACTTATAGAAAAAACCAGGACTCCTATTCTGACTCTCCCTTTCTTAAGATGGCCTTTCAGTCCCCAGGAGACACAGCAGTTACTGTGTTGTTTTGTGTTTGAGACCAAAAGTTGTGATTGTGCATTGCAGGCTTACCTCCTGGCCTGCCCATAACTTCCCCTTTCTCCTCAGGCAGTGGCACAGCAAATGTTCCACACACAGGAGGCCCTAAGTTTGATTTGCAGACTAAAAAGGAGGAAGGAAAGAGTAGGGGCGAGGAAAAAAAGAGGAATGAAGAGAGGAGGAGAAGAAAGAAAATGCAAAGGTATTTCTGGGATAGAATATGCTGAGTCAGATTGAATGTGATTGTTTAGTATACTGTTTTGGCTACATATGGCAATTCTTAGGTCAATTTGTGCTGAGAAAAGATACTGGTCTTTAATATTTTTGCAACATCTTTTTCAGGCTTTCTCTTCACTTCATAACATAAATTGGAAGTGGCTTTGTCCTCTTCATTTTGCAATATACAGCACTAGGGTTGTTTCTTCTTCAGTGTTAGAATTCATCAGTGACACCAGTGGGGACAACAGCTTGGTAAAGTTTTCTAAAGCAAACTTTAGTTGGATTTCTTTAAGAGATGCAGAACTGTTGTTTATGCAAGTTTAGGAGTTATTGCACTTAGATATGTCTATAAATTTTGTCTCTTACCTTGTTGGAGAAACTTTGTCATTTATTCTGCCACAGATTGGCATTTTCTCCTGTCTAATACTGTGAGTTATTCTATTATGCCAGTACTCTTAAATTCCCCTTTCATTATCGAAACATTTTCTATTTTTAAAATGTATAATTGCTGTTAAGTTCAGTTTAAGGCTCTTTCCTTTGAATGCTTCTTCTTTGAAAAGAAAATTTTAGAACACTCTATTTTTAAGTATTCTGCCTTCTTTTATAAGAGTTTCACCTCTGCTCTACAGATAGTATGAATACATTTAAAAAAAAAAAAAAAAAAAAAAACCCTTTACCTTAATGTTTCCCAATGAGCCCAGCTTTAAGTCTTTCCATGTTCACTGTGATATTGGGGCCATGTCAATGCACAGTTTTGTTTTTGTTTTGTTTCATTTTCCATTATTTGTATGTTGTTGGGAGTCTTTCAGTCGCATTCTGGATCTCGTAAGTGACATGTTATATATTATCTTGTAGTCTTATAGCTCTTTAGTTTGACTGAACTCACACCATCAACTTTGCATTAGCTACAATCTCAGCTCAATCCTCTCCTCTACAGCTGAGGTCTTTCCACACATACATGTTTCAGTGTGTAGCCAGATAATTGTCTAGCATGTAAGGCAGACATGGGAGAGCTCACTCTCTGACTGTCTTCTTGTATCATAGCCCCCCTTATTTTACAGTGTTCTGTGTTGTCATTCTGTCATTGTGGGTTTTAGATGAGAAAACTGTGGTATTTCATCATAGATTTGCCATGCCACATGGCCACTCACTGTAGCTTGCCCCCAGGCTTCTCCCTTTATAGCCACAAACTCTCCCCAGATCCAGGGACCACATCTGCATATGACAGTGGCTGGCATAAGAAAACAGACATGTCTTTTTATTTATCAGTGAGGTTGCCAGAAACCTTCCCTTATGCCAGACCTGTGTCATATGTCCACCCGAAAACCAATCACCAGTGAAGACAATGGTGTGTTTTGTTTGGCTTAGTGAGTGAGCTTAATGGCATGAGAAGGAGAGTGGGCTTTCCAAATAAGTCAGTGGCGCTACCACAAAGGAAAAAGCTAGTAATGGGCCTGAGATAGACAGCCAATCGTGTCTGCTACAGAAGCTTCTGCACTGCAAAACTCCAGGAGATGCTTTTCACACATACTAACCCAGGGATTGTGGGTCCTGCAATTGTGCAATGTGGGGCTGCTAAAATTAATTACTAGATAATTTTATAAAACTGGAGAAATGTATGAAGTGAGAGAGCAGATGTAACCCCATTGGATGGTGGAACCAAGTAAAGAGGGGGTCAGAACAGAGAGCAAATCGCTCAGGATACAGCTCAGCTGACGGAAAGCCTGGCAGCCCACATTTACCAGGCATGGTGGCACAGGCCTGCAATGCCAGCACACTGGTGGTATGTGGAGGAAGAGGAGAAGCTCAAGGTCTTCATGACTGCAGATTATTTCAAAAGCAGCAGCATACATAAGGCCCTGACTAAAAGCAAACAAACACATAACAACAAAACAGAAAAAACAATCCACATTGGCTCCTATGTATTTGGCTCTCTAGTCCTCAGTAGGTGGAAATATTTGGATAGGTTAGGAGGTGTGGCCTTGCTGCACGTGTCACAAAAGTTGGACTTTGAAGTATCAGAAGGCCGAGCGATTCCCAGTTGGTTATATGTGGCATATGTTAATACTTACTCGTGTAAAAGCTATCTAAGTCTTGAGCAGTTTTTCCTCAAAAATATTTTTTATGCTGGTGCTGAAGATTGAACCAGGACCTTTCCCATGCTAGATAAGTAGTCTATCATTGAACTGTAGCTTCAGCCCTTACTGTTTTTCCACCATGACCTAATGATCTGTCAGCTAGTTTCTATCTGCCTTCTGTCCTAGGACTAGATGTCTAGCTAGAGATCACTGAAAGACTGTGTGGGTGGGGGTGGAGGGTGTCTGGGTGTGCGTATTAGCACATCAATAACTGTAAGAAGTGAGGGAAATTCCAACAATAAGCTTTTAATATAAAAAGTAGAAATAAAATAGTTCTCATGTATTTTTAGCTATAGAAAATAAAGTTGAAGTAGTAAAAAGAAAAAAAACAGCAGCTAGACAAATTCTGCACCAATCCATTTACAAATGAGCATGATTTCACAGAGGAAAGGCAGATGGCTGCTTTCTCACAGATTAGCCAAAGGGACTAAGGCTGTTTTCCCTCCAGCAATAGGAATGTGGTATCAGAGTATCGCAACCTCTACTAACTGCAGTGGGAACACAGAAGCCAGGATTTATAAACGCTTACAATCAGGCTATCCTAGCCTCTGCTAACTGCAATGGTGATGTAGAACAAGGACTTGTACCTGGTACTGGAAGCACCAAGGAGCCACTGGAAAGATTCTTCACAGAAATGGGTTGTAAGATGCCACAGTTGTGAATTGCCGGCCTTAGTTGGGATTCAAGGGCCTCACCAAGATCTCCCTGATATAGAGGTAGTTCCGTACAGACCCAGGGACACAACACCATCATCTAAAGGCAGTGAGGCAGTACGTGCTGAGAAAGAAGTATTCAGTCTTCTCATGTTCAAGATACTGAATTAGGAGGTGTGTCTTCTTTTCCCTGCCTACTTCACAGCCAGGAAAGGGCGGCGTCTTCTATCCTGGAAGTGATTCTGTCCTTGGTGTGTGGAAGGGCTGAAACCTTTTTCTGTTTGCTTATCTGGAATACACAAAGAAGACTGTAACCTTCAGGACTGCCTTCCATTCACCCTTCCCAGACCCACCTTTTTTTTTACCGGTAAGTAAGTACTGGAGGGCCGCATGAAGCCCAGTCTTATCAAGCTGCATCCTTGCCTAGGACAGTCAGATGACAGAGCAAATGAGAAGCATTGTTTGCTCTGTGCTGTTTCATCTTCTACAAAAGTCCCAAAAAGTCAATGGGCTTACGGAATTCATGGAAGGGCTTTTCTTCACGTGCATTTCTTCTGGAGATTTTTCCCATATGAAACAGCTTTATACTTGTCCTTAAAATTTATATGTGACTACTTCTCCATTTTAAAATAATTATCTTTAGATGAAAACAAAATATTCAAACAGTAAGACTAATAATGTCCCAGAAAAATGACACAATTAATTCCTATCCTAATTTCCTAAAATAAACTATAAATATAAGTTAATAGAATACTTTAATTTGCAAAAACAATTATTTTAAAGATTTGTAAAGCTTTACCCTAGGAAATAGTTAAAAGTTTCATAGTTAACGTGAAAGAAAACTAATGTTTAAATTATTTTTTTATTCTTTGACAATTTCATACATATGTAGACTGAATCATAATTCTTTTATTCCCTATTGCCATATAAAAGATAGTTTTAATATAGAGGTTTTAATTATAGCCTTTGAGAAAAGCATTTCATTTATAGACATAATTTCAACTTTACTAAGCTCTTTTTATTATTTGTGAAAGTATTTTATCAAACCTGTAACAATCAAATAATTGATTCTTTGGACCTCAACATTCATTAGCTAAATAAAAAGATTGGTAGTCTTCAATCCAAATATATTTCAGTAGTACAAATGTCCTGTTATCATTATCTCTTTATACAATCAAAGAATCCAGCATCTCCCCTAGCAAACACTAGATGTGTTAGAATGGGCTTTGTCTTAAATTGCACTTCCTTATAATTGAGAATAAACACAAAAACACATTATCACAGACTGATTACTTACTGTTGAAGATGTATATTCCAGTCTAAAGTCTGCACTGTTTTAACAAAGACAAGATTGATCTCAGATGATTCACAGGAAGAGAACTTTAAACCAAGTTACCACTCACAGAGCTGTAGTACAGTTGAATAAGAAGGTTCAATGCTGACAAACCAGAAATGAAGAGGAACCTATAAAACTCCCTGAGCTTAACTAGCAAGAGAAGGACATATTATCCTAGGGACTCAGTGAATAGCTAGAGACCTGGAGGAAGAGTCCTTGAGCAGATGTGTAAATCTGGAAGAATACGCCTCCTATCAGAACCATGACACTGAAACAACACCAAGTATTGGAAGAAACTCCATTAGTTTTCTCTATGCAAGCTGATCTACCCACTGATAAAACCAAACGCAAGACATCTGTCAAGAACGCTGGAGAGGTACAGATGTCAGCGCAGTGCTGGACAGACAAAGGAAGAGAATGAATTCCTAGGAACGATTCAAGAAAACTGGGCACAACAAAGATTACATTTGCTACACCACAGCGGCTTTTCTGTTATTAGTGATTCATAGACAGCACATCTCCTGTACCTAATTCTATTGAATAGGAGAAAAACCTTGTCACACTTAGAGTGGATACTAGGTCAAAACAGATTTCACAAGATATATGTTTTACCACTAGGCACACGGGCCTGGAGAGATGGCTTAGTGGTTAAGAACACCTATTGCTCTCAGAGAGGATTCTCTTCAGTTCCCAGCGCTCTCATGGCAGCTCACAATTTCCTGTAATTCCATTTCCAGGGGATGCTTTTCTGCCCTCCATGGGTTCTTGCACACATGTAGTACATACATACTCCAGGCAGTCTCTCTCCCATGCAACACACTTAAATAAAGAATAATAAATACATCTGATAAAAAATTAGAATACAACAGACAGGTTAGGTAATTTTTATCAGAAAATAGTTAATGTAATCATTTAGAACACATATACTATTTATCCATGATTCTGGAAGCAGAAAGAAAGGAGAGAACATCAGGTCTACCTGATGCAAGAGATTTTGCCTAAGCCCTAAGTCTGTAGGAGAAATCTGGATCAAAGAAGCCAGAGAGCAGACACAGACGACAGACGGGACAGTCTCCCTTGGCTCCTTGTTAGAGAAGGACAGCATAAATAATTGATGGGATCCAAATCTCTCCAAATCCTTTCTAGGTCCTGAGACAATTCTAAATTCCCCATCCCTAATGTCAAAAACAACAACAAAAAAAATCAAAGATTCACCCATGTATACTTGTATGTATAGTCTTTGAGAGTTAAATTTCCATATCTTCTCTGTTAGATCTAAAATAATGAAAATAGCCTGCTATCGCCTAGTAGCACATAGTAGGTATTCAATAAACATTACTTGAATTAAAAAACAATTAAGAAAATATAAGAAAAATGACCATACTGTAAATATTTTCATGTCAAGGAACCAAAATTATATATGATTTATGTATTTAAATATATATTTGTATATTAAATAAATAGAAATTATATATATTTTTATATACATATATATAATTGTATATAATATATATAGTTATAATCATATATTTATATATACATCTATATAATTTTATATAATATAATTATAATCATATATTTATATACATATATAATTATAATTATATGTATGCATATGTTATATATAAATATATATAATTTCCAAACAAAATATTACAAGTGTCACACAACTAAGAACTAGAGGCCTTGTCTTGGCAGGAGACACAGGTCTGCAAAGGGAGAGCAGGAAATGCCAAACAAAGCTCCTCAAAGATTTCACAGCTTTTGTCAAGGGAAGGCTGTTGTCAGCATCACAGAGGTAACAGATAGCAGCTTTATGAAAATATGTTTGCTGCATTTGGTTTCAAGATACAGAACTCAGCTTTCTGGAATTGAGCTGATTTATGTGAGTGCATTTCCAATATAACAATATCGATACTTTTCTTACAAAGATCTTATTCCCTTCTACCTTGCCATATTTCCATTTCAAGAGTTGATCATTGGATCATTGAAAACAAGAGAACCGAACATTCACTTTAGTTCCAAATGTAAAAAAAAAATGTGTATATGAATATACATGCTTTGAAATACCACTCTGTTCAAGGAAAATCTAACATTACTTGAGGGAGCAACTTAAAAAGTCTTATTAAATCCCAAAGAACCTATGAATATCCTGAAAATGGATGGTATAAATTACTTTTAAATGTGTTCATTTCACTTGAAGGAGTCTTCTTTACCCAAACCACAAAAACCCTTACTTTATTTTGCCTAATCAAGTGATAGTTAATAATTCAACACAGAGCCATTTTATTGCTTTTCTCGGGCTAATCAATTGTAGCAAAGATATGCTGGTTTTCCATAACTAAAGCCTTCTAAGATTCCTTATCTCTTCCCTTCTGGCAATGCAGGCCTAGGGGAGTGAGTGGGGATGATACAGAGAATAAACAGAGAGAGGAGGAAGAAGAAAACAGGTAGATGGGTGTGGTGAGGGTCACATGTAAGGTCTGTGGCTGGCACTCCTAACTCCAGTCATTCTATAAAGTCCAAGAGCTGCATTCAGTTTCTGGCTGACCATCTTTACTTTTGAGAAGTCCAGAAGATATTTCAATCATCCAAACTTTGTGAGGGTCACCATGACACCACAAAAGGAAAATTCCAAATTTGACCTCCAGAGCTATGTTGCAATTGGAACAGACACATACTAAAATAAGTAAGCAATCCCGTTTGTGGGTGCTCATGCATGAACGTGTGAGTGGGCTGTATGTATGCAGTGTATAGTGAGCTGTACATAGGTCAAAGAAAGACTTGTCCTGTGGTATCCAACTCTACCTCAGTCTCTCAACCAGCAAGCCCCAATGATAACCCACAACATCAGGATCACAGGAGTCCAGAGCAATACCTTTCTTTTCCTATGTATAGACACTAGGGATTCAAACTCAGGCCTTCATGCTAACATAGCAAAAACTCAGGCTCTTAGCCACCTCCCCAATTTCCTAAAACATAAAAAAAAAAAAAAAAAAAAAAGTCCTTTAGACTATGTGAATGAAATTTATATTTGAAACATACGTTTCACTCATAGACTTGGATTCAGATTGTATGTGACCTCACCATGTATATGCAAATGTTTAAAATAAAAAGTCAAAACACTTCTGGTCCTGGTCATTTCAAGGAGGGATTCCCATTGCCAGGCTTCCTACTGGTTTGCAAGTGTTTAGTTCCTACTCTCATTTCACTCGAAGCTCTTAATTTGAAAGCAATAATTATAAACCACTGCTTCTGTACTTAGCACAAACCTGGTTGATTGTGACCATCCTTTTTAAGTGGAGCTTTGGAAGAGAACAAGTGGAAAACAATGCCTTCCTACTGGCATTTCTTATATGTGACTAGGAAAACAGGCACAGGCTCCTAAGGGCTGTACCATAGGCTTTAAAAAACGAGACCTGTACATGTCATAATTGTCAAACAGCCTGGCTGACTTTTGACCTGATTTAGCATTACTTGAAGCAGCTTACTGATACTGTCAGTGCCATCTCATATAATAGAACACACATCGTGTAACTGAACCACAGGCAGTGCTGAGCCACATAAAGAGCCCAGGAAAGACATGTCTCAGATATAAACTGCTTAGAGAGAATAGCCACTGAGGCATCTGGAAGAAAGCCTTCATGGGGCCTCTTTTACACAGAAGCCCACCACATTTGAGAGGTCTTTAATGCTTTCTTCTCACAATCTTGCTTTTAAAAGTTTATAACTCTTGAAATCATCACGTTTAACAGCAGCTCACCTCTCTTTCTTTCAATAAAGATTTAGACTAATATCACTGGATATGCTTAGGCCATAGAAACAGAGCACGCCTTGCAAGGATCGGATGAAAGAGACAGACAGCCTTTTAGAATAGTAGGTACCATTCTAATCTGAAGCTTGTTCTGCTCTTTCAATCTTAACAGAGAAACAATTAATAAAGGAACCCATTAAGACCTGATTATTGCAGCTAAAAAAAAAAAAAAGGAAGGTAGAATTTCAGTCCTTTGAAGTAACTGAGAATGATTCAGGCCTCATTACAGAGATATAATCTACATTCATACATTTATGTTAGTGATTCAAATCTATTGGGACAGATTGGATTCCGTTAAATGGCGCATCTTTCCTGTGGAACTTTTCTCAGGCTTTCTGGGGCTAAGCTAAGAGGTGACTTCACAATACAAAGTGGTGGGGATTTAGGGATTCCACTGTGCTGCAGAAGAAAGGCAGTGCAGAGAAGAAAAAGAAGAAGGAGATATAATCTAAAAAGCTATGTCAGCTTTTCCTTTGGGCAGCTTTAGTAAATGCCCCTCCTTGCCATCACGCTGTACAGACAAGAGGCAAAAGGAGTCTGGAACTCTCCAACATTGCACCTGCTGCTGGCAAGGCTCACTCTGAAAGTTTTGAGAATGCCCTTTACCTCGTTGGAGGTAGACTTAAAGGCAAACTTTTAGCTAGGAAATCTCAAGAGCTTTGACTGGAAACCGAAGGTGCTAGTGGAGGGTTCGGGGAGGACTGGGGGTGTTGGGCTGAAGGAGTGTCTGGTGTGAATTAAAAACAAAACAAAACAAAAAAAGCCACTCAAGTTGGCATCGGTAATTTTGGTGTCCAGTGTAGAGAAACCCCAAACTAATTACTTCCTGTGTTTCATAATTTTTCACAAAAGAATCTTTATTGTATGGTTCCATCAAGCATATTTTCTAAATGTAATTCAATGAGTTGTCAATTCAAACATTTGAATTCTTCTTTCTTTGGGGATGTGACTTAAATCCCTTAGAACTTGTCTACTCCTTCACTTGTTTGTCTGCTCAGGTATAAAACTGTGAAATAGGAAATTGAAATTAGCACTGTGGGCTCACTTTTTCAATATCCATGCTTTAATTAAAGAAGCAAGACTTTGACGCATGCTCTTTATTTGCTTAACTTTTCAATTAATAGCTACAGAAATCAGCTAATCATATTAAAGTTAGAAATCTGCTGTGATGTTCGTCACGTTGTTGAAATCTTTGAATGAGCATTGCAATGAGTTATAAATAATGCAATTAAAAATCCCGATTCTGGTATTAAGTAGTTCTGTTTCAAAGGCAGTGAACACACACAGAAAAATGGAAGAGCATGCATTCAAGTCACTAAAATGTACTTGGGAAATCATTAACGTCTATCTCTAGGACTTTTAAATTTTAATTGTCTTTCTCCAGTTCCCAAGGAAGACAGAAACCCGGTGCACATGACAGGGTTCCTGGCTCGGGTGTGCAAGTTCCTTTTGTAAATTCTCTCTGAATCAGTGCTCCAGTTGCTAACTCTCAAGTTCACCTTGAAACGTCTGCATTTAACTCAGCCATTTAGGTTGAATCACGTGAAATCGGCACCGTATGATATTGACCATTTGTTCTGCTTAGCTAGAACACAGATGTCTAACTGCCTCCCACAACAGAATGATATATGTTTATGCAGTCCCTCTAGCCAGTCGTTCCCTAGATTAGATATTTCCTTAAGGAAATGATCCTCTGGGACGCAGAACTGTATCGTACTCAGGTAGAAATGGGTTATTACAGTATTTCCTTCTTTGCGCCATTTGGTTCTGGGCAATAGCTTCCTGGTCTAGTACTGGCTTCTGACTGTGTCTGGGTTGAAAGCTTGCTTCTGAGAGCAGAGGTAGAGTTGGGGGGTTGGTGTGCACAAGAGTACTTGTGGAAGATTGGTAGGTAGTGAAGCTGCATTGTAAAGTAGAGCCCTTTAAACATTAAGTTTGAAGATGGGCGGGGACCTCCTCTTTATGGTAAAATGCAAAGGAAATTGCATAGAGAAGAAAACAGGCAGCAGAGGATTTGGTCAAACTGTGATAAAATCTGAGATCGCAGTAAAGTGCGCAGGCTTTGAAGTCCATGCATGATTCTGTAAAGGACTCGTGTCCCTGATTTCATTTACGCCGAGAGGCGATGTTTAAGGGTGACGATAAATCTCCCTGAGCTTAAAAAGACAGAGAGGGCCAAAGTGTGAACTTTTTACTTCAGCAACGGAAGCGAGAAATCAATGATTCATTAAAACCCGAGACCTCCTTGGAAGCTGGCAGGAGAGGAGGAAACGAAGCTAGCTCATTATGTCTCCCTTCTCTACTTCAGCTCCTATCAGTTTAGAATCTGCTCTTGGGGAGAGTTTGCCCTGAACATCCTCTTCTGCCTTCTCCCCAGCCCTCTTCCCAGCTTCTGGGATCTGGAAGGCAGAAACACATCCACACACAAAAGCCAAGCTCCAAACTCTATTTTCACGGCCAAAAGGAAGAAAAGAAAAAAAAAAAAAAAGAAAGAAAAAAAAAAGAAAAAGAAAAAGAAAAAGAAAAAGAAAAAGAAAAAGAAAAAGAAAAAGAAAAAGAAAAAGAAAAAGAAAAAGAAAAAGAAAAAGAAAAGAAAGAAAGAAAGAAAGAAAGAAAGAAAGAAAGAAAGAAAGAAAGAAAGAAAGAAAGAAAGAAAGAAAGAAAAACTACACCGAAAAACAAGTGAGCAAGGGGCTCCCTGTAGGGGAGGGGAGTGGTTCTCGCCTGAGGGCAGCAAAATTCGGAAAGCACGCGGACAGCTCGCGCTGGTGGCCAGCGCTGCGAGCACAGGACGCAGGAGCCGCAATTAGCAGGAGCTGCAGGCTGCGGGGCGGCTGCGCCCACGGAGGCGGCGAGGAAGGGACCCGCAGCCCCCAGCTCAGAGCAAAGGCATCGCGCACTCCTTTCGCCGAGACTCCCCCCGCCCCCTGCCCCTTCCCCCCTCCCTTTTCTCTGGCGTTCCCAGCAGCTTAGGGTTTCAGATGTCCCACCGCCGTTTGACCCCCTCCCCCCCTTCTCCACCCCTGCAAATGAGGTTTGACCAGCAGAGGCAGAGCCCACCTCTGGCTGAAAAACACTGACATTTAGACTCCAGGCTTCAACCTGTTTACAAGCGGCTTTCCAAGGGACTTGGAGGTGGAGGGAAGGGCCAAACAAAACACCAGCCGCCAGCCGCCCCCCAAACAAGAAGTGGCTTTCGGGAGACTTCACATCAACAGGCACCACCAAAAAGAGAAAGGAAGGAGAAGAAAACAACAGCGCCTGGGCAGCTGCCTTCAGTTCTGACAACTCCAAAGAGACACACTTTTTAAGTGGCCAGCAGGCTGGGACTCTGCAGAGAAGGACTAGAAGGTGCCAACCGCAGAGGGGCGCAGATGTCTTCCCGCACCCCCACCCCACCCACTTTGGGTTTTGTTCACCGTCCTGTCATCTGTTTTTCAGACCTCTTTTGCATCTAACATGGTGAAGAAAGGAGTGAAGAAGAGAACAAAGTAACCCCCGGAGGGGGGAGCGAAGAGCTTTGGTGACCGACACCACCAGTTCCTACTGCCGCGGCCACCCACGTCCACTGTTCACCCTGAGACTGGAGAGACGCCGGCAGCGGATCCGAGAACGGAGCGAGGACAGGCAGCCGGCCCTTCCGAGGAGTTATGGATGTTGGCGCACTCGCTTCTGGCCAGATCCTTACCCAGAGGGAGCTAACCAGTAGCCACCACCTCCAGCTGTCTCTTTGCCTCGCACCAGGTCTTACCCTTCCAGTATGTTTCTTCTGATGAGACAATTTCCAGTGCCGAGAGTTTCAGTACAATGTGGAAATGGGTACTGACACATTGTGCCTCAGCCTTTCCCCACCTGCCGGGCTGCTGTTGCTGCTTCTTGTTGCTCTTCTTGGTGTCTTCCGTCCCTGTCACCTGCCAAGCTCTTGGTCAGGACATGGTGTCACCGGAGGCCACCAACTCCTCTTCCTCCTCCTCCTCCTCTTCCTCTTCCTCCTCCTCCTCGTCCTCTTCCTTCTCCTCTCCTTCCAGTGCGGGAAGGCATGTGCGGAGCTACAATCACCTCCAAGGAGATGTCCGCTGGAGAAAGCTGTTCTCCTTCACCAAGTACTTTCTCACGATTGAGATGAACGGCAAGGTCAGCGGGACCAAGCAGGAAAACTGTCCGTACAGTAAGTAACAAATGCGTGCTCCTCTCCTTCCAATTATCCACCCCCACCCCACGCGGGGAGGGGGGGCAGAATCTGTTCCAGATGTGGCCAGCTAAATATTTATGTCCCCAACCCCTGTAAAATGATGAAGTGGAATACTTTCACACTAAATCAGCCCCCTCCCGAGTATACATTGTGCGTAGCATTTCCTCCACTGTGCAAGCCTCCTCCACATCCCTTGCAGCCCTATTCCTGATCTCTCTAGTTTGTCACTCACAGGATCACTCCTGGTGCTCTAGAGTTGCTGCTAGGAGATGCCCCATTCTGTCTCCAATACCTTCCCCCATCTCATCCAGAGGTCTCCTTTCCCTCCCTTCTGGAAATGGCTCAAGTAAACACATTTTGTTTCTTTTCGCTGGCAATCTTAAGAGTTTTGGGACAGACTCCTCAAGCTGAAAATAATTATCCAGTGTCAATTATAGGAGCTTTATGGGAACTTTAAGGAAGAAAAGTCACTTCCACTGTCCCCTGGTCCCTAGCAAAAGCCCCACCACTTCTAGGTAGAAGCCAGAGTTTATTTTCCCAGTTTTGATTTTTTTTACCCCCTCCTTTTGGGTCCTTCATTTCGGTTTGAGTGATTGCAGTCCATGAAGTTAGTTTTTCGGGCAGCACCGCTGCTATTTGTCTCCTGCCTGCCTTCTCTTGGTAACATGATGCTCATGTCTGCATTGTCAATAGCATATGCGCTGCTTTGTGGTGTCTTGTTGTACTGTTTCTTCTGAAACCTCTCATATTGCAGAGGCATAGTACTACAGCATTGTAAACATCTGGGACTGGATTCACACAGACCTCACACAAATTTCATTGTCATCCTTTATTTTCAAAGTAAGAGCCCAAGTCTGTTTCCAAGGCTGTATCCCATAGGGCAAGGTTGGTCTCCCCAGCACACATTCTGCAGGGGATCCTTGGATCTCTTTCTCTCCTTTTTCCTTTCTCTCTGTTCTTTCTTTTCGTTCTGTCTTTGGGGGCAGGGGTGTGGAGCTGGGGCGGGGGGGGGGAGGCTGAAAGGGGAGGAAGAATGAGTAGCGAAGGGGTGGATACCATGTCTCTTCTTGAATCAAGCCAGCCAAGTCAGATTATTCTGTTGGCTTCCTTTCCTGGTTACTTTCAAGTGCTGAGACTTATTCATCCTCCATTGATTGTTATTTGAAAGGATCCCAAGGCTATGTAATGGCACACTGAAGACAGTAGACAATGACATTTAAACATCTTTAATGACCACTTGGCTTTATCTCTTTGGTAAATTCCAAGTCACCTTTCAAGGGGAACTTTTTGTGTTAGTTCTTCAGTAATTATGAGTATATATTGGCCAGCAAACTTAAATATGTGAGTCATACATTTCATAAGTTTTGACTCAGAGTGCATCAGGTCCTGATGAAAGTGACAAATGACCAGAATTAAGCATTTTATTTTTCAATAAAGATTACAGGAACTAAGACTTAAGTTTTCTTCTCGGAGGACTTAGAAACATCCAACATTAACCTTTGCTAAGTCTTCACTTGTTTTTATCCTAATGGCTTGTTAAAATTAGCAATGTGTTTATGAGCAATACATTTACAGAAGCACTTGAAAGTAATCTATGTTAAGTTTAGTATTGGAAATATTAAATACCTGATTACACACACGTGTATCTCATTCTGCTGCTTAGAAAGAGGCTGAAAGGGTATTAGTAAGGATGACTGCTCCCCCTTGAAAGTCTTTCGCCATGTGAGTGCTATAGATCCTATAGATAGCCTTTATGGTTTGATTGCCTAATTTAATACTTCTAAAGTAGAATCGGGTGGTGGTACACAGTTAAAGGAAGAACTAGCCTTGGGGTTGCAGGTTTTTTGTTTTTATTTTTTAATCCCCATGGACTGATTTCCTTTAGTTCATATGGAAAACATGAAGAAGTAGAAGAAAAGTTTAAGTTTTAACCTTTAGGTTACTTTCCTCTTTTTGATATTTTGATGATAACTTAATCTTATGTGTTGGTCTGCTTTGTTTTTTATGTGATGTAATGATCAACCTGCAGCTATTTTAGTTTATGATGCTTAGATGACTATTTTGTAAAATAATGATTCCTGTGCCATGAACTACTTAGCAAAATGACTCCTGGGGAACACATTGAGCTTTATTTTTACAATATGAACTATCCCAAATGAGAAAATTATGCAACTTTTATTGCATAAACAAGGGTAGCAAATTTCCACCCTCACATTTTTAAAAAATAGACATTATCTTTTTTTGTGGGATGACATATACTAATTACTAATACTCTCTTTTGAAATTATAAACTAAATATATAATATAAGAAGACTGTCTTAATTAATGGCTTAAAAGGGAAGGAGGGTGGTTATATTGCTAAACATCGTCAGACCATAACTAATTTAAGCTTTCCAAGAACATGTGTGTCAAAGCCTAGCAAGTGAAAAATACAGATTGAAGAGGCTTTAATTTCACATGTGGCCCAGTAATCAGAATGCTGCTATCATCTCCAGCTGGGCTGATTCAGCTAAAATACATGGTACCCTTAAGATATTGTTTAAATATTCCATAATTGCACGTAAGAAATGCTTGCCACACCCACAGGGTAGCCAGCCAGTCAGACCACCAAATAGTAGCCCATTAAATATTAGGATATCTAATCTCTGAAGAGTGTTAGTTCCCTGTCTAAAACCACATTTCAGTACCATTTCCCTAAACACGATATTAATTAATTATTTTAAGACTAATTTTTTTTTTTGGTTACTTTTGACCCCAGTGTTACTACTGATAGAATACTATCACAGCTTACCTAAGGGCTTATATGTTTGTGATGCCTTGGGTCACTGAACAGCTGTTTCACTGGCGCATTGCCAGCAAAATGCTAACAAAGAGGAAGAAAGGAACTCACTCATAAGTATCGCAAAATGATTTTTTAACTTCCTCCAAATCTAACACTCTGTTTTCAATAGTTCTGAAGTTTCGACATGTGTTAAAAAAAAAAAAAAAAAAAAAAAAAAAAAACCAACTCTTCTCCAATTGAGTGATTACTATTACTATAGCTTTTTTTCTTCTTCTTTAGAAGGGCCGTAGGGGTGTATATTTTCTTTGCTCTTTGCTATTGTATGGAAGTAGAATAAAGAGGGTAGGGGTGAATTATGTTTCTCCTGCTGGAAGACTGAGAAAGCCTGAATAATTGAGACTAGCTATGGCGTGTCTGTCACTAGATATGTGCAGGCTCATTTGGGTTTTGTTTTATCATTCCTTACATCGAGAGCTTTGCCCTTGAAACATTACCACTCAGCTCTAGTTCTGACCTCCTAGAAAGGCTGGAGACAGCTGTTATGTCCCTTCGCAAAGGAGACTGGTTGACTTATTTCTGAACATGAGTAAAACAGCTGTGGGTTTCTCCCATGGTAGTCCCTTGAAGAAAAGAAGAATCTAGCAAAAGGAAAATCTATCCTGAAACTAGAGACAACTAAATAGAGATTCCCAATACAGAGTCCCAGAGCTTAGGAGCCTTTCTGAGAGAAAAAGAGAAAGAGACAAGGAATATATAGGGTGCAATCTGTCTTTTCATGACACTCAGTCCTTACAATAGTCCATCACTTTGATAAAATTATACACATTAGAAAGGATGAAAACTAAGGTTAGAATAAGTGGACTTTCAAATCACTCAACTACAAACTGATGAAAGCCAAACAGGAATCCACCCCCATCCCATTATCCCTCCTTGGATGCTGTAGCTCTCAGTTTATTAGACCAAGACAGTCCAAGTCTCCTACAAATGAATCATCTAAAACTCATACTGCCTTTTGGGGAGAACGCTAACCCATCTCCGACTTCATTGTAAAAGGACCATGGAGATAAAGTGAATGTTAAAAGATAATCATTGCAGGTGGTCACGTGGTTCCAGACACTGTCACTGTATCCTTCAGGTCAGAGCTCTGTCCTGATATTATGTTTGAGAATATAATTGCTCATGGACACACCCAAAGCACACATCCATCAATCTCACTTATGTTAACAGAGGTCATTAGGAGTACATGACTATTTAAGAAAACCCATGAATGGCATTGTATATAGTAATTGTTTACAGCTGAGAGCCAAATACTTCATTGGTTCCCATGTGCAATAAAATACTTTGATTGTAAATACCTATGGGAGCTTAGGCTGTTGCAGGAACCTCTAACAGAGGACTGACTCTACAAAGAGTGACATTGTAGAGACTTAAAGCTGGAGATAGTAAGAATGCTGTAAAGTCAGTCGGCAAACCAGATACTTTGCCACTTAAAAATGATAGTTGTGATGGTAGAAAAAGACCTTAAAGGCCTGTATTATTGCTCTTTAGTCGGGACTGAAGTTTGTTATTAAGTGAAGTTTTAAGAAGTGTTGAGGAAAGAAGGAACTACAGAATTGCCTCGTAATGAGTACTGAAGTTTTCTGGAGTGTGGGGGGAATCCTATGAGCAATTTATGGCTTCCGCTGGTGTCTTATTTACAATTGTGGTTCTTTCTAAAATTTGCTTGCAAAATTTATAACCAGAAACATTTAATCATCAGCATGGAGGATTTATGAAGGTAGAAGGCACTGTATTTAATGTTTACATGACACTGTCTTATTACCTTTACTGCATCCGTACCATGTGGACCCTCCACTTTGATGGCTTTATCATAAATCCATTAAAATGCACAATTTGAGAGTTTCCTCTTCATAAACCTGATTTATAACCACTACTAGAAGAGCCCAACAAACCAGTTGGCTGGAATCACATGCTGGTATTGGAGGAGGAGAATTTAGACACCAATCCTTAGGTCTTGGCAAGTTCAGTTACCTGGTACCTAAAGGTACAGAGCATCCTTTAAAAGCCCATGTTTCCAAAATGATATGTAAATACAAAATTTTTGAAAAAGAAGGATCCCATTAAATCAAAGCCCACTGTCTGCGCATTTCTTCTACATTGTCACTATTCAGTATACACATAAGCTCTTATTCTAGTGTTTCCTTAGAAATTAAATAGTTTGCAATGAACATGAATAGATACTTTAAATTCCTATACAATTACCTTAATGTTCAGAGGAAAAACCCATTTATTATCCAAATGTCGAGCGTTCCACAAACCAAAATGTAGGGGAAAGGTTGGCAGCTCATTTAAAATGGAACGTATGTTCCTCACATTTATGAGCTGCCTGTGGATATCTATCTGCATCTTTCCCAAGTCTTAATGTCTGTATGCTTATCAAAAATTATAGTGCAAACTATATTTATTACCCTTCTGAAGGACGAGAATACGTGAGTATTCAAGTTGATTTTAATCTATTTTAACATTAATTCTCTGAACTTTGCAATGAATAGTAATTCAAATGACAGTTTTACTATGACTGTTCCAACATTTGTCAACATTAATAGTTGATGTTTGCTTAATATAAGTGAGTAAAATATTAGCATTTCCCTTGAAGAAGTTAAAAAACCTCTTGTTATTCTACAGTGAGATGAAGTACAGATTGCTGTTTGTTTAATTTGAATACAGTTTTTTCTAACAGTTCAGAGATAAAACAAGCTTCAAGTACTATTTTACAAATGTATCTAAACATTACAAGGAATATTGCAATTACTTAAGATCTTTTTTATTTACCACTTGGCAAAATTTTTAAATCTTTTTTTTTTCAGATTTAAGGGTATTGGCTTTCTAATATCAGTACATCTTCTCTAAATGTTACTTTTACCTGAATCAGCAGTGAATACAACCAAACATATTATAAAAAGAGTGCCTTTAAAGTTAGAGGAAGAAAATATATCTGAATCTTAAGATCCATCAGGTTTTACTCTGAGTTGATGGATGCAAAAATTTTGATATTATATAGTCTATTTTTAAAACTGAGAACTTAATTTTAACAGTTTTTTTAAATTAATAAAAACATTCACAATATCTACCAGGGAGCCAGATAACCTACAAAATAATGGCAGTCAGGGCTCCTTGCTTTTAAATCAGGTCGCTTGTGTTCTTTCTTTGAACATTGTGTTCTAATTGGAACAATAAATCAAAGAAGACACTCAGAGTAGATTCCCATGTAAGGTGGATAACTGGACAGTGACTTTTTACTGCTGCTAACACGTGCATCCAATTACCATTTGATAGATTCATAGTGCTGGCAGTACAGTATTACCTCATTGTATAGCTCACCTAATAATTCTGCTGCCTAAATCTGTCTACCTTTACCTATACCTAACCTGTCAGTATGTGTACTATCATTAATGAGAAACTTTCAGATGTTTGGCATGCTTCCTGCAATGAAAGATGTGATAGAAATGTTAATTTATCACCCAGCTAAGCTTAATAGAAGGGAATGTCTTGATTAAGCTGATGTACCCTAAACGTTAAATAATTAAATTAACTAGACAAACCTAATAATTCCACTACAATTATAACCTAATTCTGCAGTGTTGGTTAACTGGATGATAAAAGACTTATTTAGAAGCTGTATTATAGTACAGGGGAAAAAATGTATTTTTTCTTTCAGGTACCTTTTAGAATGCTCACTTTCTTGATAGCATAGTCGTTGTTTAACTCTTAATTGTTCTTACGGTTTCACTATTGTGTTGAGACTGAATTGCCATCTGTGGTATTGCAACTGGACTCAAGGCTCAATTGCTAGCTAGTAGTCCTGTTTTAAGGTATCCTATGCCAAACTCTAGTTTAGAAACACTGTGAATCCCTGATTAGTTTACCACCTCTCTTACTATTTTCTCTTCCATTTTTGTTTGGTTTAAATTTATTTTTTTCCAGTTCCTTAAACCTACTGCATATCTTCAAAGGCAAACAAATTACCACTTAGCACCCAAGGTGATATCCAGGGCCAGAAGCCCAGACAGATACTTTAGGTGTTCGACAGTTTGTATTCCGTGCAGAACTTCATCAGTTTAAATTGGACGGGCACCAGTTGCCTCATTATATTGAATTGCCTACTAATTCCTCCTCACCCCAGCCTCCAGGCCAGGTCCTACTACGCTCTGCTTACACCGAAGGGGGAGACCCTTGAACATGGGTCTGTGTTTGGTTTCCAGGGGAAACTCCTTACCAAACACCCGTTCCTAGTGTTTTGTTTTCTATTAACTTCTATGAACTTGTGCTACTCTCCTGATCCCCTGCTACCTTTATTATGTTTATGCCTTCTTCTAAACTTATATAAAGGAAAACAAAGACAATTGAAGAATGAATGTTTTCTGTATATGTAGGAGGACATAAATACTGCTTTGGAGCTAGTTGATACTCCCAACTTTCAGAATGTCACAAAGACAATCAAACACCTTTGTATAGCTTTGGCAAATGTATTTGGCTTTTTTAAAAAAAAACTAAAGCCATACCTTTGTTAATTCTAGTTATTGGTGAGAAAAATAAACATACATATATATGTACACATACATGTACATATGTTCTTCTGCTTCTTCTATACGACTGGAGATTGTAACTACTGTGCAGTGTTTCAAAATATTCCTAACAGAGATAAACTTCTCTGTATTTAATTAAGCACCTTTGGGAACTGCTTGCTAAATTAGAATTATTTGTTCTATAAACAAAGTCTAGCTATTTATATGCATCAAATTTATATATTACTGTAATAGTAACTAAAAGTTAAACTTTTTAAATTGTTCTGATTTACCAATAGAATTAAAGAAACAGGTATTAATACTCCGTAATATGGCAAATGTGGCAACACATGACATATCTACATCTGAAGGGAGTTATTTTTGTAACAATATTAGTAACAATACTCATCAGATTTTTCTCCACACTTTTAGAATGTACCTCTAGAAGGCTAGTTTGCATAGTTGTAGTGAGAGTGACAAAGATGCCAATCAGATTACAATATGAATGCCTGATGAACAAAGATTCAGGGAACATCCAACCAGCCAGAAAGCTGGTGTAAAACACATGAGAAAAGTCCTAGGAGCTGGGGGCAAAGCACAACTAGAGGACCCAAAGCATGCAGGTATATACTCCAAGAAGAGGGTAGGGGTTTTACTGGAGCAATGAAGACAGGCATTTTAACTCCCTGGATAGAGTTCAGGCAAATGAGAAGCACTGCACTACAAAAGGGCTGATCTGACAAGAAAATATAACCCAACTCTTGGCATTCAACTGGATGTTAAATTAACTGAAATGAGACCTTGTGATATAAGAGAAATCCCACAGAGGTCACCAATAGCCTGTGTATCAGCAGAAAGAAAGCTCAGACCCAAGTCTTGCTAAAGAAACTATACCTTAACAATGGAGTTTTAAAAAAGCATGAGCTTCGATTCAATGTAATTAAATATGGCCATAGACTGAAAGTGGACTTAGAAGTCACAGGTTTGGTTACAAATTGCAAGACAAGAGTGTATTAGCTTTGTGCAAGGTGTCATAAGTAAAATAAGCATATTAATTTTTCTTCCTCTTTCCTACATAATAAAGATAAAAATAGAGAATTCATTCATTAATTAACTCGCTTAATAGAAACATGACAATATAGTGAAAGCTATGTGAGAAATACATATGTCCTTGGCCTGGAAATGCAGCAATTAACTAAGGGTAAGGGGAGTACAGGGAGCTAGGAGACGGCACCCTGAGGCTAGGCTTGAGCAAAGCTCACAGAATTGGGAGTTAATACATGGCCAGCTTAATATTATATGCCGTATATTACATCTTTATCAAGTAGATATAATATTTTAAAATGAATATAATACTTTCATTTTTTCAAGGAAAAACAACTAATTGTTATTTGTTAAATTAACCACACTAACATTAAAGAAATATGATTTGAGGCACCATACAAATCACCTGGAATCTGACTTGAATTATGATGCTCATAATATTCTTGAGTTTGAAGAAAGAGCAGGGGCTCTTCAAGAGACTGGTAACAGATATTTGAACATCGAACATCGAAGGCTGACTAAGAAAGAAAACTAAGAGTAATGAAGAACAGGTAGCACGGGGAAATGAAGACAGATTATAGGACGAAAGACAGAAAAAGAAAAGTAACAATTTCTCCTAAAATTAAATATATTATAGATTACTAAGATCTGGTTCTGTACTAAGATTATCAAGATATTGTGCTCATTGCACTCATTTCCTGTCCCTTTACCTCAACCTCTTTGGCTACTCCGTTACACGTTTTCGTTCTTGAGACAAGAGCTGAAAGATAATAGAACGCAGTATACACTCAGGGCACAGAAGCAGGGTGGAATTATGTAAGGGGCCAATATTAACTCAAGGAGCAGTTGATGACATCAGATTACAGTAGGAAGAGATTCCAGCAGGAATGACAGAACAGACAAGAATAAGAATACCCCAGAAGACAACACTGTAACATTCACAGTTTAAAAAAAAAAGACATTCAGGAGATAGCACAGCAACAGAGTGAGTGGCTTACAGGCTAGTGGACCCGACCTTAGAACTTGCTGTCATGGAAGAGGCAACTATGTATATATATCCCTGTTTTAGAGCTTCTGTTTTTCTGTGAAGGTATCATCTGGACATGGTTTTGGTTTAAAATTTCCATTCTTAATTTTTAACATTTTTCCCTGTTAATTTTATCATTTGGTTTATGAGTGTGTGTGTGTGTGTGTGTGTGTGTGTGTGTGTGTGTGTGTGTGTGTGTGTAGTGTGTTGTTACCTTTATATATGTGTATCATGTGCATGCCTGATCCCCAAAGAGGTCAGAAGAGGGTGTTGGATTCCCTGGCACTTGAGTTTTAGTGAGCCACCATGTGGGAGCTAGGGACTGAAGCAAGGTCATTTGAAAGACCAACAAGTGCTGCTAACCTCCGAGCCATCCCTCCAGCCTCCTCATTTACTTTATGAAATAGAGAAAAACACAGAAACCAAGCAAACAGAAACATTTGAAAAACAAAGTCATTATGTAGACTTATAATTGACATAATGGAAAATATAGTTAGTAGCAAAAAATTCCAGGATTAAAAAATAACTCAGAACATTTTTTAAAGTAGGGACATGAAGCAGATCTTGATATGGTCATTAGTTTGAAATTTAAAATACGGGAAGCGTTGTATTTGTAGCAGCCAATTCCACAGTAGCACTATTGGGACACTATGCTACGCTGCCAGGCTGTGCATTTGGTCTTCTCCTGTCTTAGGCTTACCTGACATAGACGATCATAAGAAATAAAAAAATTAGCTACAGCTCATGATCCGGCAAATGAAATACTTCAGTATTTTTTAAACAAACAAGTGCTGTGGTGCTGACAACATTTATATAATGATATTCAGCAATGAAGCCGGGGGCTTTGTAGTCAGACTTTTGGGGGGGAAAATCTGAATTCTGAAATGTCATGGCAGTGTGATCTTGGCCAAGTCACCATCCAAGGCTTTGTTCTGCACCTGCACAAAATATGTTACTAATAAACTAACTCATTATTGATACAAAGATGTGCTCATAGATTTGCAACTGTGACTGAAAATGTAAATTGTAAATATTGGTCACTGTATAGAACCCACAAGTGTTGGCTAGCATCAGTCTTTGATGCTATGACCAACTTGTATTGTCACTAATTATCCCATTATCTAGGATGAGGCCTGGATTAGGTAACATTTTTAAAGTAGTTATAGCATTGATAATACACTACTTGACTTTGCTTTATAGTTTACAATACATTTAATGTTTCATCAGCAGATTCTCAAAATAGTAATAGTATAAAAGTAAGATAGTCATTGTTACTCCATACTATTTCTGGAAGAGAAAATTAAGCCTGAATGTTGTGTCCAAGTTGAAAATACACAGTTCCCATGAGTCAACCTCTGACGCCTACAGAAGCCTCTCCCACGTATCATAATACAGTTTTACATTTGACTAGTCACTGCTTATGTCTAGCTTCATCCTAAGTGAGGAAGCTGCCACGGGTGTGCACTATGTCTCGCTGAGCTTTGGTATAAGCACTTATTCAGTACCTGGCATATGTGATCAGTTTTCTCCACATTTAATATTAAACAAGTTAATCATCCATACTCACTTAATAGCCTTAGTAGAAGCACTGAGACTTTTCTGAGGTCAGTCTTATGTTCTGAAAAGCATGATTGATATCCCGTGTGCTTGTAGAGAAGGGATTGATGTAAATCACCTCATAAAATTCCATTCGGCTTTTATTCTCCAAATCTGAGAAATGGGAAAATACATTAGAAGGGTCCTTGTTAGTTATCTGACACTGAAATACTTAAGTTCACCCAAACCTCTGAATTAAAATTGTGTTAGTATGAAATCAATCATTTCTCATAGTTCCTACAGAGTTCCTACTTTTACAAGATTATTTTTTATTATATTATATGGAAATGAATAATGGTTTTCCTATCCTTTACAATTAATGCTTCTGATGAGAGTTGTTTCTAATTTCAGTTATTTATTTTTATTATTGGACAATGTGGTGGCTGCTAAGAAATTAGAAATTCTTTAGTAATTTCTTTAAAGGAAAAGAATAATGTCCTGCAAACAGTGGGGGCAAAGGGATGTGGCATGTGGCCTTGGTTTTGTCAAAACATTTACTGTGAGGTCTTAAACAGGTCATTTACTTTATCTGGGCCTCAGAGACTTATCTCCAAAATGAGTGCCACTGAATTGAGCTAAATCATCATAAACTATTCAAGTTTGGTTGAACTCATCCCATGTATTAAGGAACAGATTTCAGGAACATACCTCTACTGGGAAATAGTAGCTAGGATATGCTAAACTGCTTAACAATAATCGTTTATAGATATCAGGACCTAACCCTTCAGTCCTGTGGATGCAGTGTTAAACTGTATACTGTCCATGATATTTTTAAAAAAGACGAATATTATATCTTTTTAGCTATGTGGACCCAATAGGCCAATCGCCAATGTTCTTATTATGAAATGCAGAGAAATATTAAAAGGAGAAGGGAGAAGATGATTTGGTGAGAAGTAAAAAGATACAATGTACAGTATTTGTTCTAAGTCTGACTGAAAGAGCCGCAAGGCAAGGAGTGTGGACCTATAGCTGGACTAGGAGAAGACCAGATTTTCCTTCTAGAGCCCACCAAAGAGCTTGATCCCTCTGGCCCCTTGGTGTAGACCCTCTGAAACTGATATTGATATTGGACATCTGTGCCCCCCCCCCAGGGTAGTGATATAATGCCTTTGGGCCAAAATAATCTTTTTTGTAATCTTTTTTACAGAAGCCATCCTGTTTTGATATGCAAAGTATAAGGCTTTTATAAGAAATGACTAGAAACGTAAAAGTGACTTTGGAATTGGCCACTGAGCATAGAAGGGAAAGATTTTCAGACATGTATTTAAAAATGCCAAGATTTTTTTCTGAAACAGATACTTGGTAGAAGGTGGGCCTTAATGATATTCTGGTTAGGATATGGAAGTCTTGGGTATAGTAAAGCCTAAGTTACTTAGGAATACCCATCCCTTAATAAACTGGTGTTGCTGAAAATATCATTATTAACATTGCTTCTGGTGAAAGTGTGGGGAAAATGACTGGCATGTTATTGGAAACTGGAGGACAGGTGATTGCTGAGCTGGAGGCTTAAGTTGTAAGTGGTAAATGTGACAATCTGGGAACATCCTCCAAGCTAATGTTGACATTAGCCTGCTTCTTGTTGCTATAATACAATTCAAGAAAAAGGGGGAAACATTGAAAAGAGACCTGTTAAGTAGAGAAAGCATTGGATGACTTGGGGGGAAAAAAATCTCAGTTTATTCCATTGCAAAATGTTTTTAAACTAAGAGACTCACTTTTTGGAAAGAGTAAGGCCCAAGGAGCTGCTGGACAGCCTTAGAGTATTTGTAGGCTGTCCCTAGAGAAGTGACACTTGTGCCATTTCAATGGTAGCTAGGAATAGCAATGAAACTGATCAGGGCACATTGGCAGGGATTCCCTGTGATGCGTGTTCATGGCCCACAATGATGGAGAGAATGATAAATCGGCAGAAATATTGCTTTGAATTAAAATGGGATAAAAATAGACAAGATGAAGCAGGATTGTCAAGGGCCCCACAAATTCTATGGACAGTCAAGGGACTAAAAAACTAAGTAAAACTTTTCAGCCACAAACACATGCTATCTCCAAAAACAAAACAAAGGTCACTGTGACCACAGAGCCTTGTGTACAAACTCAACTTTTTGAGCAGACAGGCAAAAATCTTCCAATTGTGTGGCCAGATGCTGCACTTGCAAAGGAAAAGAACTCTTCCCGAGCTAACAATATATGCTCTGTTGGGTCTAAAATTGCTTGGGAATATGGAGGACCAAGGTCCTCCATGCATTGGCCTCTTTGGGGAATTGTACAATCTATTGCTGCTATTCTGTGCACTTTTTGCTACCACATTTGAGAATTAATTACTATATTCTGGTTCTATAAAAACACCAGTGGAGAATAATTTCATTTTCAGATAGATCATATCAATTTCATATTTAAAATATGAAATTGGCGATATTTGAACTACTAGTGTTTGATTTTGAAAATATTATGATAAAATTGATGGACACTTTGGAAGGATGCTGAGGGCGATAACCTTCTTCAAGCATACTATGGAATGCATGTAAATTTGGGGGCATCCAGAAGTCTTAAAAGGTAAAACAATAGATAGCCAAAGATAACAGGTTGTTGTCTTGATAGGTGTGGATATTACCTTATATGGTGAAGTTTTTTTGACATAACTAAAATATTAAGATGAGATTATTATGATTATCCAGATAGACCCTAAATGTCATCAGAAATAACCTTAAATGAGAAGGCGAAAGGAGATCAGATATATACATGCAAGGCAGAGTGTGATTCAATAATGGTTGCAGAGACTTGAAGATTATGCACTACTGGCTGTCAATGCAGCAGGTGGACCAGGAGGATAAAACAGTTGTGGATACAGAAGCTGAAAGGGACATGGACTAGAACCTCCCCTGAATGGCTTTGAACAGGCATGTAGCTCCCTAACACCTTAATTTCAGCCCAGGGAAACTGATGCTGAATGTACAGATTCCCAAACTGTGAGATAACAGATCGCTGCTGTTTTAAGCTACCAGTATGTTAAAGTCAATGATAGCAGCCTTATATGGTCCAAATTAAGAACATACAAATAAAGGTATATCTTACAATAGACAACCCTAAACATAGAGTCCAACACATGTACATTACAATATTTCATCTACTTCTTAACTGCATGAATGAGATGCCTGGATGCACCTGCTTTCTCTGCTCTTCTGTAAAGAATCAATGGGATAATAGATGCAAAAATACCTGGCAAAGCACAAGGCTCAAAGTGGTATCCCAGACTTGCCTAATATTAATGGATACGTTTAAATGATTACCTGTTTCTAGGACACTGTTTAAAATACTGTTTTTGTTTCTTTGTTTTTATGCTCACAGGGCCTTTATGGTACGACAATTTTAAAAAGCATTGCTTACTCAATACAGAATTTGACTACCCAGATGGTTTGCTTTTGCAGTGATGTGAACTCACGTTGGTTGGGTTGAAAGGTTTCCCTTGTATGGTTCCAAGATCAGTTCTCTTGAGACTCTTGCTAACTCCATGGAAACCCTTCCTATTGAAAAAGTTCCCTTTGTGACTGGAGGTGACTGAAGACCAAATTGTAGAAATAGGTAATTGGGGCTGGAGAAATAGCTTAGCAGTTAGGACCACTAGTTTCTCTATTGTTGGAGCTGTGTTCAATTCCCAGCACTTGCATGGTGGCACACAATTGCCTATAACTATAACTCCAGTTCCAGTGGGCTGGGTGCCATCTTATGTACATGGTTCATACATGGTGCACAGGTATAAGGGCAAGCAACACAGGCAAGCAAAACACCCATGCACATAAAATAAAAATGTTTTAAAGTAGTTCATTGATGCAGTTAATCAGTACTACTTTTGAAGAATGTCTTCAATGTTAAGAGTTGCCTGAAGTTAGTATGTGTTTGTTCTTTTTTTAAAATTAACTATAATGTCTCTCCTTCTCTATATGCGAAAATGCATAAAACTCAAATGATAAACTGCATTCAAACCTGTCCTTCCTCGAGATGTTTTCATAGTACCGTAGTTATCTCTTGAATTCTTAGGGTCTAGAAAAGCAGTATGGTTCTACAACTAACATTTCTTCTTAAAGATATTAGTTTCTCCCATTACAGTAAAAGCTACAGGATTTACAGATACAAGAGAAACATTTTGTTGTCCATCCTTAAGACAACAGGACTTTTGCCAAGCTGTGCTGACTGTCCCAGCTCCTACTTTTTCTCATTAATGCTCCTTTGTAAGTCAGGCTAGACCTGTAGGAATAAAGATAATGGCAGAGATACTTGGGCAACTACAATTATGGACAACATGATGGTGCAAAAGAATTAGGTAAGATATGCAATCCAGAATTACTTTTAACGGGACATTTCAGTTTTCTGCTCTGAAACCAGTCATGTAACAAGAGGTAGTTCAAGTCTCTAGAGCATTTTCTAAATTGCTTTTAGTGGTAAAATGGCTACAAGAGTCAGTTGGATCTATTCCCTACTCATTACTCTTAATAATATATAAGATTCCTTCCAATATCATTTAACAAAAGAGCTTTAAAGGAGGAAAGGGAATCCAGATTGGAACTATGTTATAATAATGGGCAATAATTGGTATTTCTCAAACTTATGTTTATTTTAGTCTACACCACATGACCAGAATGTATTGGTGTGGTTATTCAAATGCAAATTATAAATCTTAATCCAGAGATAATTTATGGAGTGGAGTGGAGAACAGAACAGATTCACAGACAGTAATCTGAACTGTGATAAACAGCTCCATTTGATTTTACTATGTCAATCAATCTTCACGAAAGGTACCACCAGGAGTGGGTAAATTGTTTTGAGTTTAGGATAACTTGAAAAATTGGCAGAAAAATCTTCATGCACACTTTTCAGGCTGGCACGCTTTCCATTTTTACGTACATTCTGGAAAGGGAGGAACTGACAGTATGTTCTATAGAAGGGAAGTCTTTTTTTTTTTTTTTTTTTTTTTTTGGTTTTTCGAGACAGGGTTTCTCTGTGTAGCCCTGGCTGTCCTGGAACTCACTCTGTAGACCAGGCTGGCCTCGAACTCAGAAATCCGCCTGCCTCTGCCTCCCAAGTGCTGGGATTAAAGGCGTGCGCCACCACCGCCCGGCAAAGCTGGTAGTGTTAAGAAGGAATACCAGAGAGAGCTTCTTTGTGTGCTATCTTTGGAACGTAGTCATTCCTTAGGCTGTTTGGAGCATGTCTCTGTGCTGTGAGAAATTCATTCTTTTCATTGTTAGAATTGAGGTTTATTTCCTGAATACAACATTCTCCCCCCCCCCCAAACAAATGGGATTGGTAATGTGGTTAAATTAAAATAAGTAAATAAGTAAATAGTAAATAAGTAAATAAGTAAATAAGTAAATAAATAGGTAGGTTATTCTGTCCACCTTGTTGTTGTTGTTGTTTACTTTTTTTTCCGGTTTGGTTTGCTTTTTTTTTTTTTTTTTTTTTGCATATAAACAATGGCTTTGCAATATATATGCTATTTCTTTTAAACTGACAAAGGCAACTTCATAAAAGACTTAGACCAGTGGACCAGTGTTCCTTTGGTAAAATCACAACAAATAGGAATCTGAGATAGCTAATAAAGAATTAACATGTAGCATACCTAAAGTGCACCTTTTTGGTTTTCTTTATGTGTTTACAAACATTTTTCTCTTTATCGTAGGCTGTAAAATAATTTAATTAGGATACTTAGACTGTTCAGCTGAGCTAGCATTATATAGCTAGTGACACTGACCATAATTCATTAGTCTCAAATCTAAAGTAAAAGTCTTGAGCTTTTCACAATTCCCACAGACTACATGGGGGATTCATTATTTGTTTGTTATGTGTTGGCTTATGAGACACTGGCCAAATGTATTTGTACCAGAACTTCTGTGATTCAAAAAAGGCACAAAATTGTTTCTCCTATTAAAAAAAAAAAATCAAGATTGCAACCACTAATTTTAATTACCAGAAAAACACTACCTGTTGATTGTCATATTGAATATTACTTCACTTTTTGGAAACAATGACAATAGACTAAAACCTTGCTGTCTTTGTCCTAAACTATCTTACCTGCATACGCTTCTGTTTATTGACATTCTAAAATTTTAACTTTCCCATGAGAGTGATTTCTCATGCACATGCCAGGGTTTCAAGTAGACCAAACTAACTTCCAACTCACCATGTAGCTAAGTGTGACCTTGAACTTCTGATGCACTTGTCTCTATTTCCCTAGTGCTGGGATTACATGCAAATATCTCCAAACTAAACTGAATCTGGTCTTAAGGATCAAACCCAGCACTTCATTTATGCTAAGCAAGCACCCTGCCAGCTGCACTAGATCCCCATTGGTAATAGTTTTGGGTGAAAAAATGGCTCAACATCTTGTGTGCAGTGTCCCACAAGCCTGGTGACCTGACATTGATCCCTGAGACCCATGATGGAAAGGAGAAAATCTAGTCCTGAAAGTTGTCCAGTGCACTCTGACCTCTACAGGTGTACACACACACTCATACATGCATACACAATAATAATAAATTTAATTAAGTCAAAATTTACAGGGCGTAGCCAGTAAGATGACTCACCAAGTAAAGACAGAAGAGAGCAAACTCCACAAAGTTATCCTTGGACCTGCACATATACGCTGTGGCACATGGACCCCTCCCTTTACACACACACACACACACACACACACACACACACACACACACACACACACACTAATAATTATAATAATAAAATAGTGACTTTTCATGAAAGAGTAACTTTTTGGTGAGGTGGAATAAGGGGTAAAAGAATCAGAACTTGTAATAAATTATCCAATTCTTATTTTGCTATAAAAACAAATGAACAATAATTCAGTATGATACCCGTATTTACTTAGATCTGACAGAAAACTCTGGCTTCTGTAAGTCTGTCATGGAACAATGTGCAGACTCCAATTATCACTCCAGTTTTAATCAGCACATGTAGTCTTCACGTGTCCTTGTATCTTTTTGTGTTATCTTTGTGGGTATCTGCAGAATCAGTTTGTAGAGCAGGTCAATTTTGAGAACATATGTGTACGATTTTAATTAGGCAGCACTGAATGGTTAATGCAAACTGTGGAAGGATACTGATACCTATCTGTCTCCTGGTTTTAAATATTCCCTTGGCCATTTTTGGACTTGCATAAAATAATAACAGTAGGTATTGTCTTTGCTATTCAGTTCCTCTTACTTCACCATTGTACTCATTTCAGTGAAATCAATAAATAAGAAATAAATGGTGTAGATACCAGGAAAATCTATCTTATAGGTATTTTGTAGAGGAAAACATTCATGACCATTGATTAATGTCACTGAAATTTTATTGTTATCAATCAATGGAGGCCCTAGGCTTTGAGTCCTGTTAGTGTGGTTCTTGTTCCTATGCACTTAATCGCTATGCTATCCTCAACTAGTATATTTTAAAATCCTTTGTGCACACATTGGTCCAGTGTACAATCCTATATCCATAAATTGAGCTCTATAGCTACTGGAACTTGAATTGTACTGGATTTTCTTTATTCAATTTTTCTTACATAAAGACCCCATAATATCTCTTCTTGCTATCTAGAGATTTTTTTACCTGCAGCTACAAAAATCTGGCTCCTGTTTTTGTGTTTGTAGTCTCAAAAAGGAAACAGAGTTGAAAAGAATATTCTGTATTTCTCAGTTAATGCCCTTTTCAAAGCATAATAAATGTGATATTTTAGAAGACAGCTTTATAAGTTCGTTCAGCTTGAATTTTTATATAATTCCTCTACTATCAACATTTGTTTTACTTATTAACATAGGAGGAAAGTATTTATTCATTGTTTTCCATTTATGAAAGTTTTATTCTGAAGCCATACAGCCTGAAGACATATTCTTTCATTAAGAAAGCAATTTTTTATAGTCAGAAGCAGCACTTGAGAGGCAGAAACAGACAGATCTCTCAGTTTGAGGCTAACCTCATTTACATAGTGAGTTCCAGGAAATCCACAGCTACATAGTGAGACCTTGTAATTAATATATATTTATTTGAATATTATTTGAATTATTTGCAATTATTTGAAATTCTGTTGGTAGTGCTGATAGTTTCCCTTTAATTTAAGTTCCCCATAGTTCTACAGTTCAAGAGTTCAGTACCCTAACCAATTCTCTTTATAAAAAATACTTATTTTTAGTTAATCCCCAAATCTACATATAGCCTTTTCTAAATCCAAAGGATAATTGAAGAATTATCAGAACTCTGGATGAAATGAGAGATTTATTCCATTTTAGGAAATGGCTTTTCTAATCAATTTCAACTAAATGAATCTGAAATCAGCTTTTGGCATACTCCATGCTAATGGTAAAGTTGGTTTTTGCTTTTGAAGGAGAATTGATATTCACAAATCATATGTCACAAGCCACTAAAAGTGTCAGAATCCCACAGCAAGCCCTTGGTGGCTTGTTAATCTCCCCTGTTTAAAGGAAACAGACTAATTCACTTACATATAATGAAAGCCATGTTGCTCAGCCCAGCCCCTCAAGAAGCATCAGCCCATGCAAGCACCGCCTTCTCTCTTCACCTCCTTCTTCCTGGCTCTGACAATAAACATGGAATTAAAACACAGCTATTTCCTTAATGTTGCCATGTCTGAGTCCATTCAGATGTCACATATGTGAAAAAAGAGAACCGTTCATGTTTTCCTTGTGTCAAAAATAAGTAGAAGGGTCCTCCTGCCCACAGTTACCTTTCTTCTTCACAAAGCATACAAGATAAATCAGGATGTTAAATGCGAGGGCCAGATGTATATATAACCTCTTGCCCTCATTATTGTAATTGGTTTCCATCAGGCAGAGGGTGGGAAGAATAAAATGCCACAAAATAGGAATTAATTAATGTAAAGCTGGGGAAGTAAATGTTCCATATTGGCTTAGCTAAAATCCAGGACTTTTGAAATCGTGGCAATAAGAAGTTTCAAGAGATTAGATGATAAAATGCATAATCCTAAAGATGGAAGAGAAATGGCTTATTTTTATTGTTTGCACTCAGTTATTATCTAATCTCCATGTATTGTGCCCAGGCTATCCTATTTTTACTACTTCTCGTATATATATTTATTTTTGTACTTTGAAAGACATGCCAAATGTTCTAACACTTGTGGCTCACGGTGCCTGTAGTTGGATCTTTATTTTGACTTTGTGTCTTTTTCCTTTTTAGTAGCATTGGCACTTTGTGGCAACTAAATATAGTTGGGTGAGGTCACCCTCACAAGTGTCTTAATGACAAAGGGAGAAATCTGGGCCTGGGATGAAAACTGATTTGTGCTTTCAACGTATGTCTTAATCAAAGCTTAGAGTCATAAAAGTGAATATCTGGAGTTAGGACATTTAGGAGGGAAAAGTTTTCATTGCAAGCATACTGTACATGTTAGTCATGGCTCAGAGTGGTGGAGGAATTTTATGGAGTAAGAAGGGGGAAGGGAAGGAAGGTATTGAATTTCTTTCCAAATGTATTTTTAAATAACATTTCAGAATCAGGATCTAGGAAGAAAGGAAAACTAATAAAGAGAAAGATTTTGCTGTTGTCTTGTGACTTGAGAACGCCACTGAGCATCAGGAATGAGGTATGAAAAGACCCAAAGAGACATTGATTAAAGAACTGAATGTGGCAAAGTCTAGAAGCCTACAAGATACCCTGCTAAAGTGTGCTGACAGCTAACCTTGGAGTATAAAGTCAGAGTGGAGGTTCCGAGGCACAGAAGAGGCTTCCAGAGGTCATTTAGGTCACTCCATGCTCATTCCACACACCATACTCACCATTCTGACATCTCTTTTCCACTCTTAACAATGATAATCACAATTGGAGATTCTACTGTGTTTGTGAATAGCCAGGTTTAGTATTTGGTTAAGTATCTGGATATATGTAATATATATTAATGAATATATTTCTTATACATACATATTGTATTATCTATTTTCACTTTTCAACATGCATATCTAAATTTACCCCTTCTTGGGATAAATAAGGCAATTCATGTCATCTCTCTCTCTCTCTCTCTCTCTCTCTCTCTCACACACACACACACACACACACACACACACGCACACACAAAATGAGTCTCATTAATAAACTATGTTTATTTTTGTAATGTGAATTGAGGAGGCTGGGATGATGGCTCAATTGGTAATGTACTCAAAGAGCTTGTCTGCCACAGCATGTAGACCTGATCTGAGTTCAGATTTCCAGGGTTTTAAAAGAGTGGACAGAGTGGAGGAAGGCAGGTCCATTGAACTCCCTGGCCAGCCAGTGCAACAGAACTGGTGAACTCCTGGTTCAGTGACAAACATTATCTCCAAAGCTAAAATGAAGAGGAATCAATGAAGACAACCAATGTCAACCACTAGACTTCACAGCACATACTCACCTTTGCACACCCATAGACACACACATATGTGGACACATATGCATATATCACACATACACACACAATTTAAATTGCAAAATAAAATATATAACCTAGATGGTTTTGAGAGTCTCTTAGCCAGTAGACCTGGGTCTGTAGGATTTGTATCCTTTTACTTTTTACTATACTTCCTGGAGTTGTAACTTTTTGAAATACATTTTGAATTACACAATAAACATCAAGTATAAAATGTCATGTTTACTACAGTCACTAATTTGCTGCCTAATATGGGTAATTTTATTCAGATAGTCTATGTTATATAAAGTCTAAAGAAAATGTGTCTCAGACAAATAAGAAAATAGCTAGAGAAAAGAAAGAATGATAATCTCTATAGACCAAAAGTGTATATAAAAGTATAAATGATTTGAAGTACAGGATATGGTCATTGGTACCCCACTAACTTAAACATACATTTCTTAATGACACAATAAAAGTGCAGGGTTACTAAGAATAATGTCTATTTTATTTCCCTGGGGGTAAATACAGCAATTCAGGCAAAACCACAAATTGTGACACTTGCTTCAAAGTACTCACAGAAATCTTAGAACAGTCAAACATCATCTGATGTTTTTAGATTTTCCAATTTATAGTTTTTAAATTGCTATGATTTCAAGAACATCCAACATATGAGTAGGGCTGATTTCCTCCTGATATAATCACTCTTTTTTGAAGCTTTAAAATTCTGCTTTCATTACTCCTGTTTACCAGAATGTCCAGGTAACATTTACAGACCATCATTAAGAGAGCATCACTTGGGATTCTCCAATTCCATAACTGCAGATTTTCACTCAAAGAGCTGTTGTTCTTTTACCTGAAAGTTGAAAACAATATTCATAGCGCATTAGGTATTAGAAATTAAGAGATCCCATGTAAGGATACATTTTAAATGACATGCATTTAGGTCAATTAGACTCTTCTGCTGTTTAGCCCAAATTAAAATACAGAAAATACATAAATAAAAATAGCGTTGTGGAACATTGAGGAAGTTCCAGTGCCTCTCATTCTGAAGTATGTTCACCATTCAGCCAACACACACTAAGTGCTCACTATACTTTGTGAAGTAGTTTAAGACAATAAGATGAGTAGTTGTTATTTTTACATGCTGCTCACAACCTGGAAGCAGAGAAAAATATATGTATTCCAACAGGAGCATAATTGCCCAAATAATAGAGAAGGAAGGGGATAAAGAAGAGTAAAATGTAAGACTAAGGAGGTCTAAATGTTTGGGTTAAGATAAATGATACCAGACCAAGTTTCTCACAGGAAGACTTCTCATTATCAGGGGATAAAGGATATTTGGGTCATCTTCAAGGCATTAGGGAGATGGTGAACACAGAATAACGGCACATATTTTAGCAGAGAGAATTAAGACAAATCTTTCGTGGAAAGGTAACAAAAGAAATCAAGTGTTTATTATTTAACAGATAGTATCTATTTATACTAGATGAAATCTCTGTGTGTGGTAGAGTGGTGCAGTACATACATGACTCATTGCATGAACCACTGAGAGAAATATTACCTCTGTCCAAATGTGGGAGAATATAAAGAGACACGTGCTAAAGTATAAGAGCTGTCCATACGCCCTAATCAATTCAACCAAAAATATTATGTAGCAAGGAGTGTATTTCCAATTTTCAGGAAAACCAAGGCTAACTTAAGCTAGTTGGCATGTACAGTGATTACCAAACCACTGGTCCCAAGCTAGGACTACGTGAATCCAATCATTGCAGAATAGCATGCCCCTTCTATGTGTTTAATGAACTTGGTAAGGTTTTTAGAGTTCACGGTCCCTTCGAAAGATCCTCATTGTTGAAGCAGAAAGAAGAAATGGAGGTGGATGTATTTTTAGCAAAGTGATTAAGATCATCTCTCCAGTAGATGTAGCAATAGGGGGAGAGGTGAGCAGTGGCTTTAGGTATGTGTGTATTTCAGGGGCTTTATGAATGCAGACAAATGACAAAAGGAATGGTATCTTGGTGCCATGAATATTGTGACTACGAAAGTGCTGAGCAGACAAAATAAATCGGTATTAAAAAAAATCAAAACTCAAAGCAACCTATACACAATACCAAATGCAGATTTATTAAGTGCAGTGTAATAATGAGTTTGTCAGGCACAACAAGTCTGCAGAAGTCCAGTGCATCTAAACCTTGCCAGATCGTGCGAGGCAGATTTCTCTTGCCTCCCTGGCTCAGCTCCTAAACAATGCTTTTATCTGGAGAGATAATTCCAGATGTTCTGACCCCTTCCAAATTCTTATTTGAAGATCAGTCATCTGGAGTGGAGCCCCACTGAGTTTTCAGAGTGATGCACATAGGCTTGGTCTCCTAATTAACATGGTGGGTCATCTCCATGTACCTAGTAATTGTTATAGATCAAACTGTCAGATCCTCAAATCTGTGTCATTGCCCCTGGGGAAAAGACAAGAGTACCCTTGAAGTGGCCTTCACATGCCTCTGCCTAGCAGGCTCCCATGAGTGTCTGAAAAATCTCAGCTGTTATTTCTCTGACTTTTTTTTTTTTTTTTTTTTTTTTGGCAATAAACTACCAGCAAAAAAAGACTCAGGGAGCTTCTGTAGATCAACAGAATCTGTGTACAGCTGAATGAGCAAACCCTCTGATTATCACGCTTCTAGTCAAGATTTCAATGCTGAAGAATGATCTTGACATAGAGTTACTTCTACAAGTGACTATTCACTAAAACTTTATTATTGTTTCTAAGAATCCAGAGTTGCTTTTGACATAGATGTTTCTGTATACTTGTGTTCTATATGGACTCAGAGAGATAATTAAGATAGCCTTTATTGACAAATGTTAAACATTTAATGTAGGAAAGATCAGAATACCATCATAGGCCTTCTTAAAGATTCAAATCTTGAAATATATTATTAACAACAAAATGACATTACTATTGTTGACAGTAATTCGGTTGGTAATTGTATTGCTAAAAATGTCTTGCTCCTTTGAGTAGAGTAATGATGGCCTTCATCATAAAATAAAAATTTTTGATGAATACCTGTTGGCATAGTAAAGAGATGGATGCCAATCTTGTAGTGTCTGAAATGTCAGTGCATAACTTTGGATGCTGGATTAAGAGGATAATTAGTTTTGGACTCATTTAATCCACATAGAAAGTCTATCACAGAAATGATTATATTTATAGTAACAATGAAGCAGAAGACTTTGGTCCTATACTTCAAACTTCTACAACCAACTAACTGAGAATCTAAAGAAGTAGTATAATGATATCTATAATTACATATAATTTCTGAGTGCAAATGGAATAGTCAGTACAGCGGTGGGTATGATAAGGTCTTGGGGTGGACACACAAGACATGCTCTTTAAGGGAAGCATATATTTTAGAGAAGAGACTGAAGGTAATTCGTGCTAATAGATCTGTCCTATTTTGAAATGTAGTTTATATATTCGTGGATTAGAAGCCAAAAGCATGTGGCTGAAGAAATAATGACATCAGGGAAAATAGTGTTGGAGATAGTTGGTGAACGCATATTTTGATATACATTTGGAAAGCTATCCTAATATCTCAAACATGTGACGAACAGGAGAGTTCAAAAATCACTTTTCTTGGTGGAATAGATTTTAAACAATTTAATGCTATCTTTTTTTTAAAATTTAATTATAGTTGCTGTGGGATTTGATGTCATCTGACTTTCAAAATGATCCAAATGAGTCCTGGCAAAAGTCATCCATGAAGTCATGATATGTCACAGAGCACCAAAGTATTACAAGAATATTGGTCAATTGTCCATTTTTTTTCATGTTCAGGACTATAATGTCTAGATGCATGTGAAAGGCAGCTCTAAGGCTCATGAAATAATATAGGTCCTCCATGAAAGGGATTCAGTCAAGGAAAGGGATATTTTCTAAACAATCATGGTGATGGCCTGCATCCCATATTTTAGTAGGGAATTGAAAATATCTAAATCAAATTATATCAACCACCCAGGTAGCTCAAGCTACAAGAGAAGAAAAGTTGTCTGTGAATAAATAATTTACAAATGCTATTGGATATGTCCCTCCAGTAGACCAGTTGGGAAACCATGTCATCACCTCCACTCTGCAGTGAAAAAACCCACGATTTTGCGATGTTCCTTCAGTTTGCTAAAGTCTCCAGACTAATACATTTAAGCCCCCAGTCTAGTTTCTTTGAAAAATCTAACACATACTGTTGTCTCTCTGATTCAATCTGTAGGACAGACCTGAAAACGATATCTCTCAGGTAACGTGGATGGTTTTGTGATATAGTAATTTCTCCTTTAAAACCTTCACAACAAATGGCAGGTAGAGAAATTAGCAATTGTATTCTCTGTGGGGACTATATAATATCATTATCTGCCTGTTCATTATTTTTGCATCCTGTATCGATCCAGTGTATTTCAGTGTATGTTTTTTCTTACAAACCTTCTGTATACAAAAGCTGAGAGTTCAGCTCATACTTAAGGGCAGGAAGGAAACCCTCAAACATGCATTATCACATTGAGCCCTCTACAAGATGCTATGAATGGTTCAGAAACAAGTACAAGATGGTTGCCTACCCTATGGGGCTTACTCCTGTTAGGAGGGTCTCAGAGGGATAGAAGTCTGTACACAACCTACTTCGGAAAGTTTTGAGTCTTTGTACACAGGAGGATTTGAGCGTGTGTGTATGTGTGTGTGTGTGTGTGTGTGTGTGTGTGTGTGTGTGTGTGTGTGTGTGTGTGTGTGTGTGTTGCATCACACAGGGAACAAACACAATACAGAGACAGAATTGGTCTTGGAGACTGTTATCCTGCGATTTCTATTTTGGGAGGCTAATCCTGTTAATTATATAATTTCCATTTTTCTTGACCTTTAAAACAGATATCTCAATTTAAGATACAACATGCTGACTTTTGGTGTTGTCATGGGTAAAGCATGTACCATTAAAACTGATGTGCAGAGATAATACACACCACATGATTCCTTACTGTCCATATGCCTGGATTTAATCATAGATTCTACATGAAATGTCGCAATCCTAGGGTGAGCTAGATGTTAGAGTCTTCTGGGTTTGAGATCGCTGTGGGTTGTAGGTGAAATTGCATTACGAGGCTACTGAGGTTAATTATGTCTGAACATTTCCAGTACAATCTACATCAGTTGACACTCTGTGCGTACTATATAAACAGTCTGGAGGGAGACCTTTATTAGCAGAGCAAGAAAGCTGCTAGCTGTCTGTGCTCTATAATGTTCTTTTATTTTTCAGAGCTTCTGACTCCAACAGTTGTTCTGTCTTATTTGATGTATAGTTAAGCCCGTAATACCAAATAATTAATAGCAAAGAAGATCAAATCTTGAATTTATATCATCTAAATGTAGGAATAGTTCATATCATCTGGAGACGATATGTACCTGTATAGCACTCTTCCAATGCAGTGCCCCCCAGGAAAGTATGACATTATTTACTCCAAATTTCAAATTATGTGGTATAACTTCAGAAAACAGACTAATCAGCAAAAATTGCATAAAGAAGTTACCCAATAAGATTAAGGACCTAGTCTTTTGCATGTACCTATTAGAGTTTCTGCCATGTAAAATCATATTCTCAACAAACCATAATCTCCATGTCTGTAACACTATTTTTGTTCTTAAACAAGAAAAGACAAAGATTGAAGCCAGATAGTCTAGGATGATCTAAAAAGATCTGTCCTTCCATCAAGTCTCCAGGTCTGATGCCATAAGTCCAGGGGTCTACAAGCTCTATCTTTCCTCATGACAGCTGTTTCACTGTCTTGCAATGTGGTCCATGTTAGAGGAGATAAGGAGATACAATTCCTGCAGGGACCCATGACTTCCAGGGCAAACATGTTCAGGAAAATTTTAAGGTCCTGTTTACCCTGCAATTGAAATGCACTTACTAACTCTACAGAATTCACTGAAACATTGAAGAAAAAAAAAAACAACAACAACAACAACAAAAAAAAAAAACCAGGAGTATTTTGGCATAAATTGGACGCTACAGCTGATGATTAACTTGCACCCAAGTTGAGAGTTGTACTATTTATGGAGTACGTTACTGAGTATCATGTGTCTGTCACCTTGCAATAAAATGGAAATGCCTGTAGAATCCTACTCAGGGCCACTACTGAGACTGCATAAATGTCACCTGGCAAGTATTAAACAACATCCCAACTGAGAATTCTCTCTCTCTCTTTTTTTTTTTTTTTTTTTTTTTTCGAGACAGGGTTTCTCTGTGTAGCCCTGGCTGTCCTGGAACTCACTCTGTAGACCAGGCTTGCCTCAAACTCAGAAATCCACCTGCCTCTGCCTCCCGAGTGCTGGGATTAAAGGCATGCGCCATCACTGCTCGGCCCAACTGACAATTCTCAATTCCACCCAACCCTTTAATAACACATTCATGGTTAGTCTCTATATGTAGAACAGTTTTTATATCTGCAAAGTAACACGAAAATAAAAGTGTAACCAAACAAAAGATAATTTGCCCTGAACCTAGAACTAGCAAGATGAGGCTTTGTGTAATTCCCTGAACTTTCAGGGTAGAAGTCTCCCCAGATCAGAGATTACTCAAACAGCTTCTTTTGAGTAAACCATCCAATTACTTCAACTTTAGGGTTTTGTTGTGTCCATGCCAAAATAACTTGTCGCAATTCCAGATTTTGTTTCTTTTTTTATAATCCCAGGAAAGTTCAAGTAGTGCCAATGATCTAAGTGCCATCTTCTACTTACACAGACATATATTTTCTTTGTTACAGTCTTTATTTACCAGCAGTTTTGGCAGTTGAAACAGGAAGAAGTGAAACATTAGATTTTTTTAAGAGCAAAGTATATTGGGAGGAAAGGGGATACAGGGTCACCCGCTTAGACTAAAGTATATAATTCTTTTCTCTCTCACCTCATTCCTGCTCCTCCAGAATGGCAGTTGGGTAATATTGCATCAGTTTGATAAGGCTGCCTTACCCCTCCTAACAACCAAAGCCATCTTAGACACCTTTTCATGGACACTCCCTCCATTAAAGCTTCAGAGAACTTTAGAATTGCTTTTTAAACTAGCAGCGAAATTAATGACTTTCTTGAGTAACACCCCTCATAGAGAACGTCTTGCTGAGGAAAACAGTTGATAGTGCGGTATAGTATCCTATCCCTGAAGAAAGACGTGGAGTCTTTTTCTTCCTCCAGAAACATACTCACAAAAGAGCCTGGGATGTCGATAAAGTCTGTTACATTTGGCTGCCAGTACAGACTTCATTTTGTTTACGTTATTACTCTGCGAAGCAGACAAGATGAGATTGTCATTATCCAAATGTTGTCCAGGGTTTTCCAAGTTTATTCCTGAGCTAAAGTAACAGATTGCCAAAAAGCATGTTTACGACACTGAATTCATTGTATAATAAAGTGTTAGGTAGATCAGCTAATAAAATTACTTATTTTAGACTTCAATCTAAGTTGAATTTGGTTTTAACTCACCATCAGGGACAAAGAGAGTTGATTTCATGATAAACTGAAATGTACCCAACATTTCATTGTTAATAGGGAGTGCACCCTTTTATCTAGATTTTGCCTATGGGAATCACTCCCTTTAAATGGAAGGAGTTAGCCAATATTAACTGTGTTGCTAATGGTCACCGAATTGATTTTTATTCCCAAATTTGTTAAAACATAGTTGGCAAAGCATTCCCTGTATTGTCCCTTTGGGCTGACAGTGGCCTTGTGAGCTAGGATGGAGTTGGTAAAAGATTAGGAATGGAAGTGAAATTAAATCCTTCAATTCCCATCCTTTATTTCCTAGGGGAAATTTTTATTAACAAGCTCACCTTTCTCCCTTTCATGACATGGGGAGTTTTATGATCAGTGTCTATTTTTTAAGTATTAATGAGCCAAGTCTCTTGAGAAAGGCATTGATGCGCTCCAAATTTTTGGCCCAAAGTATCACTTAAGATAATTTATCTCACTTTATGCTCCTTATCAAATACAGAATAGGAAAAGTGAAACTTGATGTATAAATAATGTATCTTGTCCTCAACACAGCCAGCAGTCACGCAGCTGAACTTTCTATTCTGTGGTGTGCTTTTATTGTTATGATTTAGTTTTACAAAAATATTGTGAAAAATACGGGCCATTCATTCTGTTTTCCTTGTTTCTATATGTCACGTACTTTATTTTGCACAAAGAAATCTGAGGTGGTTGCTAATTCTCTGTCTTCTTAGTTAACACTATCGTATTAAATATTAGATTGAATATGCATATATAATGAATTTGTTCTTGAGTCTTTTCATATCAGAACTTCGTAAGTAACTTCTTCTTTTGCTTCTAGCGATCATTTATCATGTTGACCAAAATTGCATTGTGCTGTAAAGGAAAGATAATATACTTGGATTTCACATAGTCTCCGTCATGTTAGATGGGGCCACCTTTATCAGAGGGCTTTGGTAAGATGAGGCTTTTACACATTCTGAATAGTCCAGGAGATTATGGGCCTTACTCAGTAAATTGTTTGTTTGGTTTTCTACTGAGTTTTCTTAACTATAAATGCATGTAAAATAAATATTATTTTATGTTCTCTTCTTCATTGATGCCATTATGATCACAGTTCTAAGTGTATGAGCACACCATTTAGAGACCAGTTTCATGCAAAGAGGATGAAAATGATCGGCTGATTTACCAAGGCCTGAGTTTACATGAACACTGCTCTGTCACATAGAAAGCCTAATGAATTGAAAAGAAACTGGTGTTAGAATGGTAGTGAATCATGCAAGCTAATAAAACCAAGATCCCACCAAGCAGCATCTGGGAGTGAGGTTTTAAGGAGCAGGCAGGATTGTGCACTAATTATTGGATTGTTAATATGTTACATATGTTTTGGAGAGGAGATTGTGTGACTCAGGGCAGGCAGTAGCTGAACTGGTAGCCCTGGGTTTTATCCATCACAGATTTTGTATTAAAACTCCAGCTGCATTACAGATTTCTAATGGACCAAATTCCTACACATGACCTGCCGATTCAGCCTAACATTACGCCACGTTCAGAGATTTTTTTAACATGTATGTGAGCACTGATGTCTATGTGACATTTTCTCTAATAGGATGGAAATTTGAGCATATCATGATACCATTTGTAATTGTACTGTAACAATAAATAAAATTTGAGAGTTACAGGTCTTCATATGCAACTAATTTTTAAATTTTTTTTATTTCTTGAAATTATAATATAATTATACCATCTCTCCTTTCCTATCCCCCTTATAACCCTTCCTGTGTATTCACTGGCTTTCTTTCAAAATCGTCTCTTTTTATTATTAAATTGCTGTTACATGCATATATGGCTATGCATATATATGTCTAAACATGCTCTGTTCAGTCTGTCTAATATTAAGTGTATGTATGTTTTCAAGGCTGTCCGTTTGATATTGGCTAACCAGTGCTATGCTCTACCCTGGGAAAGAGTGTTTCTCCTACTTTCAGCATCTCATAGATGCCTGTAGTTCGTCATGAAGAGTTGAGACATCGTGAGCCTCTTCGAATGTTAGTGTGCTTGTTCAGGTCTTGTTCAGGTAGCCATGAAACTCCATGGGTGTAGCATCTCCAAAATTTCTAAGAGACAATCTCACAGCAAATGTCCTGTTTCTTTGATTCTTACTGTCATCACATCTCCTATTCCCAAGTCATACATAAGCCTTGTGTGGAAGGATTGTGTTGTACATGTATAAGTTGGGCCTGGGCTCCACAACAGCTCTGTATGTATTTAAATGAAGAGTTAATTCTTTGTCTTAAAATACATTATAATTTTTATTTTTGTTATGGGGTAGATGGAGTCAGGGAAGATGCAAGGCAATTCATTGCGTGTATTTTATGATTTGAAAAAACACTTTTAGTTATAAGTGTACATTCTCCCATCCCGTGTGAGAGATAATATTATTTATAATGCCTAAAGTGTCCCTCTTTGGTGAAGTAAGTTCCTAATTAACCATTGGCTCACTTTGGTCTCCTGTGATGTTATCACTGGTAGTAGAAAAACGAATTTATTCTATGATTCTATTAGTAACTTTTACTAATATATTTAAGTTAAACATTTCCAAGTTGGTAAAAAAAATATAGACCTTGAAAACAAATTCCAACCATAAATGCATTTGTATTTCATAAATACATATTCCTAAGTACATTCACTTCTAGGATACATGTGTACATGTGTATATTCACCTATGATGACTATATTTCTCCAAGTTTACTGTGCAAAAGTAGAAATTTCCACGACTTACTATAATGCTTTCAAATGTTAAACTAGTAACAATAGTAAACAGAAAAAGAACTGTTTGCTCAGAAATTAGTGATTGGAAGTCTTCCTCCCTGGCAGAGTTTAAATCCTGAGGTTGAAGCTGCCTTGAGAAACCTGCTCCTCTTGGTTACAGAGGGGAAGCTCCTACTGTGGATGGCCTTTTATTTAATTAAACAAACACGGTGTTTGTGACCCGTCATTTGCATAAATCATTTTTATTTTATATTCATTGGTATTTTGCCTGCATGCATGTCTGTGTGAGGGTGTCAGATTCCCTGGAACTGGAGTTACAGACAGTTGTGGGTGCTGGGAACTGAACCCAGGTGCTCTGGAAGAGTAGACAGTACTCTTAAATGCTGAGATATCTCTCCAGCCCTAGTGAGCAGTCATTTGAATGAAACTTCATAAATAGTTCTGAACTCCTCAGAAATTTTTCAGAAAAAATTGAAGTTTGATCCTTTCCAAAAGAATACATCAAAAATTGTGCCCTGGCCTATTTCAACTGTATCTTGGTGTAACCTTTAGGGGGACTCTGAGAATGAACCACTTATACACGTTCCAATTATCTGTCTATCGTGGGATGACAACATCCCTCCTTTCCCTGAGACGATGTGCAGACCCCTCACTTCATGGAACTGTGTCTAGTGTAATTAATTATTCATTTTGAATGAGAGAAATGGAAGTTTGTATCATGGGTGTGACCTTTTCCCTTAAGAAGTAGAAGAGAGTTTCTTCAAGCCATGAACACAAAAGTACATTGCGGGTTGAATCAAATAAGTTAATTTCTTCACATAACACTTACAGAATAAGCAAACTGACTTAAGAAGGTTAATTTTAGGTACTCTTAAACTTCTTAGATGTAATTGTAATAACAATAAAATGGTTTATGTTGGGACTTGCTGATTAAGATAGCTAATGGTGCAAATCAAAGTAGGGTTTCTTTTCCAACTTGCAAACTCAATGAAAAGTTTTTAAAATCATATTCTAAAGCACAAAATGAACCCAAATTGTGGTATGATTAAATACGTGGAACAAAACCCAATAATGCACCATAGTAATGTGATAAGGTTGTGCTAACATCAAAGAATGATTTTCTTCACGAAATAATTGCAGATAGAATAAAAATACATTTCATTTCTAAAAGTTCCTATGGAACTTTAAAACTGGATACATTTATTAAATTATACACAAAAAATTACATATTCTATATAACAGAAGAGCATATATTATACATATATCCATATCTGTATATACACCATTTATATGCATATATATGCATTATTTACTATTACTAATTTTAATTCATGTCCATTTTTACAAGTGTGTAAAATAAAAGAGGTAGTACAATAATAATTACACATAATTCTATCAAATAGAAATACCTGCTTTTAGCCGGGCAGTGGAGGCGCAGGCCTTTAATCCCAGCACTTGGGAGACAGAGGCAGGTGGATTTCTGAGTTCGAGGCCAGCCTGGTCTACAGAATGAGTTCCAAGACAGCTAGGGCTACACAGAGAAACCCTGTCTCGAAAAACCAAAAAAAAAAAAAGAAAAAAAAAAAAAAAAGAAATACCTGCTTTTGTATTTTTCTGAAATTCTCTTTACTTTTTACTCTGCATCTATGATTATGTAATTAATAGTTTTATTCTCATATATCTATTGCACAAGTGAAGGGTTTCATAATGTATTTTATTTAAGTATATCATGAAGTGACTATATTAAATCCTTACACCCAATCTAACCCCCTACTCCCTGAACCTGTTAGTCTCCTTGCTCTCCCTAAATAGTCTTTTACTTGATTTCATACCATATGTATATACATGTATTATATATGATATATGTGAACGATTATACAATATTGTCTATTTTTGGTTCTGGCTTTGAATTATTTTCTCAGTATGATAATCAGCTATTTCCTCCAATTTTCTACAGGTGACATGATTTTGTCATTTTATAGCTTAATAAATCTTCCTCGTATGTATTTATCACACTTATTACCAAGTCATCTGTTAACAGACACCAATGTTGATTCCATAAGTTGGCTGCCATAACTAGTGCTATAGTAAAGATGGATTACCATGTATCTCTGTAGCGTCTTGACCTTGATTTCTTTGGGTAGATTCTAAGGAACAGTGTGCCTGGACCATATGGTAGTTTTCGCCTTAGTTTTTGAGTGACCTTCCTACTGATTTTCACAGTGAACAAGCTATTTTACATTATTACCAGTTGTATGTAAGTATATATTTTATCTGTATCCTCAACACCATTTGCTGTTGTTTTTTTAATTATAGCCATTCTTATTAGAGATGGAATCTCAGTGCAGCATTCACTTATATGTAATTATATAATGAATGGATACACTGCATACATATTATACTGTACATAGTACATTCTATAGTAGTTATAATTAAACTTACTCCTGGATTATTTTCACATCATTAACATATCCATGTATTAGTTTAACACATTTAAAATATTCTGACCTTTACATATCTTACCTAGCCATTAATGTATACCATAGATTTATATACATAAGAGTTGCAAAATTAGAGTTATGAAGTAGCAACGAAATATTTTTATGGTTGGGGGGGTCACCACAACATGCGGAACTGCATTAAAGTCTCACAGTATTAGGAAGGTTGAGAACAGCTGCTATAGAGGCAAGTGAACAATTAAAAATTTATGGGTTGTAGAAAAAAGAGGAGCAATGAGTAGAACCAAGGTATTGTGGGAAAAAAGCCCAGCATCTTATTGTTCACACTGGCAAAGCACATTGTCCCTCACTTCTCACAGATGCTGGTCCAAGTCAGCTTTATACACGAGTGTCTTGAATGAGTTTGTGGGAAACTCTACAGAAAACCAGCCCTGCTTCACAAGGCAACTGACACATTGCTCAAGGAATGAAATAGACATGAAAACTGGGAATGCAGCCTTACCAGAAGGATAGATGGCTAACTGCCTGCCGGTAGCCTCCCCATACAGAGTGGCCAGCTTTTCATCAGTTTGCCTTTCCTTAAAGAAATATTCCATATTAAGATTTCAGCTAAACAACAAATGGCTTTGACTGTAAATAGACATGTGCAAAACCTCACATGGAACGCACACACACTTAGTAAAGATTCATATGATGTTTACATACAGTTGAGCTTTAATTGACTAGTGCACGTTTTGTTCCCTCATCCTGGCAACCTGCTCCTGGGAAGAAATAATGAGAAGGGTCACAGGTCGCATCTTATCTGGAATGGGAGTGATAGAAAATTGCACTGAACTTTTGTTGCAGCTCCAAGGGCTGAGTGAGCACAAATACGCACAATTAGTGTCAGAATGATTATGAAATCCAGATCCCGAGTCACGTGTCCTTTCTTCTGTCCCTGGTTCTGCTTCCATTTATGGCTAGATGATTCCATTAGTAAGTTTTATTAGCATTAACTTTGTTTAATACTTATAGATTATTTTATTCTATTATTGTCAATGGTTTCAAAAATGGATTTTTAATAAGTCACTGCTGGCCCTCCTTGCAATGCATAACTCTTTTTAAAGAAATGTTGCTATAACTAGAAGGCAGGCATCCCCTTCGTGGGGCTTCTTTGGACCAGTCTCTGATGTGTCAAAACTTTCATTCTAACAGTTTTATTTATATTTATGCCAAATTATGACATTCTTAAGAAAAATATTACACTGCAGAATGATTTTCTGGAAGGATCCTATATTTGTCTTCTATTTTTTTTTGTCTTTAGCTTTTTTTTTCCTCCTTTTTTATTTTTGATACTTTATATACATTTCCAATGTTTCCCCTTTTCTGAGTCTCCTCTTTGGGTACCCCCCATCCCCTCCTCAACCCGCCTCTAGGAGGGAATTCCACCTCCCACCCCCCTCCCGACCACC
>CM052716.1:32097616-32206323 GCA_028551405.1 Uromys caudimaculatus | reverse complement strand
TGGGTATATGCCCAGGAGAGGTATAGCTGGGTCCTCAGGTAGTATTATGTCCATTTTTCTGAGGGTCCGCCAAACTGATTTCCAGAGTGGTTGTACCAACTTGCAATCCCACCAACAGTGGAGAAGTGTTCCTCTTTCTCCGCATATTTGCCTTCTAAATTAAATAAAAACATATCTTTATCCAAACATAAATCAAATTCTATTGCCCAAACAATAAAGGTGTTTTCTTATAAAAATGGGAGAGCCAGTCATATTGATTGGTTCATGCCTGCAATCATAGCTTTTAAAAGGCTGAGGCAAGAGACTTGTTAATAATCCAAGGCCATTCTGGACTATGAAATAAGTAGTAGGCCAGCCTGTGCTATAATGTGAGATTCTATCTCAAAAAATGAAAAAAATTTATTTTTGTAGTAATAATACAAGACAGTCACTAGGAGACAACAGTGGATTTCTGCTATATAGATGTGAGCTGTGTTTAATATTCATTCAGCAGCACCTACTATGTGCTATATCCAGATCTTTCACTCTGGGCTAATTTCTGAAACAAGCTATACTCTCTGCATCTGATGCAATTTCTTCACATAACAGTTGGAGTATGGCCAAGCCTCTATGCACAAGTATTTCCTAGCGAGATGCTGAAGACTTGACAGGAAAGAATACTATACAAAAGCAGACTTTCAGGTTTCTGAAAGATGAATATAACTTGCCCAAACACAAGAGGAAGTACTGCTAGTGGCAGCCTAAGCTGTCTTGACCTGACAAAATCACCCAATCCAATGAGCTTTTTAGATTCAATATTTTTATTCATTTGTTTTGTGTGCATGTGCTCACAGAGATGGAACCCAGGTCATCAGCCTTGGTGGCTTGCATCCTTTCCTACCGAGCCCTATCTTGTGTACCATACAGAAATAAAGGTTTTCAAAACTAGGCAATAAAATATAAAGTGCACATGAATGATTTTAAAATGGAAGCAGCTGATGAACTAGAACTATATTATTCAACAATGGTAGTGACTAGACATGTGTACTTATTTTAGTTTAAATTAAGTAACATAATGAAAGATGTTTAATCAACTATTCAATTTTCCCAATACAAATAGACACAATTTAAATGTTTAAAAACTGCTGAGTAGATAGCATAGGTCATCAAAAAGTGTGTATTATTATAGAAATATCTAGATAGAGCTACCAGAAGGTATGATTTATATTCATTTCCATAATATGAGGGAATATTGTTAGCAATGAGATCTGGATGGTGGAATAGAGCCAGGCTGTGATGGTTAGTTTTGCCAACTTGTCACAAATGAGAGTCAGCTGAGAAGAAAGAACTTTAGCTGAAGAATTGACCCTGTAAAATTAGCCTTTGGGGTATTTTCTAGATTACTACTAGTGTGGCAGGTATCCACCCAACGATGTTTTATGATACACTTAAATAAAATATCAGATTGTATAAGAAAGCAAGCTGAGCAAGCTCTGGAAATCATGCCAGTAACCGCCACTCTCCATGATTTCTGTTTCAAGTTTCTGCCTCCTAATTCCTGATCCACTCTGTGCCTTGTCTTCCAACATGACAAACTATATGGGACAAAAGTGTTAAATGAAATAAACCCTTTCCTCTCTGAGTTATTTTTTGGTCAGCATTTTTATCACAGCAAGAGAGAAGCCAATAGGGTGCCACATCAACATCAGGGAAATGGGTCTCAGAAGCCTTGAAAAATAAGATCATCGAGTTTAATTAAAAATCAAGAACAAAATCTGAGACGGATTGAAAGGGGAAGTAAAGATGTTAAGAAGGAGATTGTGGTTATGAAGCCCGTGAAAGTGTTTGACATCTATGCTAACAGTTGGAAGGTAGTGAAAGAATGAATGGGAGTGAATTTTAGAGAAGAAAAGCTAGGAGGCAAAAGGGAAAGCCCTATGCAAGGGAGAACGTGGCTTTAGACGGTAAGGGTAGAGCTGTAAGAAAGGGGTGACTCTAGATACGCCTGGGAGGAACAGCCTCTCAGCCTTCAGCTTCAGTGCAAGTGGGAGCGGTGCGTGCAGGCACTGTGAAGGGCGAATCTGTGCTCGTTTATGCTGAGAGATACCTTGGGTCAAGGAAGAGCTTCAGGAGAACAACTCTGTTAACTTAAGAGCTATTAAGATCATCATTCAACTTAAGTAGAGGTTTATGAACTTAACAGAAGATGTCACAGTTGAAGATGTCTGTTTGGGCACCGTCAACATGTGTTTGGGATTTAAACTCATGAAATGGATCCCTGTGGAAACAATGTAGAGCATCTGGGCCTGAGTCCAAACTCAACATAGCATTTTCATGTTGAGGAGAGCAATGGGAAAAGATAGAGAAAGAAAGAAGTGGTGTCAATGGATGTCCAAATGTTCAAGAGTATTCTCGAAGATGACAGGGGAGAAACTGTTTCCAAGGAAACTTTGAATAATAGGACCTTTGGAATAACACAGACACCACTGATGGGGACGAGAGCAAGTAGAGACCCAACTTCACTGAGCCGAGGCAGAGAAGGAAGAGTAAAACAATGAAGTATTCACCTTCAGAAAACCTCATGTTCTCCTGAGAAAGGGAACATGGAACCAAAACGCAGAGAAATGTAGAATATCCCTGGTCAGTCAAAGAAAGGTTGTTCTTAATGTGAGAGCGGTTAGGACATGTGGCTAATCATGGCAAATATTAATGATGGAAATAATCATTTTGATAGTCAAAAGTGATGAGAAGTTGGGCAATAATGGAAACCTTAATTACACTAATAGCCTTATGGGCAAAAGAAAATAAATTTGATAGAATCTGACACGTTTTAGAAATAGCATTTTAGATTTTTTTCTTTTTTTTGGTTTTTTTGTTTTTTGTTTTTGTTTGTTTTGTTTTTATTTATATTTATTTTTATTTTTTGATACTTTATTTTAGATTTTAAGCTTATATTTTCCTCCAGAGGTTGCTCAAATCAAATCTTCCCATTTTTTCCTTTGTATCTTTCATTATTTTACAAGATAAAATATCATCGTCAATATTCAGCTTTTAGTATTTGGAGATTTAAAAAAAAAATAGATTCAGGCCTGGAACTCACCATGAAGCCGTATACAGCTCTTAATTCCTGACTTCCCTGTCTCTATTTCCCAAGTGCTGAGATTGCATCCTCCTACCACCGTGCTTGGCAAAGTTTTCTTTTAACATGAAGGTATTTTGCACCCTCTCTGTAGAGTTATTAAATTTGTGTCATGGTAAAAAGTTAGTTTTTGTCCTTTAAAATAACTTGTATTATTTTGTGGCTAGGAACACCAAACTGAATAAAAATACACATACAACAATGTATATTGTAACTATGAATTAAATTAGCTAGAACTTTTGGCACTTGATGCCAAAAATCAGTAGTCCATATACAATAAAAAGGAAAAAAACCTGAAGAAGTTTCTATTATATGTATTCTAACTGGAGATGTTACTAGAAATAGACAAATGAGTTTTATCCAAATTCAAAGTTATTTTTTCAAGTGAAATCCTTTGAAAGTCCAAAAACTTCCTTTCTTTTACTGACCCATAGAGATCACTGACCCAGTGCATGCCATAAAATCAGAACAATGTTGAAACACTGTTATTATTAGCATTAGGCCACGGAAAATCCTCTTGAAGCGACCAGCACCCTCTCAATCTCAAGTACTGGAAACACAAAGTTTTGTCCCTGAAAGCAGAAGTGGGCCAGAGAGCTGGGGAAAAAGCCAGGAAAGCCTAAGTTAAAACTTTTCCTAAATTACGGCTCAGCTAAAAGATGACATTTTTCACTGCTTGCAATTTAGAAAAAAAAGCAATCATTCATGTAATATTTAAAACATTTTCATATTATATTTATTATGATTTTCCAGTAATCTACTTAAAAATACAAGTGCACCAATGCTGTCATCCCAATCGCTTGTCTCCAAGCAAGCTTGGTGCCATCTTACGCCTGAACTTAACCCTGTGGTACAATGAGATTCAGGATTCCCTGAAGCTGAGCAATGGCAATGAGTCCATAAACCTTGGGTGGGGAACACAGTGAGCTTCAGCCTTGAAGCTGATGTCTGTCCTGTCATTTCAGTCAGAAATGGCTCACTGTTACAGTGGACACTTTCGTTTACCCTTCTGAGCAGATTTCTGGCCATTCAACATGCCTTGTCTTCTCAGTGTCCGTGAGTGACTTCATCTCCATCTACCTCTCCGTTTTCTTAGTTGTGTGTCAAGATGCAGCGGTCAGTTACCCATTGATGTGTTGTTACATCATCATCGTGCGGTTAGCTCATTAGCATAGTTTCTTCAACCGCTATGTCAAATGCTACTGCTACAAACTTGGCCGTGTCTGTTAGCCCCCTATCTTGTTACTTACTAAATCCTTTCCTTTAAACTGACTTATTCTATGTAATATGCATCTTAAAAGAAATTATTATTCATAGACTTTCATAAAGGAAAGCCAATATCTACTGCCATTAATAAAGAGTAATAATTAAATATAAATAATTTCAATATTATGTCTGCCTTATATAGTGTGTTTTGCAGAATTATCTTAGCTTGAGAGGGAATGATTACAGTAGTAGTGCATATAATGATCAGATTAATTGTGTTTGTTTATGTGAATATACCCTCACCATTTACACACACACACACACATGTGCACCATTCTCAACCCTGAAATTCAGAAATTGACAGAATGGTGGGAAGATGTTCATAAGGATGCTGATAAAGAAAGTCTTCTCTAGGGATGCGTTCCCTAGTAAGTTACCCTATCCCAAATCCCAAATGGTCGTCCTCATCATCCCTAAACACGTGTACATAAGCACAACATCGAATGGGGTCAGAAAGTGCGTGTGTGTGTGTGTGTGTGTGTGTGTGTGTGTGTGTGTGTGTGCGTGTGTGTGCATGATAATAATAGAGGTCATGGAACTGAGATGAGGTGGAGGCACATGCGAGAAGGAGCTAGGAGGTGGTAAAAGGAAATGGAATGATGTGAAAAAAAATGGATGATATTGTATTCATTTATAAAATTATAAACAAAGACAGTCTTACTAAATTTGGTGATACAGCTGAGAGGAAGGACCATGCTGTGAAGCTAGTATAGAATGCAGTAGTCTTAAACTATCACTACTGTGGTGTTACAGATTCCATCCAGCAACTTAAAAGTGAAATTGACATCCTTAAATTTGGAAAAGTCATCATTCATCTCCTTTGCTTAAGTTACTGAAAAAATCCCAAGGCATATAATTGATGAGTTTTTGTCATTTATTTCACTGAGTTTGTTCTTTGACAATTTCATACACAGACAATGGATTCTAATTTCCTTTCATCCCCACACCATGTCTTTACCTTTCAACCTGCCAAACTCCCCTCCTCTCCTACCAGTCCCGTTCACATTCATGACTTTGGGGTCTAGTAGCAGGCTTTAGTGTTGTAAATAACCTGCATCCAGGTGTGGTTGGCCCAGTTCTATATAATTCAAGCATCTGAGAGATGGAGGCAGGGAGTTCAAGGGTCATCATCAGCTGCATAGAGAATTCTAGTCCAGCCTGCACTATGTGAGACCTGGGTTAGCCCACCTCTTCCCTACAAAAGAGTTTCCTGCATGTTTTTATCTGATTGTGGTAAGAATTTCTGCTTGGGATTTTTTGTAGGGCTAAGTCTAGAAAGGACAGTCAGGAAATCCTTTGAATAATGGATTCTGTTTTTCCCCATCAAGCCTTCCATAAATTCCTTATCTAAAACTCCTTTTAGCTGCTATTGAAGTTGCTATTTATATAAGTCATATTTATAAATTTATGACATCTAAACTAACATTTATTTGTGTTCATGTTTGTGACATTTATATTGATGCTTGGCCATCTATTTCCAAACCTTTAGGAAATTGTTTTATGTCTTGACAAAATGAATATACATAATATTTAGTAATATTAGTGCTTGAATTAGAGGTAACATTTAGTTGTTGTTTCCTGTACTCTGTAGTATGTATACCTTAAATCAATTATTACTATCATACAGGTATATCAATAATCAGTTCCACAGTTATTGATTTATCTGGATGCTCATAAAATCAAATTTAGGATTAAATAATATAATTTTAGAGGTAACAACTAGTTTTTAAATATATAGTAAGGGACAGAAGAAACTCAAAACACACTCATTAACTTCCAAATAGATTTACATTCCCAAATATTCATACTGTAATAAAATTATTAAGATATATGTAGCTAAAATTTTAAAAAGGTATAAAATATATAATACCCTCATGCCTTGTCTTCCTCTTCTATCACTACCAAATGTAAAGCCTACTAGATTTTGTAAAACTGACTAGAATAGTTGCAATTTGAAGATAAGAATACCCATTTTAAAAGCTTTCCGTACACTAGTTTGTTCCTTATTTATAGTCTATAATGTGGAGTCATTCAATACAAAGAGTGTAAATCAGACCTGGCTTCTGATTGTAAATTCCATCATTAATCTAGAATCACAGACGGTTTCTTAGATCATATTCATGGATGCTTCTGTCCTCCCAGTTCAGCCCAAGAGCAGTGTTGAGAGGCCCTGATAGTTCACTAGCTAATGTGGGTCTTCCTATAATGGATGCAAAGCCTCCGCTATGGTTTCCATATGATAAGATGAGCTGAGTATGGGCATTACGCACCTTCTATTGCTCTTCCCCAAAGAATAGGTTTTCTCCTATTTGAAAATGTTTAAGTTCTATGTTCTTTGATTCATAATGGAAAACAAGGGACATAAATGTCACTGATCATCTATGCGTCCATGTTTTTATCTCTCGACCCAAATTTGTAAAATAATAAACTATATTCTATTTACCCTTCATTGTATTCAGTAAATAGAACTTAATGGTGTCATTTTACATTTATATTTTTAATTATTGTTCTTCACTAAGTTAAATCTAATCATTTTATTAAACTGAATGTGTTTTTCATATATTTAATATTCAAGAAAGCATAGTCACTGGATCTGTAAAATGTAAATGGGAAAGAAAAAAATTCACTATAAGCTGCTACAGTAGGATAGTTGCTTGGTCAACAAGCATCTCTTGCTGTTTATTTTTTCTTTGAATTCCCATGCAAACTTTTATTTTAGAGCCTAAGGTCAGATATACCCCTACAGACTTTGAAAAATAACAACAAAGGAAGACTTGATTTGAATATTTTTCTGATTAGTTGGATAATTTATTTGAAGCCAAAGCATTACTAATTCTTAGAGTATTTTTCACATTAATTTCTCAGGTATCTGTATCTCTCTACAGAAACCTACTCCAATGTAGCCTAAATTCTTTGTTTTCCTTTTCCTTTTTATGGAAAATATTTTTTTCATACAATATATTCTGATTACGGTTCTCCTCCTGTTCCCCTTCCAGATCTTCCCCATCTCCCCCCACTCTCTCAACTCCAGGAGTTCCTTCTCTCTCTCTTTAGAAAACAAACAGGCAAATAAAAAAACACAATAATGAAACAAAATAAACAAACAAACAAAACCAAGAAACACATTCAGGCCCCCCGTAAAAATATAAAATTGGAAACTATAATATAAACAAAAAACTAGTAAGGTAATAAATACCTAAGCAAAGCACTATGAGAGAAAACATCTCCAAAAACACCATTGAGTTTGTTCTGTGTTATAGCCTAAATTCTTAAAAAGCAGTTTCTTTTAGAAATTCACATCACAGTATATGCTGTGTAGTCCAAAAGTGAGAGATATGAGCTATAATTATGTCAATACTAGAAAATAATGAAAAGTAATATTTCACATTATGACAAGGAAGCCTGGAACTATGCTTTGATCTTGACGAGCCTCATTTTAATATAGAAATACATATGTGTATGTCCTATTTTTAAACTTCAGTGCTTTGATTATGCTGTATATGATTGTCTAATAGGTCAATGTTATGTGATTTAAAGAGTCAAACAAAGGAGAACACCGAAGATCCAAGAGTTGTCACCTTATGGAAACGATATAGCCCAGATACATTTCTAGGTGACTATATAACCAACACTTATGGCTATTTTCCTACCTCGTACTGAGAAATACTGACTATAGACATATCCCACCCCACCTGGACAATTCAAGTATTCTGAGACTGAGACAAAAGCAAGCGCAAAGAACATTATTACTCTTGGTCATTTCACCTTCCAAATTCTGATAATACAAATATTTGCATTTCTATCTATACTCACTATTGTTGTCTTACCTGTTAGCATCCTTTTTATATATTCTTCTCTTCTTTAATGCCACCCTTCACTAACTGTCCACAGTTGGAGATGTACAGATACATACAGTGGAGTAGTAGTAGTAGTTACTGTGAGAACAAAAGACAAAACTGCATCCCCAAATTCCTCCTTCTTCATCCTCCAGAAAGACTAATGTCCTACTATTTTCTCTCCCCCTCAATAAACAGTAGAGAAAGTAAATGGGAAGCAAAAGAAATGTATAAAACAATAAAAATGGTACTTTATTTGCAAGCAGCACATAAAAATAGAGACCTAAGTCTTCTAGTGTGACAGATTGGTGTTGATAGGACATAAAAAGAAGGAAGGCAGATGGCCTAACGTGATGACCCTTTGTCTGAGATAACAAGGAGCCTGAAAGGCAGGAAGAATACAGCCCAGAGTGGCAGGTGAGGAGCTAAAGAGCAAAGAGCAGGAAGTCTGACATTACAGATAGGGGTCAAATGTCCAGAAGAAACCTGTAAGATAAGGAGACACCAGTCAAAGAATCTCCAAGTAGAGAAAGAAGTAAGTGGACAGTTCTCAGCATGGGTCTAATAGGTTACTGTTCTCACATACAGCGTGTTGGTGGGAGGTTGTCACTGTGGCTCAGATAATTTGCAAACACAAAACGAAATTGTCTTGGCATAACAGAACAAAGATGACTCAATCAAACAAAGAAAATGTCCCCGATAGATAGCCTGACTTCCTTACTATCCAGATTTTAAACTTTGTTTGTGCATGTTTTTTTTTAAGCCTTCTTAGTTCTGAAAACTTCTTAAGGTAGTATTTTTAGAAATCATTGTCTACTTAACAGTTAAATGAAATTATAATATGGGTAATATCTTTGGGTGGTGGATGAATTTTATTCATATCAATAGATTTAACATTAATATTGGTATATTAATAATAATAATATTGGTGTAAATAATAAAATTGGTGTAATGAATTCTAAAATAATTTATTCTCATCATTTTATAACACTGAGAACCTAAGATATACAAATAAAATTATTGAATCCACTTAGAAGTGTTATCTAGAGAGATTAGATACTTGGAATATTTTCATAGCTGTCTTTCTTTAAATCATATTCATTGTGTGTTTAGATCTCTTTTAGAAAAAAAGATAATAATAGGAAAGGGTTGCTTTTGTTTTAAAATTAAATAGAGTTCATTCTAAATAAACAGGAAATTGGATTCATTGTTTTGGCTTTGAAAGACCATCTATCCACATTCTGACTGACATTTTTAACGTGCTTCAAATTCATTATTAAGTACCTTCTTAAATAATCTCCATGTAGGTATTACTTTATTTCCTATACTAATCCTTTCATGAATAACTATGTCCCTATTCTTTTGTCTTTGGTACTAGAACCAGAAGCCATTAATCACAACAGCCAATGAAAATTGACAGAGGACTTTAATTAAGTTGGTGAATTTCTGATAAAGTTATAGAAAAACTTTACATCATAAATCAAAGCAAGGAAGAGGCCTTTGTTGCAGTTTCACCCTCTGTAATAAGTGTTTCTTTGAACTTTATATGCTGCTGAGAGGGGAGAACAGGGGAAAGCGCTGACTATCTTTAAAACACATCAAAGTGCTAGAGGCTAGAAGGATGTTTTTATTAGCCTGAATGGGAACTGGGAGACATGTTTCAGTGTAGGCACCCATTTATCTCTAAACAGAAAGGTGTCTGGTCACTACAAGGACTCAAACTGGAAGATCTACACAGGGCACAATTTTTCTTTGTTTTGGTATTTTTCAACCTTGATTATGAAGTCATATTTTTTCAAAGTCAATTTTGTACTATGGGAAAAAAAGTTACAAATACCAGCTCTAGAAAAATCCTAAGTAATACAAAAGGAAAGAAAGAAAGAAAGAAAGAAAGAAAGAAAGAAAGAAAGAAAGAAAGAAAGGAAGGAAGGAAGGAAGGAAGGAAGGAAGGAAGGAAGGAAGGAAGGAAGGAAGGAAGGAAAGAAGGCAGACAGAAATAATGCCATCCCTCATAGGAATCACTATTATTTTGGATCACCTTCCTCCTTTCTAGTGTATTAAAATTGCGCCAGGCAGTGGTGGCACACACCTTTAATCCCAGCACTTGGGAGGCAGAGGCAGGTGGATTTCTGAGTTTGAGGCCAGCCTGGTCTACACAGTGAGTTCCAGGGCAGCCAGGGCTACACAGAAAAACCCTGTCTCAAAAAAAAAAATTGCATGTGTCACATAAGTTGGATTCTATTTTTGATAGAATCATTGATATCTAGTAGTATAATTAAAGTTTACATTATGAGCAATTATTGAAATCATTAATGCTATTCACTATACTTTTCTCCATTTTGTGACTATGAGTCAGAATGTCTTGATCATATGTTGGAACAATTTATTCAACACATGCTTTTAGTTGGATGGACACTTAGATTGTCTCATTTTGTTACTAGCATTCATAATGATCTCAACATTACTTCATAAGTAATTCTATTATTTTAATCACTTTCTATTTATTTTCCAATAGTGTTTGGCACCCAGAATAATACTCCTGCTTTAAAATAACTTGTGCTGAACAAACTTCAAGAACTCTTAATGGTTTCCAATAGGTTACCGTGTGTTTTTCAGGTTAATCTATCTCTTCTTCCTAAAGGTAGTATGGCTTCCTCTCCATATCACTGCCAGTCCACATTTGTGTTGGCTGCTGTATTGCTCAGGCCTGAACTTTTTGCTTACCATTAAAAACTAGATGTGTAAGTTGACCTAGCATATCTTTTGGGGGCCTAAATCTTACTTCTCATAGTGATTTTCCTCTACAACTCTGTTCAGTTAATTGACTACAGTTATACTAAAGAGTCAACAATAGCTTTCCTTAGGTATTTATTAACTTTATTATGTTTTAGTACCACAGCCACGTGAGATTTTTACATCAGTGGAGATCACTGACAGAGCATGGATTTACCAGTTTTAGAAGCTTTAATAATATGTTTGAGCAAAATCCCAAGATAATTCTGTCATTGGGAAAGATTCAAAAATCTCTTTTGCAGTGATATTACACAAGGATGTTACCGCATGTTACTACGACAGTTGTTTCCTTGTTTGAGTCAAGTGCTAAGGAGTGCAATAGAGGACAAAATTGGAGAGTCACCTTGATTATTTTCCAAATGTCCACCCTGCTTTGCTCTCTCCCCAGAAAACTGGTTAGTAAGCACTTGTGGTTTTTTTATTTATTTGTTTTTGATTTGTTTGGTTTTTTCTATATTACTTCTTCACTCTGGTGTTCAGACTGGACAAACCATAACTCAAATGAAAACCTTGTCTTCAGAAATAAGTAAAACCATACTTTTGCCACGTAAGTATTATCATGGATCCACATGCTTTGAAGGTATCATGGCACTTAATTCTTAGCAGGGGTTTAAGTCCTCTTATTATTTGAGATTAAGGTTGAAAGCTTCAGATTTATCAAGATTACACAATCCACAAAAGTCACAGAAACAATGTATGGGGATAGCAGGATTTAACCCAAACCAGTTGGAAACTTTCAAAGCCAAGATTCATTTGCTCAATAGAGTCTCCCTCAATTACCTAACTCAGGAGGAGGTCTCCTGCCACCTTTCTCTAGAGGCGGAGTGCCTAGGAAGACAAAGTTACCACTTTGGTTAAAACAAATGAGGGAATCTGGAAGTCTGTGCTATTTTTATCGTATTAAATATTTTGGACCAATTACTTTTAATTTTATTGAATCAAAATAAATAAAAGAAAGTTAAATTGAACATGCCTAATGTGAATATCAGAAACATAAAGTCTCAGATACTAGTATAATACCAGAAATAGAGAACATCATACTTGATTCCAAGTAACAGGATTCTGTCAAAGCATAGGCATACCTAAAATAGTATATAAAATAACCTTTAGACAATGTATATGAGAAATACTGAAGCATAAAGTATGAGTAAGTTTATATACATTACACATGCATGTGTATAAACATGTGTATATATATCTATATGTACTCATATGTATGCACACAAATAATATATGTGCAAACATACATTTTGTATATATATAGAGAGGGGAGATTAAATAACAAATGAAAGGTATAAGGAACTCAATCAGCAATGGGGTCACAGCTTTTTGAGGATATTATAAAATGCTGATGAAATTGATTTTAAAATTTTTGGAAAGCATATGGGTACAGTAACATGAAAAGGTAATTCTTCTACAAATGTATCCAATATCCACATAGAAAATATTCACATTTTATTATTGTGGTTGTATCTTCTAGTCAGTAACATATGAAGTCATAGAACAGACCTTGTTTTTTAAATCTCTGATAAAGCAGCAGTCACAAATTACATTCTGATGTTTACATATTCAAGAATATGGATAATTATATTGATTATTAAGATGAATGTGCTCATATTAAATAGCATTGTCTACCAAATTAGTTTACAGAATAGTTTCCTTATTAATGTTTTTTTTTAACAAAAACATAGTTAATAGGGAAAATAGTAAATTAAAGCCAGACAAACGAACACATATAATACAGATTAGTGTAGTGTCAAATGGCTTACTTTCCATAATAGGTTTATTGTAGTAAAAAATAATAAACAACATAACTTAAAATAATAACCTAACTATACGGAACTTACTTGATCCTCATAAACAATGTTCTAGTCATAAATCAATAAACACTTTAGAATGATGTAATTATATTTGGCATGTAGTTTGGTGATCATACAATTCCCAGGAAGACTTAAATGTGAGTTTTCCTTTACCTTCCTTAAAATCTCAGACTGGCGCTAAGTAGGACACGAGCTATGAATAGGACTGGAAATACAACTACATTTGAAACTTAACCTGCTAGAAAATCTACATGGACTTTAGAAACCAAGAGTAGTCATTGCCCTCTGTTGTTAAGTCAAAATGTCTGATCATTTGAACATCTCTTGGTGATTATTAAATCATCTGGGAATGTGGAATGTAGAAATTGGGGCTTTATTTCAGGTGATCTGTGAAAATATTTGAGAGAAACTACCCAACCAAAACTCATGAACAATCTAAGCCATATGTGGTTTCACCCACTAGAGGGCAGTGGGACATACCACCCAATACTGCCTTAATTTCCAAAGTAGGGTTAAAAGTTCCTGTAACTCTTTGTTTAGATCTGTAACCCATTTTTCAATAGGGCTATTTGATTCTCAGGAAAATGCAAATCAAGACAACCCTGAGATTTCACCTCACACCAGTCAGAATGACTAAGATCAAAAACTCAGGTGCCAGCAGATGCTGGCAAAGATGTGAAGAGAGGAACACTCCCCTATTGCTGGTAGGATTGCAAGCTGGTACAACCACTCTGGAAATAAGTCTGGTGGTTCCTCAGAAAATTGGACATATTGCTACCTGAGGACCCAGCTATACCACTTCTGGGCATATACCCAGAAGATGCTTCAACATATAACAAGCCAAAAGATTCTCCAACATATAACAAGGACACAGGCTCCACTCTGTTCATAGCAGCCTTATTTATAATAGCCGGAAGCTGGAAAGAAATCAGATGTCCTTCAACAGAGGAATGGATACAGAAAATGTGGTACATTTACACAACGGAGTACTACTCAGCTATTAAAAACAATGGCTTCATGAAATTCTTAGGCAAATGGATGGAACCCAGATTATCCTGAGTGAGGTAACCAAATCACAAAAGAACACACATGGTATGCACTCACTGATAACTGGATATTATCCCAAAAGCTTGGAATACCCAAGCTTCAATTCACAGATCACATGAAGCTCAAGAAGATGGAAGGACAAAGTGTGGATGCTTCAGTCCTTTTTAGAAAGGAAAACAAAATACTCATGGGAGGAAATGCGGAAACAAAGTGTGGAGTAGAGACTGAAGGAAAGGCCATCCAGAGACTGCCCCATCTGGGGATCCATCCCATATACAGCCACCAAACCCAGACACTATTGCTGATGCCAAGAAGTGCTTGCTGACAGAAGCCTTATATAGCTGTCTCCTGAGACAAATACAGAGGCAGATGCTCACAGCCAACCATTGGACTTAGCTCGGGGTCCCCAATGGAGGAGTTAGAGAAAGACCTGAAGGAGGAGCTGAAGGGGTTTGCAACCCCATAGGAAGAACAACAATATCAATCAACCAGACCCACCCCCAGAGCTCCCAGGGACTAAAACAACAACCAAAGAGTACACGTGGAGGGACCCATGGCTCCAGCAGCATAAGTAGCAGAGAATGGCCTTGTCTGGCATCAATTGGAAGGGAGGTCCTTGGTCCTGCGAAGATTAGATGCCCCAGTGTAAGGGAATGCCAGGGCGGGGAGGCAGGAGTGGATGGATAGGTGGGGGAACACCCTCATAGAAGAAGGGGGAGGGGGTATTGCATAGGGAGTTTCTGAAGGGGAAACCCGGGAAGGGGATAACATTGAAATGTAAATAAAGAAAATACCCAGTAAAAAAAAAAAAAAATACAAAAAAAAGTTCTTGTAAAATCACCTCTTGTTGCCAAAGTCAGTAAGCATAATTCCTTGAAAAGAGAAACAACAAAGCCATACTAGGTTAGCATGGGGATACTCAATATGTGAGGTTAATAAACTAAGCAACATGCGGCACGAGCCGGATAAAATCAGATGCCAAATCCTAAATTGGCTCTTGTTCCTAGATCACAGAGCTATAAAGCTGGGAAAAACTTTGCTACTCACCTCTGGGGCAACCTTCTCATTTTACAGATGGGAAAGCAGACCATCAGAAGTTAACCAGCTTTTCCAAAACTAGAGTTGTACAGTTTGCTAAGACAAGGCTGAAAGTATTGTCAATTGAGTTCCAACCAAAAAAAAGAGAAGGATTTAAAAATATGCTAAGCTTTTCTTTGTGTTATCCCATTGGTAAAACATGGTTCACGCCCATAATGGACACATGCCATGGGCATAATTCCAGTAGCTGTTTTTGAAGGGTGTAAAGCTACAAATGAATGTATAAGATTTTCTTTTTCTTTTCTTTTCTTTTCTTTTCTTTTCTTTTCTTTTCTTTTCTTTTCTTTTCTTTTCTTTTTTCTTTTCTTTTCTTCTCTTTCCTTTATCTTCCTTTCTTTTATTCATTATTTATACTCCTCTGCACCTACATTCAGAACACAGCTTGGATATTTCCAGATCTAGCCCAAAAGTGTCCATTTGTAAACATTAACCAAGTATTGGATAGCCAATAATGTGGCAGTCAATTGCATTTCTTTTAGCAGGATGCTTGCTGACTGTGACTCTTGGTGGTCCTTGATTCTGTGTAGCTTGGCTAGTAACCACTTCACCTCCTGAGTTCCACATGGTTTTTGCAAGCAAGATGGGATCAATAACATTGTTTCAGATGCACAGATACAAAAGGTGTTGAAAACTGGGCTAGGATGTTCATTCATCTGAGAAACTGTCAAGGCTGCACATCTAAAAGAGCCTTAATTGCACATATTATACCCTCAGCATAATGTAAGAGTCTTCAAAGTGACCTTTAAAAAGACTGGTTTTTAATGCCAGTAGCTTTTAGAAATAAAGCAATAAATAAATGAAAACCGGAAATTTCTTGAGAAAAAAATAATTCTGGGTTGAAAGCACAGAGAGCCATATATTAATGTCTTCTTCTCTTTTGTTTTGTGTATTTGTTTTTTATTTTTATTTTTTTTTTACCAAGGCAACTTTTTAATGAATGTATAAATTATGTAAGATGTATGAGCATAGTCACTCGGGGGTTAGTAGATATTTTACAAATATTTTCTAAGGATCTAGATTTTTGAGTAAGGCTCCAAAATGAAAACTGTAGTGGAGAAAAGTATTTCCAGAATGATCCTAGCAACAGATCAATTCTTCAAATATGTGCCTAAAAATCTGAAGGTCTATCTGGTCTACCTGAGTTCCTATCCTTACAAAGGGATGAGCTCTGACCAAAATATAAATTCAGCTCCTAGATACATCTTTATGTTAATTTTCAAATTAAGAACAAATGACAGCACAAACTTACCTTTTGTCCATTTTCTCCTTCTACCATTTGAATATTTGACTGAAGTTACACTGCCATATATTTGACCAAGAAGCAGTTAGTTATACAATGTGTTTCTCCTCATGTTCACCTTTAATTATCAACAACAGGAATGTAAAATCTAATCACTATGCTTAATTGGAGACTAAAGAAAACAGCCAAATAAGGATCTAGACTAATAAAAACCTTTCCCAAACGCTGAAAACTGCTCAGTTGAGTTAATAATTCCCAATATGTAATTTTAACAGCTTATAAAATTTTAGCATTTAAATTATAATTTAGATATTTTCCCAAGAGTAAGATAAGATTTTATATATTATATAAGGACTATATATTTCTGTTAGTAAAAGTACAATAACCTTGAAGCCAAACATATCATTCCCTGTGTGTTGCTTGCCAAATTCACAGACATACATATGCATATATTTCAGGAAAACAAACCATTTAAACTGATTCTACAAGTTTCATCTAGGAGTTTCTTTTCTCTGACCCACTTATAATAAAGGAATGTGTCTTACAATCACTACCAGCAATGTTAGTGGCACACTCGTGTTTATATTTCAAATATGCTTTTGATTTTCTGAAACAGAGGCAAATTCCTGGTGATATCTTAATTTTTAAAGGTAGTTAATGCCAAAAGGCTTGGACCTGTTCTAAAACTGAATATTTCCCAGATGTTCACTAGGGTTAAAGGTAGAATAGCGAACAGAACCCAATTTCCTACCCATGTTAAACTTACTTAGATGAAGTTTAAGTAAGGATTCATTAGACAGTAGGACCTGTGAGTAGCTGAAGCCACAGAGATAAAAGGAGGAGGCTGTCTCAGTTGTAACATAAGATCGCTGCTGACAAAGACATGCATCGCCTGCCAGTGTCTCTTAATACCTTGTTTATGTCACTCCTCTAACCAACTTGATTTTGAAAATGCAACCCTTTTAGAAATTTTGAAAGGTTACATACTGACATTAAACAATTCAGAGATCAGGAACAACTAACTACCAGATGAAGGGTGAAGTAGTAAAACTACATTTAAAATAAGTAAGTCATAGATGAGTTCATGCATATAAAAGGCCAGCTTATAAAACACAAGAGGAAACTACTATCAGTGTGGCTTATTATAGAACCCTGAGTCTCAGTGGGAAGCCAAGCTGGCTATTGGAGGAAAAGAAACTGTGCTAACTCACAGATTTAGTAGCTCTGAAGATGAATTGGAACTAGATTCTTCTGTCTAACAATCCCTAAGGCTTGGGAACTTTCACCTGGCATGCCACTAAAAACAGCTGTTTTGTATTGGAGACTGGTAAATTTTACTGAACCACTTAAGCTAATCCATAAATTTTAAATCAAATGTTTCTGGCATTGGAAGCATACTCATTTGGTGATATTTTCATTGAGATTATCGTGTGACGATGGGTTCTAGCTGAACTAAAAACAAAACAAAACAAAACAAAACAAAACAAAACAAAATGGTACAAATTTAAAAGGCTAGCATCAAACATATCAACCAAATTTGAGATAAATCTACTTTGACAGATATAATAAAAAACTAGACTGTACAAAGCTAAGAGGAGTCAATGACTTGCGTCATTTTGCTAATCAAAGACCAAAGTCTACATCCATAAATCTTCAAATATATCAACCAGTTATTTTAGATAGGAATCTCTTTGAATAATTTTCCTTATGGGAATCCTATTCTTCAATTTAAAAATATTTTATGTACACAGATAAGGTCGTCATTAAGGGTTATGTTCTCACAGATAAAAGTATGGTAAAGGCTAAGGGAAATATACAAAATCTTTCTGGGAAAGTTACTGTGTTAGAAAATAACTGATTTTATATTTTACTCTTATGTCAGCAGATTTTGCTAACATGAATTTTGGTGTCCATATATCTTTGATTTTCCATTGTGGGTGGCGTATGTAGTAGTCAGCCAGCAGAATGAAATGAAAAGGAAATACTATCAGATTCCACAAGCAGGATACTCTCTGTTCCCTATGGAGCTCATTCTTTTTCAGGATAGTTGGAGGTGAAAACAAATCTAACAGTGTAGCATATGCAGTCCTTGAAGTCTGCTTTGGAAGATGTCTAAGGAAATGTCTCTCAAGCTCTTTCTGCAAATCAAGTTTGTGTAGCTGGACAAGACATGTGGCAGAAGCCTGGGCAATTAGATCACAGAGCCCAGGACCACAAATGTAAGCATTAGCAGCTATCTGTGTGGAGTGGCAAGTTGGAGAAACAATATAGACGGGAGACGGTGATAACGAAGGAGAGGGGTGTTAAACAGCCATGTTCTTCCTCAAGTCTTTTAAGTGTACCTAAAGGAAAGATGTTGTCATCCTCTTCAGAGTTAGAGTGTTGAATGACTGTGAAGCCAAAGAGGGATGAGAAGGCTATTTGTTCACTGGAGGAAGAAAGATAGGATCTGCCACCATATCAGAGAGTTGTTAAGTAGTCAAGAAGAAAACACTCACTGGGGTTTTAGGGTCAACAAACAATTGTTTATATTTGGATATTTACAGCAGAGCTCCTTACCGTCACATCCCTGGACAAGTTTCTCAGACAAAGAACATCCAGGGCTAGGGCTGGGATGCTGGCCTTTTGGGCTTAGATGATCTCTTTTAGAATTCTCTTTTTATAAAGGTTCCCAGGACTTCACACTATGCCACAAAAGAGAGAGAAAAGTAGCCCTTGGCGCTTGTGAGTAAAACAAGTGGATTTAGTAAGAAAACCCTGAGTACAATAATTCTCATTTAGATTTGCAGTTCTTTTTTATCTTTTATTTTTCTCGGTCATGAAGTGGACAGAAAAATAAACCTTTTGTTTCCCACAAGGGTCTTAAACACTAAACATCAAAGAGTGTCAAGGAGGTTTTCTTAGGGTTGCTCTGTGCTATGAGTCTTTCAAGGTACCAGTGTGTTGTTTTTGAGTAAAACACACACAAATAAAATCATGTGAGTATTTCCTCCATAGACTCAAGACTGCTGGGCATAGAAGGCAATGTAGTTCTTCCGGTTTTAGCATCATTGTGTATGGTGCTTAGAGTTGCAGGTGATTAAAGAGGGAAAAGCTGGCTCGCATTTTTCACATAGTGTCACCTCGGAACTTCAGAATTGAATTGTGGAGGACAGAAACCAGGAGCTAGTACTTCTTTCTTCTATCTAAAGGAAAATGAGTTTGATAAACATATATTTCCCATGAGCATATTTTAGATTAATGATGTTCTTTCAAGACTATATTTGGGTATCTTCCATGACCCTGCACTGCTAGGCCAGCATGAAGAAAGGGTGACATATGAGGCCGATAAGAAGACATAAGAGTGCTGTTCTTTCAGCAAACCACGAGCAAGTTGCCTCTCCTCTTACCTCCACTCTTGCTCTCTATCCTCTTTCTTCATCACCACTCTTGCCTCTGGTGTGTGGCCAAAGGTCAGAGATGTGAAACAGCTTGAAACCAACATACTAAAAATTTTCTTAGGATGGTATGTGCCTAGCTTATGCCTAACAGAAAGACATTTGGTTACACTATAGTTGTAATCTACCCATGACAAAAATTGTTCAATTTCTTGTTCCTTCTGCTGCCATGCTTTATTTTATTTATTTATTTTTTTAATTTTGAGAGGAAAGGTCTATTTTTGATTGTGCTGGTTAATTTTTTTTCATTTGAATTTGAAGTTGTTTCCTGTTCTTTTGTGAAAGACAGATGTGCACAAATCTATTCATCCACCTGTCTATCCACCCACTGAAGAACAGCAGCTGTGAAAATCATGCTATGCCACTGTACTAGATTTTAGCTTATTTTCATAAAATTTGAAAACTACACATATATCTCCTTCTAACATTTAGATAAGGACCCTAACTTTCCATCCATCAAAATATCATTTGTAAGCTCCTTATGTGAAAACAAAATTACTTTGACTCTTATCCAAGAACAACCCTCACAGGGATACTTCAGTGCTTGTATTAAATTATGTAGGTTCCAACCAGTTTTTATTCTGATCTAGAATTAGCAAGAGAAGTGGAAACAACTGAAAAAGAAATTGAACATTTATCGGGCTGTTGGTGCCTGCTAGTTCTTATTTTATTATTATTGTTTTCAAGATTATAATACAATTACAACCGTTCTCTCTTCCCTTTCCTTCCTCCACACCCTCCTTCAAATTTATGGCCTCTAAAAATGTTTTTATTGCATATATACGTGTATATATAAATACATACACACACACACACACACACACACACACACACACACACACACACACACACACACACACACATATATATCTTCCTAAATCAAACCTGTTCAGTCTGTGTAATGTTACCTTGCCTGTATATATGTTTTCAGGGGTGTTCATTTGCCATTGGATAACCAATTCTTCTTTGTAGATATTTCCAAAACTTTAGAACCTAACCTAAAAAGCCAGAACAGGAAATTTGATGAGATTTTTCAAACATTTTTGGTCTTCGTAGCTAGTGATAGAACTACTAATTATAGCTAATTACTGATAATACATATCATGATAGACCGATGCCTCTCACTGAATGTGTAATTTCCCAACAGTACTTTACTCAGTCAAGATTGAGCAAATCGACCCAAATTCCTCATTGTAATGTACTATGTCCATTACGTAATAAAGAGTGTTTCTGAAGATGAAGACATTTAGATCTTTACATCTAACTATAAACTAAAGCATTTTTCATGATAGAATATTGTAGTTCTTTACATGTATGCCTGTGTACACATATACACTAATTGAACCCAGAACCTTGCACATGATAGGCGGGTACTCGACTGTGGAGCTAGAGCCCAAGCCAGTGCTGGAGGTTATTAAACACACAGCTGACTTAGATATACCCAAATGAAACTTAAGACAATTTTAGCTTGTATATTTTTCTAATAGTTTTTAAGTTTTAACATTCTTGAATAAAATACAAATGAAGTAAAATCAAATGTGTGTGTGTGTGTGTGTGTGTGTGTGTATACATATATATGGAGCAAGTTGGAGTAAGTCCAATGATCATTTTGTTCAGTGTTTCTTTTGTTCTGATAACTTTTAGGATTTGGTTTCTTGTTAATCTCTTTTGTCCTTTGATTTCTTATCATGGTGGTACTTTATGCGAATGGGAATTGGAACAGAAACATAATTGAGAGACAAATGTTCTAAATACCATTAAATGTTGCTTCCAACTCATTTCACTTAGAATGTTGCTCAAACTTCCTCCAAAATCTCTCTCTCCCTCTCCCTCTCCTTCTCCCTCTCCCTCTCCCTCTTCTTCTCATGTGTGTGTGTGTGTATGTGTGTGTGTGTGTGTGTATGTGTGTGCTGTGTATACTAACATTTTTTAAGCTACAACATTGTAGATTATAGTGTTGTAAGAACAACATTTGTACAAATACGTTCATTCTGTTTATTAACTTCTTTGCATGCTGAATTCCTTCCTAAACACTCCTGCTGATTATTTGTACCCAACATGCCATAAACCTGTCCCTTTGTCCATTAGTTTTCATTTGAAATCTTAGATTTTTCTAAAAGAGCAGCTTTGTTTTTCGAGAACATACAGATTTCAACCATGTCAACATTGGTTTTCTGATAAAATACTATACTAAGATAATTTATTTTCTTTGTCCACATGAGGAGCTCATAATGCATCAGGTAGAATTCACTCTTTCTAAGAATTTCTTTACAGATTGTTAACCCAGGATTTAATGGCAACAACAAAATTATGTTCACTTGGGACTTTAACACTTTTACCTAACATCCTAACACTCTATAGCCCATATACAATTACTGAACTAAGTCATAAATTTGTACTCTGGTACTTAGTCTTCTTCCTGAAGAAGCAGCAGTCCTCCTTCCTCCTGTGTGGTTAAAGGAACAGAGTTTATTTCTAGAACATTTCCCAGTGCAACGCTACTCTCTTGCTATATCTAGACGAAAATATCTGATTCATACTACTTTAACTTTTGTCTTTATATGATTCCAAACTATTGCTCCAATCAAGTACTTTACATTAATTTATGAAAGTACTCACTCCAGCCTACGCTGCAAAGTCCTGCCTGTACTTTAGTAGTGATAAGAAATGCATGTATGGTTCTGTCTAGAGATCCCTGTTTTCTTTGCCATGTGGCTTGTACAAATACAAAGCATTTCCATGGACTTTGGGAATATTACTTCTACACTTGGTTTAACTCACTCCTGCTAGTCTCTAGAGAGACGTGAACTTCCCAAGCATGAGAACATAATGTTTCATGGTCAACATCATAAATTATCAAACTGAGTATTTAATTATAAATGACAAGAGAATGTAGTGTGTCAAGTTATAGTTATAATTTGAAAAATCTATGCTAATACATTGTACAGTCAAACCAAAATTCACATTTCTAAGTAGTCACAGAAAGAATTTAGGGGTAATATATATTGTTGTGAGAATTTGTCAAACTCATAACACATGCATGTGTTTGAGCCATGAGTTTGAACCACTAAAACTTGTTCCATAGTAAGTATTTTACTACTTAGAACCATCCATGTTTACCTGACTTATGAAATCTTCAACACAACAAATACGACTTTCTTGTGGGGCAAAAAATCAATATGTGTTCCAATGACTCATTTTTCCTTTAATTAAGGCAAGAAGAGAAAAAAACACTACATTGTAATTAGGTACATTAGGAAAATTTACTTTAAAAGTAATAAAATGGTAGACATTTTATTAGCCACCTTTCAGATAAATATCTGTATTAACATAATGATAATTTATTGGACTGTTCCATGCAGTAATTCATCTAACCCTCTGTGTTAACTTTAATTTTTCTCCATTTATAAATAAAGAGCAATGGTCAGAGTCAAATAGACTGAATTGTTCTGTGCAATGAACAAGATGAATTAGTCTATAAAACATAAAGTCGATATAAAGTCTTTGCCTGGCTGCCAACAGTTTATAAATGTTTACAGGAGCCTCAGGAAGAATATAGACTCAGAATTTACTTCTGGTCCTAAGTGACCTTTCTACAGGTGCTTGGTTAAGCTCTTCAATCTCTTTTGATCCCCTGGTGTCATCTCTTGTACAAGACAAGGGATAGGAAGAAGACATTCTCTACATTTCTTCATGCTTTCTCTGATTTTACAATGTGCTAAAGCACAGCCTTCCTTGAGATTTAAATACCTTCAGTTCTTCTCACTTAAAAACAAAACCAAAGAAAACAAAAATAGTTTTTTTATTTGATAAATTTTTATTCATTTTGAGGCTGTGAAGGTCATGCCTTAAATTAGAGTTATCACAGGCTTTGGTTCCATACAGATCTCTGAAAATAATTTATAGCGTAGTTTTATGACATAAAAAATACATAAGAATTAATGTTTTCCAAAGCCTCCTTACTCCAGTAGATCCAATGTAAGGAGCTCTTTAGCTTCTACTAATGCATAACACAGCTATAATATCATGCATTACTTATTGATTTCTCTGGAGGGAATAATGCTATAATTGTGCTTAGAGAAACACTTCCTGCACAGAATAGCAGACTTTTCTTCCTTCCATGTTTGATAAGGACCTGAGTTATGTATGAATTCACTCAGGGTCTTCACAATGTGAACTAAGTGGGCAATATTAGAAAAGATTTACTTCAATATCAGAAAGTATTTTTGTACAAAGTCAAATAAAACTCTATTCATAGCTTTGATTGACACCACTTGAATGGGCCCTTCTGGAAGTATCTGCAGCTCTAAACACCTGTGCTTTGTACTATCCCCACCACACCACACCCCATGTGACCTCATTTCAAACTGGGACCAGCTGTTAATCATACGCAAGCACTTCTGGGAACTTACTTTACCCTAGTTAGCCATCAAATCCTTTCCTGGTTTGTGAGGTAAGTTTATATCAAAACTTACTTGAATGGTTACAAAGAGCCTGCCATGAATCCCGGGCCTGAAAACACATCATATCTGTCTTACTAGAAATATATGCTAATGGAAGGTAATGTTTCCAAATATAACACTTGCAAAATTCATAAATAGTACTCCTGATATATTCAGATAAGAATAAGTTTAGGGTTGTTTGTTTGTTTGTTTTTGTTGTTGTTTTTAAGCTTTACTCTCCTGTGTACAAGTCTATAGGAAATTGTTTTAATTGATAATTAATGTAGGAAGAGCCACTCTATTGTGCTATTGGGAAGGTCACCAGTCTCTAAACAGGAAGTTCCTGAACAGTAGAAGGGATGAGAGAACAAGAAGAGAGAAAGCAAGCAAGGATACATTTTTGTAATTTCTTTGCTCTTCACTGTGGGTGTGACATGACTAATTGAGTTCTTGTTCTGACCTTCCTGAAACCACAGCCTATGACCTGGAATCATAAGCCAAATAAAACCTTTTTCCCGAAGTCGCTTTCTATTAGAGTATCTGTTGCAGCAGCAGAAAGGAAAGCAGAATAATCAATGAGACAAAACAGCTAGAACAATGTCAAGCTGAGATCGTGAAAAATCACATTAGATCACTAATTCCAAGTATTTGTTGATTACTGATGGGCATCAAAGACTTGGAGTCAAGTGTTATTTGTAAGAAATGTCTTAAACAGAATTCAACGAGTCAGCAAAATTTTAAAGAATAGTGTTTGGATTTCACGGCAGTATTTCTGTCATTATTAAATACTAAGTCAGTGCCAGTGGGTTGACTATTTAAAGTTATGTGTATGTGTTAGATGCTGTGTATGGAACACAAGACCATGATCGTACTAGGTAAATTCTCTGTCACTGAGTTATTCCCCAGACCAAATGATAAACTTTTTCTTTAAATTACCAGTTAGTTAAATACATAATTCTTTAGGATTGGCCTCCATTCTGAGCCATAAGATCAAGCTGATTGCTCAGCTTTTTTTCTATGCCTTGAGTTACTAAGTGAGAAAGTGAAAGGCCATTTGGTCTTTACCAAGGTAGAAGACATATATCTCCTCATAGACCGTTAGTAATGACTCTTCTCATCTGCGACTCATTTCTATTTGCAATTCTAAGTAAGTGTCAAGTGTCTTAGAAGGCACTGCAGCAGATAGAAAAACCAAATAGCTGACCTACATTGTGCAGAACAGGAAGCCCATGTCTATAACTGTACCAGATAGCCCAGACTCAGACTAATCATTGCCCACTGTGCTGTCCTTCTTTGAAAAAATAAAGGATCATTCTAGAGAAAAGCATATTCTTTTAACCCTGGGTTGAAAGGCTGGAGATAAAATGAATCCCAATTGCACTGAACGAGCTTCACAACCATGACCATAACATTAAAGGGCAACATACAAATCTTTACTCCTCATTTGATTTTCAATATAAATCATCATTTGAAAATGTTCATAAAAGTTGTTGAAGTCTCCAAAATTTCCTGTAGCATTTCTACAATCATGTTTGTAAGAAAACAAATCTGATAACGAGATCTTTAATAAAAGAGTTAGTTTTATTTTATATATAGACAGGTTTCACCTGTACATATGTAAAGTGCCTCAATATGTGTCTGGTGCTGATGGAGGGCAGAAGAAGGAATTTGGTTCCCCCAGTCCTCTGCAAGAGCAGTGCATGCTTTAACCACTGAGCTGTTCTGTAACCCCTCTGATAGTAATATTATATCAAGTCTTTAAAAACATGACCAGAGAAACAATACTTATATAGTACCTAGATCCCAAATTCATATTTTGACAGCTATGTAGCTATCAAGAATCCCGCACCTGTTATGCAGAAGAAAATCTTTTTCTATTCACAACTATTAAAAGCTTTTTCCAGATATGTTAACTGCTGCCATTTTTTGTATCTCTTCCTATGATGGTTCTATGTCTCTCCACGTGGTTTTGCTTTTGCTTTTGTACATCAAAACTGTCTCCGCCTCTGAGTTGTATTGTATAGAGCAGTGTGTGGTCTTTGCATTCTCAGAGCTAACATTGCCTGAAAATCAACATGCTGGAAAATCTAATTCTAGGATCCCAGCCTAGATCTAGGATCCCAGCCTAGAGTAGAAGAACCTACCAATCTGTGTTTAAATATGCTGTCCAGATGATTGCTAGGCAGGTTTGAGTTTGGGGACCACTATGGTAAATTAGTTAACTTGACACCATTGTGATTCAGCTGACAGGACATGGATTTACTAGGCTTTCCCTAAAATGTCAACAGCCCTGTGAGCTATGAGCAGTTTGTCCCAATTAACAAATAAAAAAACTAAGTCTCCAGGAGTGTAATTGACTTATCTGTATTGTTTAGCTATCCAGCATCAGAGATGGAAGCCTGATTCTTCTGATTTTGGACAGCTATTACTTAATTCACTCCTTTTTATGAAGTGCCTTTCCAAATTTCATATCTTAAAATATGACCTTGGAGCCAGACAGTAGTGGCACATGCCTTTAATCCCAGAACATGGGAGGCAGAGGCAGGTGGATTTCCGAGTTCGAGGCCAGCCTGGTCTATAGAGTAAGTTCCAGTACAGCCAGGGCTACACAGAGAAACCCTGTCTCGAAAACACCAAAAAAAAAAAAAAAAAGATGAAAAATAAAATATGACCTTGCAATTCCCTTTAAAACATGTGATAAGTAGAAACATGAATTGAGGGAAGAAGAAGCTAACTAAAAACAACCCCTCCCCACCAAAAACAAAACAAAAACAAAAAATTGATATCACACATGTTATTTTTAGCTACACTCAACATAGTGATTACTTAGACATTCTTTCAAAAGAAATTAAGCTAAATTGTTGAATTAGCCTAATATACTATCTCAGACAGGTCAAAAATGTGTTCTCATTGCTACGGCATGCAAAATAAATTTTAGAATGCTTGCACTCCAGTATGACAGATGTGACTCCAAGATAAATGATATTTTATTTTGATTAAAACCCAGACAGGTTTAAACTGGTAGTAAACTAACAGACACTAATATGCCCAGCTCCCCTACTTAGGTATACTGCAATAATCCTTTTGATCTTTTATTGATGTCAAATATTTATGGAATATTTTGGTGACACATATCATCCATGATTTTGGTGAAAGATTTTTACTCTACAGGCTCTGAATAATTTTTTTTTATTATCATGTGATCATCAAAGGGAAAAAAACTGCACTAGAGACTGACTCCAGACAATAAGCCAGCTGTTCGGTCAGTCACAGTAAGGGAGAAACACATCATGGGAACATGTCATAGAGGTCAACTCTATGACAAAGGTAACAGAGGTTTTTAAAGGAAGAACAGATAGGGACTGTCTTAGCACCTTTTCTGTTGCTGTGACAAAATACCTGAAACTATGTACCATGTAAGGAATAAAGGTTTATTTGACTCACCATTCCAGAGGACAGAAATTTCAATATCAAGATACAGACATCTTCTGTCAAAGCCTCTGTGAGGTATCACTCAGTGAAGAACTGATTAGCTCAGGTCTCTCTGTGTATGTAACCATGAATGCCACCACAGAAACCTACCTCAACCTTGGGTCTCTAGCCATAAATGTCATCATATAAACCCACCTCACCCTCATGACTCTAGCCAACTCTTTGGTATATTACTAATAGCAGTTTTATTCAGTAAAGCCTAACAATGTAGAAAGAGTAAAGGCTTTGGATCCAAACATTAAATCAACTGTATTCAAGACAGGATATGTTCACTAATTTATGTAATTTTGCCAAAGCTTTTTCCAGTATGCAAATAGCATGATACTTAACTCTGATATATTTTGTTAAATTAATTGAGAATTTGAATTATATATAAAAGTACAAAGTCCATGAGGGGCCTTTATAACAGCTTTATTTGTGTTACCTATTATTTTTAAATTAATTTAAGGGCATTCAATCACCTAAGTCTTTCCTTTTTCTATTTTGAAAGAATAGTAAACCTCCTTTGAAGATAGAGGCAAACTTATTCTGATATAAACATCAAGCAATATACATACATTCCAGAGCATCATGTGATGACCCTTAAATATGTACATTTTAATGTCTCAATTTTAAAATGCTTAAAAGTAAATATTTATATGCTTGCCCAAACTAGTTGTAAAGTAAAAGAAAAAAAAGTCAGTCCTTTAAGCACTGAGTTCCCATTTGAGACAAAGAGCCCCAAGTGTATCTTAGCAGACTCTCTGAAATGTTGAATGCCACCGAGTCTCCAAATAGCCAGCCAGGGCTTTGGTGATATTTGTACCATGTTGTTTCTTCTGTTCAGCTTGGTCTCATAACCATAGCTCCAGCCTACTGCTTATCCTTCAGAAAGTCTGGTTTATTGTTTGTTAAAATCGTTCTTCCTGACTCTCTTTTCTATCAGTTTCCTCTCTCAGTAGATACATGTGGAATATCTCACAGTTTGCTGACACTTTGCACTCCCTCTTAAATATTTTTGCATTACATTGGAATGCCACTTGCTGTCTAGTTACTATCTTCTCCTTGTCACAAGTTTATTTTTCCCCTCTGAAACTCTTATATTTTCCCAAGTGGTACCCCAATATCATTGGGATTATGGCATGTTGTCATTTAATAATGAGTTATATTGCTAAATGGTTTCTATAGAAACCAATTGTAGGAAGGAGAAAGAGAAGGAAAAGGAAAATAACCAGACATAAGAGAGAAAAGAAGCCACAGGAGTGGACTTGTCTTGACTTTGTATGCGAGCTCTATTATGTACCTTTATTGTTCATTTTCTAATCTATAACTGATGACAAGAATGACAATACCTCCTTAATGAACATTTATAGATAATACAGTAATTAACTGCAAGAGGGCGCTTTAAAATTATTCAAATGAATATGTGTGTGAGTACCCTGAGGGCAACAACCAGCATAGGATACTGTAAAAGTAAATTTTATTCACCTGATATAATTGTTGTCTGGGAGGCTTATTGCCTCCATCTGCTAGGCCTAGTCCTGGAAGCTTCTAGCCTCCGAATCATACAATCTAATCCAGGCCTAGAGTGTTTGCAGCCTCTGAGACTTGTGCTGAATAAGCTCACCCTTCCTTGTTCTTTCTGAACTCTGCCTGGCTGGTTCAACTCAGATGTTCTGGCTCAAAGTCCTCTCCCAGATGACTTACTCAATTTGGCTTTTCTTTCTGAATTACTCTACTTGGCCTCAAACTAACTCTAGCAATCTTTTCTAATCTTCTGGGTCCTTCTCATTCTCTTGGTCGTTCTGTCTTTAACTGTGTCTATCCTGTTCTCTCTTCAATCCCTCTCTATAAATCATTCCCAATATAACTGCCTGCTCCTCCCTCTGTTGCCACTCTACTCTTCCTCTCCACTCTACTGTGGTGCTCAACACAAGCTCTAGTGTATTCCTGTATTGTACTTTCTTCTTCCCGTACTGTCCGCTCTCCCTTAAGTCACTTCCCTTTGCTCTCTCTTCTCATAGAGTTGAGCATATTCTGTTCTGTCGACTCTTTCTCTGATCCATCACTTGTTCATCTGCTCAATTTGACATCACTTTCAAACATGGGTGGTTCCTTCTACAAACTAACTTTACCTTCATTGTTTGGGATTAAAGATAAATACTAAGGGCTTGTCTATATTCCAGCCTGAGGGATTAAAGGTGTGTGCTAAGGGCTGAGACACACCCTAACTAGAAACAGGTTCAAATATCCTGTAACAAGGTAATAAGTATTAATGATATAAACCTTGTCCCAAATGCACCTTATAATCTGTCCTTGCAAATGCAGTGGGATGTTATGTTAGAGAAGATTGTGCCGTGTGTGGTTAGACACTTCCTCTATACATGAATAGAGGTTTTCCTGCAAAAAGTCTTCTTAAGTGTCAACTTTGTTGTTCTAGCATTTCTTCCAGCTTCTAGCAGAATAACCTGGAAAAGAAAAGAAGAGAAGTCATTCGTGTCCTGAATATAAGCCACTTGTTCCTTTGTGGAAAAAAAAATCATCTGAGGATACACTTTATATACTACATTTGAGATAGTATATGTCCTGTTAGGTTATACACAATATGTGGGAAATTACAATTTCCTTCCACATTTTCTGGCTAAGCCAGTGAAGGTTTATCTGATGTATGGAAAAGTTTCATAGCTTTGGAAAGAAGTTCTAAGTTTCAGAACTATTAGGAGAAAACTTGCCTCTAATACTAACTGAAGCCCTGAGATTAGGCAAATTCTAATCATTGTTTGATGTACAGTCTTCATAGCAAGATTCAGTGAGAAATATTGTTATGTTGTTCACTTTTCAAATGATGCTGAGACATAGGCAGTCTGTTGACTTCTGTACACACTTTCCAATAGATGCAGAACCAGGAGTCAAATACATGTATCCCCATTTCCGATGCTACACTCTCTTCACTATCCTGCTCATTCAGCTTGAGCAAGCTCTATTAAAAGTAATGAAATCATTTTTATTCTGAGATCTTAGGCAAAATGGGTGGGCTTCTGCATTCTGGATCAAATGACTTTTCCCACATAAGCCTACAAATTTTTCAAAGAATATCATCTTTACATACACCAAACTCTGCCTTTTACTGGAGGAAGTGGTCTTGTTTGCTAATTACTACTTCTGTCCATTTTCCCTTTTTCCTAGAAAAAGAGATAATCCCTTAACTTGGAATATTGTATCTGCTTTGTAAGGTGGTGTGGATGCTGAGACAAGTCTCTCTATACCCCAGAATGTCAACACGTTGTTCAAAGAAGTGAATTTATCAATTAAATGCAGCCAGGAGATTTAGTTTATCTAAATGTACTCCAAAGGAAAAATAGTTTACCATTGTTTTTGCAGATTGAGGTAAATCTGACAAATCATTGAGATATGCTATGGATTTTATTTAATACCACAGTACAGATGTAGGCTTTGGTAAGTTTTTGTAAAAATCTAGGCTAAGATGAGTAGAGTCGTTTCAATATTTATGGGGTTGAAAATGCTGAAGTTGCAAAGAAAGCATTTTAATTAAAACAGCATTCGCCTGTATACGCTCAGAGTACAAATGGAGGGACAACCTCTCAAAGCCTCACTACTGGTTTCCTATACCCGCTGCAGTTTTCATTACTTTCAACAGTTTTGGCTCAGTTTGGCTATCCCATTGTTTGTCTTTTGCCTTGAAGAAAGCATAAAAATTTCTTTTGATTTTTACCTTCTCCCAGCTAAACATGATGACTCTTTACAGCTCATCTTTGTAATTGTGTGTTTTAGGTATCCTAGAGATAACATCAGTGGAAATTGGAGTTGTTGCCGTCAAAGCCATCAACAGCAACTATTACTTAGCCATGAACAAGAAGGGGAAGCTCTATGGCTCAGTAAGTAGTCTGATTTTGTTTTCAAAACACATTGTACTGTTAGTACCAGAGATTTTGGATGGTTTCCTAGAGAAGACACTGAACGACTTTGCTGTCATTTGATCGCGACTAATAGGATTCACAGCATCTCAAGGGCTGGCAAACAGCTTGTTCAACTCTATAATCTCCTGAATTGTTTGCCAATAAGTCTACTACAGAGGCCATTACTGACATTTGTGAATGTTCAGAACTGCAAGTCAATCAGCCTTTCATGGAAGCATCTGGATGAAATAGTGTAGGGACGAGAGATGACAACACGGAGAAGAATCACTTAAAACAAAAAACTTGAGTGGAATGGAACATTATGCACTATGAGTATCTGCCATAGCTGAAGAGAAGAACCACAGTTCAGATGCTGTGTACTTTGTTAAAATCATAAATAATGAAACAAATCAAAAATTTCATAATTTTCCAGGCTAAAATATGAACCCTAGAATTGCACATGCCTAGGTAATAGTGATTAATTGTAATTATGCATGAACATTATACACATTATGTAAAGGCAAAGTACTGTCTTCACAGTAGGGTCTAATTCTACAAAAATACATGTCATAATAGAGGATACTCTTTTAGTAGGGTCTTCATGCAGCCTTGGGGTAGACTGATATGTGTTAAGCACTTTGAATATGACCTCTTCAAACTCACATCCAATTCATTTAGAAAAAGTATTTTTGACTGAAATCTCATATAAAATAACAGATATTTAGAATTAAAAATTACAATCATAATTAAAACAGAATTTTACACAGGATACCAATTATGCTATTTAGACTTTTAGAAGAAATGTCTTAGTTAAACATGTGGCTGGCTACTGTGTGCCAAGTTCTGTTTGACCTACCTCCCAAAGATGTATAAGGAAGATGTTTAGAATGATCCTGGTTAGCCTACCTTCCAAATATGTATAAGGAAGAAGTATGGGATGCTACTGGTTAGCCTGCCTCCCAAGGATATATAAGTGAGAAGTATGAAATAACACATGGCGGTGAATAACTGTGATCACAGCACTTGGAAGGCTGAGTCAGGAATATCACATCTTCCATACTAGTGTGGATACAAAGGAGAACTTGTTCCCAAACAACTCCTTCATTCATGTGAATGCACACATACACACATATACAGAAAGAGAATGAGAGAGAGAGAGAGACAGAGACAGAGAGAAACAGAGAGGCAGAGAGAGAGAGAGAGAGAGAGAGAGAGAGAGAGAGAGAGAGAGCACGCTTTGACTTCAAGCATTTTATAATATATAGGGGGAAATATCAACAAATATGAAGTAGTTACAGAACAACTAGCTTGTATTGTAAGAGAAGACCATTAGTAATACTGTACAGCCTTGTGATGACCTCAGGACTCTGCTTCAATCACTTAATTGACATTTTAAGGATAATACAAGCAGGACAATTAATGACTATGGATACATCTTATAGTTTTGATTCCAGAGCTAAACCAAAAATCACTAAATAAATTTAAATTTTTCTGAATTCCACTATAGAGGAGTACATGGAATATAGATACATAAAATTTTAATTGTAGTTTTGGGAGATATATAGTAATATGAATGAGTAGATATAAAACACTGAACATAGGTATTTAATGAGCTCATCTTTTTCTAGCCAGATATTGTGCACTCTTACATTTTTCATAGTTTTCAAAAAAATTAACTTTAAATATGTAAATTTACTTTCTTACTTAGCGTAAGGATGGTCAATAGTTCTTGAACCTGAGTAAGCTTCAAAATCAATGTAAGGTTTGTTAAAAAACATAATGATGGGACCCAGACAGGCCTATTCTGTCTGATTCAGAGTGTAAGGTCAGGACTAAGGATTTATACATTCAATGAGATGCCAGCTGCTGTCTGTGTTATTGGTTGTGAGTTGAGAACCGTAAGTCTAGAAATGGTCTAGCTTTGTCTTTTATTCATATCAGCTCTACTGGTAAATGACAAACCAGTCATACCAGGACAAATCCTGGTATGAGGGCCACAGGAATTTTAACTCAATTTCTTCGTTGCATACTATTCCCACAAGAAGCCTAAAAAGGCAATAAAACAGTTTTTAAAATTGCGCTATTTAGAGCTTTAAATTCTTAGCACTTTTGAAAAAATAGTGCATTTGCTTTTGTTTTTATTAAGTATGTTTAGGGTCATGCCAGATGGCCCAGCAAGTGAATGTGCGTTCTCCCAGATCTAACAACGTGGGTTCAATCTCCAGAACTCATATGGTAAGACAGTGATAACTCCCACAGTTGTCTTCCTGCTTACACATACACATGCATACACACACACACACATACACACACACACACACACACACAGAGATACATACACACTAACCATTAATACTACCATCACCACCACCAACAACAACAACAAAATAAACAAATCTGCTTATAATTTTCTTTCAATAATGTCATAGGCATGGAGAGACGATGGCTCAATGGTTAAGAGAGCTTGCTGCTCTTGCAGAGGACCCAAATTCAGTTCTCAGTATCCACATGATGGCTTACAACCATAAGTAGCTCCTGTTCTAGGCCATAAAATACTCTATTAACAGTCTTAGGTGCTAGACATGCAGGAAAATGCACAGGTTGAACATCCATACACATAAACTAAATCACTTCTAAAGTAAAAAACAAAACAAACAAACAAAAACAAAATATGTCTGAATCCAGGCAGTGGCTTGCACATTCATTTTCAGCTACTTAAGGCTGAGGCAGGAGGATAACTTAAGCCCACGATCTCAAAGCTGTTTTGATCAACAAAGCAAAAGGTCTTGGTCTTTTAAAAATATCAACTAAACTACAGGTCCCTTCTTGTTCCACTTATCAGAGTCAGTATGTAAAAGTGTATTCATATACTCTTCAACGAGGTGCTTAAATATACACATAGCCAAAGTCAACACAATACAGAGCCATCTAATGTAAGTTAGCCTAAGAAAGTAAATGCATAAAATTTAAATTGGGAGAAAAGATGAAACCAATTTTAATGATAAAACGTGCTTATTTTACCATGTGGTATCAAGAGAGTAATAACCCACTCTCAAATGAACTGTGATGTTAAAAAAATGTGACATTTTCTTATCAGTTCCCATTCCCTTCTATGCTGACACACCTCCTGTGCTTTGTGGATGCCTCTTCTTGAGCTATATAGTCTCTATAAGTCTCTTCATTCTGCTTGTTTGAACTTGTTGCCCAGGTACTCTATCATATTACCATATTATCTAGATATTACCTAGATAGACTCACTGTCTGAAATGACCATCATCTGGTATTTCTATCATTGGTGTCTTTGCTACCAACCTTCTACTAACAGGTTGTAACCCTCGAGAAGGCTGAGTTAGCCATCTCTCTCACTATGAGTACTACATTTAGATCCACTCAGTTTCCAGAGCATTATAATGCACAAACTTATCTACCTCCCCAGTAGCTCCATTAGAAAACATGTTCTCTGCTTCTAGCCCACATAAGAACTAAATATCTGAAGAGTATACTACTAAAAATCATGATTGCATACTAGTATATATCTACATGCCAGGAGACAACATTGAGATTCTTATTTTTTAATTATTATTTCCAAAATGATTTCTATTGATTACATAAGCCCGACTGGAAGAATCTCTGAGCAAATACATGAGTAATGGGTGAAACTTTCTCGGTATCTATTCTCTTTGAATATTTTCTTCTGTTCGTTTATGGGGAATGTCTATCTTTCTTTCATTTTCAGTAGTCATTCTTTAAGCAATACTATCCTATGTTCCAAATTTTCTGTTGAATGATAGAACTGAGCAAGTCTTGAGGATGAATTAGTCTGGTCTTCAAGCATCATGACTGAAGAATCAAATAAATATCCCAGATGAGCACAAGAAATCCAAAACCTTTCTTTAATCCACCATAATTTAATTTGGGATCTTGTTTTACATAATTCTTTTAAAGTATTTTTATTCTTTAAGAATTACTCACAATGCATCTTGACCATATTCACCACCAATTCCTGGTCCTGTCTCCTTCAAGATACACCTCCACCTCCTTACCATCTCTGTCCAATTTGGTACCACCTCCTTTTTAAATAACCCATGTGTTCAGTTTTATGCTGTTTATACATTCCTAGGTATAGAGTTACCCTCAATAGTAAACTCACTCCCTTCTCTTGAAGCCATCAGCTGTCTACAGTATCTTGGTTAGGGATGAGGCCCCATTAATGCCTTCCTACTCCATGCTACAATGTTGACTGCCTTGATCTTATGCAGTTTTGTTAGATAGCCACAGGTGTGGTGTGTTCGTGAGTGCAGTAGTCCTGCAGTGCCCTGCAGTCAGTTTTCTCTTACTCTCTCTGTCTTCTGAACCTTTCAGTCTTTCTCCTGACTCTTACATAATATTCCTTGATCCTTTGGGAGGTGGCTGTAAGATAGAGTGACTGATCAGTCCGTGACATTTAATCTCCAGATTGTGAGTTTCTACCATCCAACTACCATCCAGTACATAAAGAAACTTCTCTGGTGAGGTCTGAAAGGTGTACTAATCTACCAGTAGAGAGACAGAGATTTAGAGGAAAGTTTGATGCTGTGCTCATTTCACAAAATAATAGCAATAGGTACAGTCCTGGGTCCCGTGAACTCCACAACTGTGAATCCTTGGCCATATTTATAGTATTATAGCATATATTTCCTCCTGTGAAATAGGCCTTAAATCTAATCAGAAAGAGGTGGTTATCCTCATAATATTTGTACCACTATTGCATTCGTGGGCATCTCTTGCCACATCAGTCATTACTGTAATTCACAGAGTTCACAGATAGGTAAGACTATTAATGACTTTCCCCCAGTATCCTGTATAGCACCTTCCAGTATTATGAAAGCTAGCAGCAGAGAGGATGTTCCTCGTTAGTACAAGCTAGATTTCCTAAACTTTAGAACTTATGCTTGGCCTGTGTCTCATGAACATCTAGGCCTTCCTCCAGAAATTACAGATATGGCACATCTCAGTTATATCCCAAGTGCCAAGACACCCGAGGTAAGAAAGCTGAATCAAGCACACTTCATCTTAAGAAATATTATTCTTTAAATTCATTTTGGGGAGAGAAGAAAGCATCAATTATGGAATCTTCAATATGAAATTATCTGAAATTATTCTAATCTTCCTTTTAAAAAGTTTATTATACTTGGTTAGTCTCTTTCTCTCTCTCTCTCTCTCTCTTTCTCTCTCTCTCTGCGTGTGTGTATGTGTGTGTGTGTGTGTGTGTGTGTGTGTGTGTGTGTGTGTGTGTGTGTGTGAACATGAGAGGGCAGGTACATACTACTCACATGTAGAAGTCAGAGCACAACCTAAAAGAGTTGTTTCTCTTTGTCCACCTTGTAGTTCTTTCAAATGAAACTTAGACAATTTAGTCTTTGAGGCAAGTGTCTTAACTAATTAACTGTCTTGCTGGGCTCTTCCTTTACTTTTTAGGCTATATAATACTTTAGTAAGTGTAAACCACAATTCTACTGCTTGAAAATGATATACTTTCAGAGAAATGAATAAGAAGAAAAATTAAATATGTTCAAAAAAGATTTAATATTTTTCAATACAGATTTTTTATTTTACTAAAAGATTTATCTTAGGTAATTTTTTTCTTCTTAATATCAGTTCTATCACTGAGTGGACTTTGCATTTAATTGTACTTTACAAATGAGAAGCAAACAGTACTACACAACTCCAAGAATGGAAAAATAAACTGATAATGTCAATGTAAACATACGATGTTTCATTAGGTACCAAACTATGATCTATGGTACAGAAACATGAAATGTGTATTCCAGTATTTAACTTTGGGACCTGGATCAATGGCTCAATGATTAAGAATAATTACTGTTCTTGCAGAGGACCCAGATTCGGTTGCCAGCACCCACATAGTGGTTCACAACAGTCTGTAACTCGAGTTTCAGGAGATCAGATACCATCTTTTGACCTAAGTGGGCTCCTGCTAGAATGTAGTATATAATGTTTATAAAATGGATACACCAACATTTCTGGTGATTCCATTTTTCTTAAAGAATCTATAGCTAACACTATGAAAAACAAGATTTTAACACTCTCCTCTATAGCTGGATCATTATAAATATTGGTATTGTGATGCGTACTTCCTGATAATCACTCTAGGCACTTAAACCATGTTATATTCAAAGGACACCAACTTTTCAAAGGGCCAGAAGACACGGCACAGCTGCAGTGATTAATCAAAGATGACTCATGTGTTTTCAAACACAGGATCTGTTTTGTGGTTAGGATTTTTGACTCTTCTGTTGTTGGCATTGTATATGAAGTGAGCAATTTATGTAAGAAAAAAATGGCAGTTGTAAACAAGACAATGGAGTGTAGATCATTAGATGGCTTATATCATATGGAATCAAGTATCATCACCATCTGAATAAATAACTGTGTTTCCTTTGCAGAAAGAATTTAACAATGACTGTAAGCTGAAAGAGAGAATAGAAGAAAATGGGTACAACACCTATGCGTCTTTTAACTGGCAGCACAATGGCAGGCAAATGTATGTGGCATTGAATGGAAAAGGAGCTCCCAGGAGAGGACAAAAAACAAGAAGGAAAAACACCTCTGCTCACTTCCTCCCCATGGTGGTCAATTCATAGGAGGCTCTGTTGGTGGATGCCGTACAACCAATGACTCTTTGGCCTGAAAGAGATAGTATCCTCACTGAAGACTGTAGCTCAAAAGGCAAAGACACTGAGTTCAGCTTGTTTAAAGGAAGGAAAGTTTTGGATGTTTTTGTACTCACTGCTGACATACAAAGTTCTTTTCACTAGCTCTGTGTCATTGTGTCATGCCTTATACCCAAGATAGAGGCGAATCACATTTGGATGGAAGTTATCCTCAAGTGAACAATACTGTGGCTGGGGCTGGGTGTTTTGTTTGTTTGTTTTGTTTCGTTTTTAAGTTTTTGTTTTTGAACTTCTGAGATAGGACTTAAAGAACATGGAAACTCTGTTGAATGATCATTGGGAAAGTTATTTATGGAATATGAACACATATCGAAGACTTTCATTGCTCATTCAAGCCTGATGATTCAATGAGCAGTAAGACACGCAAGCATTTACTGGAAAGCACTTGGGTCATATCATATGCACAACCAAAGGAGCTTTGGGTGTGGCACCATGGAAGAATTGGATCAGATTTACCAATACAAACATAGTAGTGTGAAACTGTCCTAACAATACAAATAGTATGGTATGCTTGCTCATTCTGCCTCATCCTTTTCTATTTCCTTCTAAGTTATTTATTTAATAGGATGTTAAATATCTTTTGGGGTTTTAAAGAGTATCCTCAGCGCTGCCCTCTGATTTACCTTCTCTCTGTCTCTCTCTCTCTCTGTCTCTGTCTCTCTCTCTTTCTCTCTCTCTCTTGGCACCATACACACGTTCATGACAAAGTGTTTTAAAACCTTGGCAAACACTTCAGAAATAGGAGATGTGATCAAGGAAGCAGTGTGAATGCCCCATGTGCTCTCAGTCGACTTAATTTGCACTTCTGCAATAAAAACCATCAGTGACGACTATGGCAGAGTTCCACTATAGCTTAAGTCGCAGATCTCTGCCATCATTTGTCAACATATATCAGTCCGGAGAGACCCTTACCTTAAAATATAGAAGTCCAAATTCTCTTTCATTGCCTTATTTCATCTCCAAGACTATACTAAAAGAAGAAAAATCAATTGTTAGACTTTAGACTAACCTTATTGTTTTTTGGTTTTTTCCTACTGATGATGGCTTGCCTTGGGTCACAATGGCAAATGATGGAAAGGTTATCTGCATATACATGAGCCCTTTGTAAGTCCCACAGAATCCTTCTCCCTCAAAGGAACCAAAAAGGAAATTTGGTATGAAGTGCAACTCTCCCTGGGGCTTGATCTGAGCAAATAGATCCTTGTGTACGTGTAACATATACTGACACCTGTTCAAACTGTATGGTCTAGTCTTTACAGAGCCAAATAAACCTTGTTTTCTGTAAATTTTAAGCGTTCTAGAAGGTTCTATAATATAACCACATTGAAATTCATTTTCTTAGTGAAGGTATAGAAAGCAGTATGTAAGTGTGCCATGCACCCACACTGTGTAGTTCACTAAATAAACACGTAAGCCTTCTTTGCAGTGTCTGTAGTGATTTTAAAAAATGTAGAAAACATTATTTGTTCTAAATGATTTTAAAGGATAATTCTAAGACTATATTGATGCTGCAGTCTTCTTTCTTGTTTGGAAAAGTCTGTTTATTTTTATTGTTTGGATACAGTGTTTTGATACAAACAAAAAGACTCACCAAATGTGTCTTTTTACTAAAATTTAACCTGTAGAAAGAATTTAACCTCGTGATTTCTGATTCTCTTCTAACTTATTTGTGCTGATGCTTAGCCAGTGCAAATCAGTTCTTTAAAATATTATTATTTAAAAGTTAACCAGTTATTTAAAAATCGGCTTTTTTTCCCCAGAATGTTCCCACAGAGTAATCCAACACAGGTCATAATTTATGATTTTTTTTGAAAAGCTGGTACTTCAAGAGAAATACACAGAGGCTCAATGCTTTGGTTTATGGGTATAGGTTGTATTTCACTGTATTCTTCTTTGAACTTGTTTTGTGACAAATGGGATTTTAAAAATGTATACTTCTTGTGGTTGGATTCTGTATGTTAGAGTTTAATTGGTAACTGAGTCTGAAAGCTCTAATGTAATGCATCTCTAGAAAAACTAGGTATATTTTTTGCTTTTATTTTAAAATAATAATTATACCTGACACATGAACATGGACCACCCACAACCAAAATTAAATGTTTGGGGAGACAAACTATAGTATTCAGTGACCAGAGGAACAACAAATAGGGCAGACGTTGGATTCTTATTTCACGTTGCCACTTAGATGACTAAAGAGACTACGTGTAAACAGTCATCATTATAGTACTCAAGACATTAAACAGCTTCTAGCAAAATGTATCAAAGCTTGCAGAGTCTAAAAATAGAAAACATCTTTCCACCTCTCCCACCCTACATTTCCCCCTGTATACATCCTAACAGAGATAAATACAAAAAGAATTTGGTAAGGAGAGACGAGATCCTTCTGCATTTAATAAATGCATATTTGTTTGATATTAATAGAGAATTCTGGTCCTTTTTACAACTACTGAAAGAAAAGAAGTTCAGTCCTAAATTTTGTGTGTGTAAACAACAACAACAACAAAAAATCTCATCAAGATTTTCAGGATTCTGCCTCGGTGGGAAGTGTGGGCACTGGTCCACCATGCTGAAGTGTCTTAGCCGCGGATCTAGGGCATATGAGTGTTAGCATCAGACTCCTTAAAGATACAGAATCGCTTCCCTCCTCCTGACCCCCAAAGGCTGAACAGTGTATATTATGTTACATTTAAATAAAGGCAATAAAAACGCTGGGAAAAGAAAATAAAAGTACTGTCCTTAGTTTTCTTTTTTCTTTCTTTCTTTCCTTCTTTTTTTTTTTTTTTTATTAGCCTAAAACTCTACCTGTTAATGAGATCAGCTCCAGGGCTGTGTGCACGGCAGGATGTGGTTAAATGCCCCACAGCCCAAACAACAACAACAGAAAAAAAAATTACTGAAACATTTGTAAGGTTTCTTTAATGTTTTACATGTGTGAGCTGGCTATCTTTACCCTAATAACAACCAAATGCTTTCGGGTTTTCCTAACGATTCAGGTCCACCTAGTTTACACAGTGGATAAAGAAGAATGAATTGAAAACAAGGATGGCTTGTGCAACAATGAGAGGCTTTTGGAGGAAAGCCAGGAGCTACAAAATCTGACTTCCAGGGGATGGAAAAGACCAGTGAATTTGATTTGAAAAGTAGGCAGGGAAGAAAAAAAACCTGTAGTAATGCAAAGCTGATTCCAGGGCCCAAGCAAGTTTGTGGACACAGTCGAGTGGATCGGTGTTCTAATAATAAGAGCTTTGTTAATTGGCTTGATTATTCAATAAAGTAAACTTAACATTTTTATAACAATGAGTAGCTAGCCCTAAATTTGTTTATACATGTATGCATGTGTGTGTATACATATGCACACATATACACATACATACATACATACATATATACATACAAATGTACATGAAGTTAAAAATATTTAAGAGATGATGAACTGTACTTTAGAATAGCACATATGGATTCAAACAAATGTGGAGACAAGAGCTTTGCCGACCTTGACAGATGGGACCTTTGCTATTTAAACAAAGCTATAAAAACAATGTACCTTGGAAGAATGCTGTGGTAAGGGGTAGGCTTTCTGAATTCTTCCAGAATTGGAAAATAAAGAAGGAAGCACTTGTCCTTCTCCTTCGTTTCCTGTAAGCTCACACAGACTGTAAATGGCTACACATTGCTTGCTTCCAAGTTGTTTCTTTCCAACTACAAAACTCTAAGCTTTCTTTTCTCAAGAAGAAAAACTGAAACAATGTAGGTATGACTCCTACTGCTCTGTTTTGACTAATTTACCAATCAGTATCAGGAGCAATCTGATAGCAAGGGATCTAGGCATTATGAAGGGCCAGTCTTCATTCATGGATCACAAAGAGGCAAGGGACAGTTTTTGGAAGTTCACACACAAGAGTGAAGAATCAGCCCCTTAAAGGAGAAGAGGAGGGGGAGAAAGGGAATAATAAAAAGTAAATGATAAAAATAATAATAAAAAGCAATGGTAGGCCAGTATAAAAACGGAATGATTGCTAGTTACATATGCTTAAAATAAACTATTTATTTCATTCTTATATATTTTTAATCAACTCCAATTATCTGTCATTTATTTTTTCCAAATGAGAAAGATGCAAAGATCTTTCTCTTTTATGCAGTTTTTAAATGAAAATAATATGGGGTTTTTTTTTTTTAAGCCAAGAATGGGACCCTGAATATAGCCAGGCTCTCTGTAGCTTTGCATACCTTGTAGAAAGATCAGTTGAACAAATTACAAGTTTTCAATGAAAAGAGGCTGCCCCTTCTAGTAAATACCATCTAGCATCATAAAGATACTGTAAATACTTCTTTAAACTTCTTCCATGAACATGTGCTAATGTTCTTGAGTAATGAACATACAAAAGATTGACAACCAGGTATCATTTATCATTTTAATTGTAGAGTAAAAATGTAGAAAAATGGAAAAAAATGCATTAAGTCTTTTAACTTATCTTCTATATTTTCAATGGGAGACAAAGGAAAACTTTATGACCTGCATTTCTCTTTTCTTTTGTAGATTAGGGGTAACATCAGAAAATTCCCTTCTAGGTAAACAATCTACTGAGACCTATTTATGAATACCATGCATTAGTTAAAATGCAATGATCATGAGCAAACTAGCAGGATCAAAGGAGCTGGTCTTAGTTCTAAGTGGATAACAACAGACATTTCCATGAGTCTCCATCATGATAGCAACTAAAGGCAACAATCCCAAACTCTGAAAAGAGCCATATGCCAACCACACATGCATGTGACATGTATTATTTTACACATTTTATTACCCTCCACAACAGAGCCTATATTCATTTCTTCATGCAGGCAACTGCATCCTCTAGAGATGAGCACAGCAAATGAAGAATCAAAACATCCCATGTCCCTCATTACGACTGTAAATGGAACATGTGCCATAGTACAACGTAGGCAGTGACCCCAGCCGCAGGGTAACCAACTGCAGTGTGACCTTAGCCCTCCTCAAGCTTGGCTTTAATTACCTTATACACATCTTAAATGCCTAAATCATCTTACAATTTTCTAAATTATTTAGTTATCATTTCTGTGGTCAATTTAAGCTGCTGACAATGCAAATGCACTCAAAGAGGTCTTTCAAGGAGAAGTAAATTAAAACCAGTTTTCCATGAGGTATTATAGATTTAGAAAGGACTGTGTTTTATGGTTATGGGAAGCATTAGGGTTATGGGTCAACTATTAATTTGATTCAACATTAAAATATCTTCACATATGGTATTTAAACCAGAATCCTTAACAGACATTTTTTTCTGTGACATAAATCAATGTGTTCAGACATCAACGGTATTTAAACCAATATCTATATCATTTGTATGAGAAACATATCAAGGAGTTTTCCAATGGGAAGCGTTGAAGGATGATGCCATCAAATGAGAGTAAAGACGCTACCTTATGAACATTTCCTGATAAATGCAATTCTGAAATTAAAATTCATTTTACATATTGAGTTTATACTCATGTAGAAATCAAATGAAGCTAAATTGTTGCCTTAAGCTGACTTACCTGGGAGAGCTCTGTATTCCACCCTTAGATCCCTAGAAAATAGTCAAGCCAGCCCATTTCCACAGGGACAGTACATTTACCTGTCTATTTCTCCTCTGTTTTAATTCAAGATGATATTACATAGCTTTCTGCCATTTATTTTCTTTTTAGACTCACAAAAAAATATGGCTTTTGTTGGAACCAATAATCTACTCCACTTCCTTCCAATGAATAGTAACTCTATAAGGCTGTTACTAGAAATTGTTGGTGGAAATTAGCACAATGATTATTCTATTTTTCCTTATTGTTAAATTATTTACCTTACTAAAGTAATGGTTTTCAATCATTTATATAATTCAGTTCCAACTCAGTACTAATGGGAAAATGAAACAAATTTTAAGCACAGGGACTACTACTGGCTGAATTTTTAACATGTAGTCAGTCCCTAGAATATGTTCCTATTTAGAAACAAGATCATTTCAGGGACAATGAATAAAAGCAATTTAGACATAGACGTACAACAAAACCACCTTAGTCTCTCTAGGCTACTCTAACAAAACACCACAACCTGAGTGGATTCTGTAGACAAATGAATTGGATATATGTTCTAATAATCATTTTTTTCATACAAATATTTGAAAGTACACATTCAAAAGGACATGACTATAAAAATAAGTGAGTTCTCTAATACAATTTATATATTCTAATGACTAATGACCATTTCAAAAATCCATCAGAAGATTGTGTTTACATTAATAAACTTTATCATCAGAATTATATGCTGTTGAGTGACTGCTTGGGAAGATGTAAAGAAGCATGCATTCATTCCAGGTAGGGAACTAATGACAAATCAAAGAAACTATTCTACCCAAATCTATCTTGATGAACCACTGAGTTTTTTCCAATTTTCTATAAAATATCTGATGTCTCAGAGGGTGCAGTGTCACTGAAAAACCCCAGGGCACCCTGTCCAACCTGAAGACAGTTTCACCAGAAAGTCTCCTGTTTCTCAGCAACTACTCACTGCTTATATAATCTTAGGATTTGGCCTTGTGACTCCTGCAAATTTCAGGTGCTTCCTAAACTTTGTATATGTCAATTTACTGAATTCTGTGAACTCCACGACTTCCCCTGAAAGGAAATGTTCCAGTTTAAAGGAAGCAGCTATACAGCACACATCTTCAAATTTTCCCTCCTCAAAAGTGATTTCACATCTTATTCACAGCTCTTTGAGCTATGGATAGGCACTTTGGCTTTAAATAATTCGTCTTACAATTTCTTGCCTTTTTAGATTTACATATTAATAATAATGCTTCCTTTTCTAAATCTTTTCTGAATATGTCCTGAGAAAACAGGGTATGAAGCAATTACTTGTGTTTGTATGCTCCAAACATGATGATCTTTTGTAAATATAGTTATCTCTACCTCACATTTTTCCTAATTTATTCTTAACAATGATTTTTTGATTATCTTGAAATTTTATACAGTATATTTGAACATATTCATCCCATCCCCCAACTCTTCACATGAAAGACATATCTTTAAAGCCTTTCACCTGATCCCATCAGACTTTGAGATTTCTCCTTTTTTTTTTTGCTTTTTCCCCATTGAGCCCATTTGGTGTTTCCCCAGCTTATCTTGAGAGTGGGGCCTACCCTGATATGTGGTCAACCTACAAGGGATCATTCACTAAAAAACGTCTGACTCTCTCTCCCCCAGGAGATATCAAATGACAACAGTTCCTCAGCTAGTAGTGGAATTTTGAACCCACCCTACTTCCTCTATGCTGGGACTTTGTCTGAATAGATCTTGCACAGGTCACATGCATGTTATCACAATCAATATGAGTTCTTATGTGCAAATGCTCTGCTGTGTCTGGAAAATATTGTTTTCTTGATATTATTAACCACCTTTGTCTCTTACATTCTTTCTTCCCTCTTCTTTGAAAAGTCCAGAGCCCTGTGGGAAGGAATATGACATGGATGTCCTATTTAGGATTAAGAACTCCAGAGTTTTTAATTCTATGCACATTAGCCAGTTGGGAGTCTCTGAGTTAGTTGCCATCTCCTGCAAGAAGAAGCTTCTCTGGTGAGAATTGAGAGAGGTTCTGCTCTATGGATATAGCTGCAAGTCATTAGAAATTTTTAAATACTTTGTCCATTTATCAAAATGATATTATTGGGCCATAAGTTAGGCCCTCTAACCTATCTAGTCACAAGTTTTTGTCCCTTTTAACAGTATCAGGCCTGGGTTCCATCGCATGAAGTTGGCTTTAGATACAATCAGAAAGTGGTTGGTTACTTCTACAACATTTGTGCCACAATTGCAGCATGTCTGTTAAGGCTAGTTGTTGCAGGGTTTATAGGAAAGTGAGACTGAGAGTAACCTTTCTCCTCCAGCAATGTACATAGCATCTTCCAGCACCACAAATGCTCAAAGTTTCCAGTTTGAGTACCAGTTTGATTTCCCCATGTTTTATAATTCAAGGATGAGTCATATTCGGCAATAGTGTTCTGCCATCTACTTCCTAAGGATAAGCATGAATATTGGTAATAACCTGTAATTCTTCGCCTCTGTGTGACTTCATTGGCCAGCATACCAAAGATACTGTAGAAAGGATGAGGCAGAAAATCATAAGTTTGAAGCCACCCTAAAAATTTTCTTTTGCCGGGCAGTGGTGGTGCACGCCTTTAATCCCAGCACTTGGGAGGCAGAGGCAGGAGGATTTCTGAGTTCGAGGCCAGCCTGGTCTACAGAATGAGTTCCAGGACAGCCAGGGCTACACAGAGAAACCCTGTCTCAAAAAACAAAAAACAAAGAAACCAAAAATTTTCTTTTATGTTACTGAAAATTGAGCAGCAACTTAAGTGTGAACACCAAACCGTAGTTTTGTTTTGTTTTTTAAATTAAGACTTGCTATTTCACAGCTCTTTTAGTTCATCATTCTCTTTGATGAACAACAAATTCTGAAACCCTTTTCGGTGTTACAGGGCATAAAAATTGTGTAATACATTGACTAAAAACCTCAAAGTCAGACTAAGTATTACTTTTTTTTAAGTACCTTTTTTCCCAAAGTGATATTACTACTACTACTACTACTACTACTAGTGGCTTTTCTATGTTGATTTTTTTGTGTTATTCAGGGAATGGGTTTTCAGCCTTTATACCTTCAAAATGTCATGCCGGAATGCCTGTGATGATAGTGTTTGAATCATAAATGTTCCACCAATTCTGATAGCCAAAAATGCTTATAAGAAAAAAGATTGAAGTTTGTTTTTTTTCCCCCTGAATTCAGTGTTAGGTAATGAAGTAAGTCTCCTGACTCCACAACATCTCTCTCCTTCTCATGTACATTTTCTACAGCAGGAAAAGCAAGCACTGTGTCTTTTCTAATCCTGCTTTCCAATTTTCAGTAATGCAATCTTAAAGACAACCAAGGTATTTCATTTTAATGATGTACCTCTTTGTTGACACTGTTTTGCAGGGAGTGTTATATACTTATGAATGAGGGAAACAAATATTTTAATTCTTGCCATCTCTAGCAGTCCATTTGGGAAAGGCACTCTACATAAGGTAAACATGAATAACCATAAAGGTGATGTACTGGCTAGTTTTGTGTGTCAACTTGACACAAGCTGAAGTTATTACAGAGAAAGGAGTTTCAGTTGAGAAAATGCCTCCATGAGATCCAGCAGTAAGGCATTTTCTCAATTAATGATCAAAGAGGGAGGGCCCTTTGTGAGTGGTACCATCTGTGGCCTAGTAGTCTTGGGTTCTATAAGAAAGCAGGCTGAGCAAGCCAGGAGAAGCAAGCAAGCCAGTAAGCAGCATTCCTCCATGGCCTCTGCATCAGCTCCTGCTCCTTGACGTGCTTGAGTTCCAGTCCTGACTTCCTTTCGTGATGAACAGCAGCATGGAAGTGTAAGCTGAATAAACCTTTTCCTCCCCAACTTGCTTCTTGGTCATGATGTTTGTTCAGGAATAGAAACCCTGACTAAGACAGGTAGGTGGTAATAATTACTAATACTGAATTCAGTCCTAGGATTAAATAATATACCTGTTAAGAGTTTTTTATAATGCTGCCCAACAGTGGGCATTCAATACATGCTATAGTTCCCTACAGTTTTGGTTCCTAAGCCAAAACTATGATACCACCTTATCTGAAGGAAGAATATTTATAGAAATTTTCCTGATGTGGCAAAATTATGATGAATCCTGCTCTAAATTTTATCTTAGGAGAGGGTATACATAGCATATGCGAAGGGTTCTACAAAGTCACATTTGTTCTTTTGCCAGCATGCTGACCATTTGTCCAAATCTGCTGAATACCCCTTGCAAGTTCACTCTGGCAATCACATCCATTGAAGGCTCCCTGTGAAGTATGCAAAACTGAGAATAACTTGACAGGGTTATCACCTCTGATCAGCGGTGACAGTGACTGATACTTGATATAATGTCAACTTTCCCTATTTCTCAATATTGCTTCCTTTCCCTGGTCACACACATCCTTAAGGGCCCTCCCCACAAAGCTCCTACATGTGTCTCTCCATTACAATTGGTTTCCTGTAGGAACAGCCCTAAGACATTGTTTAAGAAAAGTTAGTTTATTTTTAAGATAGGAAATGAGCCTGTTTCGTGCTGTTACAAGAACATAACTAAAGCTAGGTAATTTATAAAGAAAAGAAAATAATTTGTGTTGTCTAGGAGAGTAGGGAAAGTCAAGGCCAAGGGCATGAACCAGGTGATAACCTTCTTATTCTGCCATTTCTTGATGGAAGGCAGAAGGGAGAATATCAGCTAGAGTTTTGACAAACAATATCAAGACTGATTTAACTATAATTTGACTTAAGATTTTCATGAAGGCAGACTCTTCATGAGGTAAACATCTTCCATTCAGCTTAACCTTAGGGCATGGTTACAACAGGTATTATATTTCTAATATATGAATTTTAGATGGACAATTTCAAACTGTACCAAGGACTATTAGAGAAAACCATCTCAAAGAACTAGTTATCCTCTCATTGAATGCTATTCTCCATTTCCGCCTACATAGCCTGTGAGTTTAATAATTGTACTGGAGACACTCAACACTTTCTTGGAGCCAACTATTAATGGGCATAGAGAGTCTTGAGGGTTAAATTGGAAATAAGTAGGATAAAGAATAAAATGATTTGCCCAATGAACTAGAGAAGACACATGGATGTTTAAGCTTATGTGCTAATATCAGAAAAAAGAAAACTAAGGGGCCTCCAAGTTCCTTTCTTCTTTATTTTATTGAGGAACTGTCAGAGAGGATCTGTCATAAGCTCGGTTGAGTTGTAGAAATCTCAAGTTTCCAAATGTATGCTTGGACATTCCAAAAGCCACATTCTCCAGCCTAGCCTTACATAACATGTGTGTGCTATAAAAGGGAAAGGAGAGGTGTGGAGGAGATACATGAACTTCAGAATGAGAGAACAAAGCAGAAAGTAAAATACTATCCAAACTGAGAAAAAGCCTCCTTTTATCCCTGAAAATAGTTGCTGAGACTTGTCCATGAGCTAACATTTTTGTAAAGGAAGTCGCTGATAACAATTTCCCACTATTGTTTTCCAGTGTGCTGTGTTGAAATGTCTCACCAAGAACCCCAAACATCATTTCTGAAGACAATTCCCTATTATGAAGCTGAGAATGGAACTTAGTTTTGGGTTTCCAACTCCAAGTCCCAAGTGAGAACTAAATGTCACAGAACAAAATGCCATGCAATGAGATCGGGTACTAAAGTATGTGACATTAACCAGATGGCTCCCTAACAATCACTACGAAGCAAAATCCCCTCAAACAAATGAAGTGCCATACTCCTCACAACTCAAATGACACCCCGTGTTGTTATTTTGTATGTTAGTGTTTGCCAGTTTCTGTTCTAATGAATACAGCCTGGATGCCTCTGGAGAAACCAAGAATAAATTGTTAAATACCATTGCTTCCATGAAAGATAATAGTTTTTGTTGTTTGGGGATTGAACCCAAAATCTTGGGAAAGATAGACAAATGTCCTATCACCAAAATATAGCTAGACACACCAAAATATAGAATAAAAAATTAAAGGAGCTCACTAAGGCCACTTGTATCACGTCATCAACAGTAGCATCCAGCTCTTCACTAAAACATGGACTAGAAGGAGCGAGCGCTGCTTAGTCTACTTACGTCACAGCTCCATCCTACCTTCTATCACATTAGTCACTTTCCCAACTGTTGAACGTACAAACGAACAGCGAAGAGGAGAAACCAGAAATATGATGGAGGTTCAACTCAAATACAGAACCAAACCCCAAACAGCATAAAGATCTAGGGTGCCATCTGCCCTCAGAACTCTGGATACCATGGTTTGTTTTATGTTTGTATGATTTTAAATTTCATTTTAATCTTGAGAGCTACATATATGAGCACTCATCTATACCTTTCCCAACAGTGTCTCCCAGTCAGATTCTTTTGTCCCCTCTCACAAATCCATGACCTCTTTTTAAATTGTTATTATTATTATTATTAACACATATATACATGTGACAACGTATATATACATGTATATAGAACGTACTGAGTCCATTTAAAACACAGGTCTTAGTCCATGAATGGATTTCTTAGCATCAAAATCACAATGGAAATTTGAGAGAGCCAATTATGAATTAGTAGATAGGCATCCATCCTTCACTTTTAATACCCATGTGAACACAATGGTAAAGCCATGCAAGAAATAAAACAAAAAGTTGTAAAGCAGAAATATTCTTCACACTCAATGATTAGGCCTTAGCTTTATTGGGACAGAGGGAGGTATTTATTAGTTTAACGAGTCAGAAAAAAAATTTAGCAACCAAAACCCCCAAATAGAGGCAAGTATGTAAAAATTTTGTTGAAATAAAATTCAGATTAAAATAAGTGTTGGAGATAGATAGTTTTAAGAAATACATAGTAGTTTGACCTGAAGAAACGAAAAACAATATACCTTATTTCTCCTTACAAGTGTAATCTTTCTTTTCTGAGAGTCTAAAACTCCCAGGAACTCATAATATTTTGAAGTATCATGTCCAGGTTTATCATAGCACGTAATAACCATCTGAAGTATTTTAAGTTCTAAATTGTGTCTGGGTTTTTCTCCTCGGACCACATTCATTCAGAGTGCTCATGATATGACAATATACAAAATATCAGTGGGATACAGTAGATGTGTTTCTTGTCATCATAAAATAACTGGTAGAAGCAACTTCCATTGAAGCAACGTATTTTCGATGATAGTTTTAGAGGAGTTCAGTCTGGAAGGGCACAGAGGGGAGAGCATGAGTCACTCGCCATATCATGACGGCCACCAGGAAGCTAAGAGCAGAACCAGAAAAGAGGCTGGGGTTAAGCTATCAAAAGCCTCTAATAACCTTTCTCAACCTAAAAAGCTTCATCTCGTAAAGATTATACGATATTCCCAAACAGTTCAGCCACCTGGGGACCAGGTATTCAAACACCTGAGCCTGCAGGGGACATTTCAGGTTCAAGCCATAGCATAGGATATTTTGGTAATTCTGAATTTGGTGAGAAATCTTAAATTATGAAAATATCTATGCTTCTTTCCTTTCCACATTCCAGCTCTTTTTTGCCTTTGGTACCCTTGATATACAAAATATAGGAAATAGAGCATTCAGTTAAGTTGGAGAGAAAATGGCAAAGATCTGCCTTCCTATGACTCATGTAAATTTTATTCAAGGTCCATGTAATTAACTAATACATTACATTTCACTTTATGAAAACACTGCAGATTTATTTCTCCTTCTTCAAGCTGATACATATAAAGATTGTTCCTGAGTTCTCATAAATGCTAAAGTGCCATTATGTTTGAAGTCAAAATCTCCATTCAGTTTTTTAATTTAAACTTTTAAAAGTATTTTCTATATATTATCACACTTATTTTCTAAGTAGTCCAAAAATAGAAATGCTAATATTTAACATGCCTTCTGTTTTCATATCATTACAAAACTTTCTTGTCTTATTGTTGTAAGATATTTCTTTAGTAATTACTCCTGGGTTTTCATAAATAATATTTATGTTCAGATTTTCTACTCATTAGAAATTCACTTACTTTTACATGGTGCAGACTATAGGACTGGTTTTTATTCCTTTAGGTATGGATATCATATTTCTACATTCAGTTCCATTCTTGTATAAGTACGTGAATGAAATATGTATTTCATAATACATAATATATAATACATAAATACATACATAGTTTTTCATCTGAACCCAAACCCTTTGATGTTGAGTGGGCATGATGCTAATAATTGTGCTTGAAAACAGGACCTAGCCCACAAAATGAAGACCTTTTATTAAACTATCATGTGTATATGTGTATATGTGTATATATATATATATGCACACAAAGTTATATAAATGCACAAAGTAGTGCTCTCATGTCCTTCATCAAATCTGTGTGCTTTTACTCCTGTGAACACAATATTATTGATGAAAATGTCAGAGATTTCCTCATTTTAATTAGAATAAATCATATGTGATAGAAAATCATTTATTACTTAAGAGAAATTATATTTTCAGTATATATTCAGGAGAACAAATGTTTCACAGAATGTCCTAAGACCTATAAATTCTCATAAAATAAGAAAAGTTATGATAAACTATTGCATACCTATCAGAGGAGAAAGTTTAGAATATATAATACCAACCACTCTAAAAAATTGGAAAAATGGAAAATCTCTCAAGTTTTGGGCGTGAAGATCCAAAAGTATATTAGCCAAAGGGGGAAAAAAAACAACAACAACAAAATAAATATATTTAACAAAGGATTTTTTGTAACCATGGGGCTTTTCCACCCATGCCCCAGTTCTTGAATAATGACTCAGAGGCTTATTATTTGATAATAAATGCCTAGGCTATAAGCTTTGGTTTGCTCCCACTAGCCTGTAACTTAATTATCCCATTTAAACTATTCTAAGTTCTACCATATGGCTGGTTACCTCTCCTGAGCTTCATACATATGACTTCCTAAAGTCCCAGTGGTAAATATCCTGCCCTGATTATCTCCCAGATTTCATATCTTTCTGCCAGATGTCCCACCTTCTAATCCTGCCTTGGCTTACTGGCCATCAGCTTTAATTCACATGTGATGCTGCCACCCAGTATACAAGAGATTCCCCCGACAGTTTTTACTAGACTGACTTACAAAATTTGGGCCTTGTAATTCCACACTGGCTGTCTTACAGTGGAGGGGCAGAGAATAGGGTAGCTGTGTGATCCATGAGGACAGGTGTCTCAGCAATCTCAGCCTGGTGATGGAAGAGCAGGCAGATTCCTGGAGAGCCACGGGTCCATGCAGTAGGCAATGCTAGTGGAAGATTGCAGCAGCAGCAGCAGCAGCAGCAGCAGCAGCAGCAGCAGAGTAGATGCGTTTGAAATCAAGAGTAAGTCAGGCCAATAGCAAGCATTACTTATTTCTGTTTAGGTTTCCTCATGGCTGAGCAGAAGATAACAACCCCTGCAGTGCAGGGCAGTGAAGGATATATCTCCTTCAGTTAATCCTTCCAAAAAATACCTAATTTGTCCTGTTTAGAGTCATGTCTCCTTGTTAATACCAGATTCCAATCAAGCTGACAATCAATACTAATAATCACTGTCAGCTTCACTTCATTTCCTCATCACAAAATCATTCTAAATGACCCCTTTTCTATAAGCTTTTATTTTTAATATGTTTTAATTAAAATGGAATTATATGACTTTCCCTCTTCCTTTTCCTCCTTCCAGACATTATCATGTACCAGTTTTGAGGTCAACTTATCTTTCTCTCTGAAAACCATTTCTGTTCACCTGAGTCTTTTTTCTCAACTAGCTATACCCATCAGCTTCAGTACACAATACACAGATGTCACAGTATTACAGTTTAACATTTAAGAAGAAACGTATGAGTTTACATTATTGCTAATGCAATTAAAGCTTTGGTAATATTGATTTATTATGCCAGGAATAAACATACCAGTGACATTTTGGTATCAAAAATTTGCCTCATCCATGAAAGATAATAGGTAAAGCACGTTGTGAGAAAAAGTGTCAGGTGCTTTATGGTGCCCTCTAAGATGACTTAATATTTCAAATAAGCCTTGATTCTAAGGTACTGTGTAATTCACATGCTGGTTTAAGAAATAATATAGAGACGTCTCATGTAACCCCAAGCTGATCTGTCCCAGTGGTGCTATCTTAAAAAGCTATGGTGCAGTGTCCTAGAGGATCAGAACATCACCATGCTATAAAATGTCTCATAGTCACAATAATCCCTTCTGTTGCTACCACAACTGCACTCGGGCCCTGCCCAGCTCCCCTTTTCAACTGAAAAACAAATGGCTTATTTATTTGTATAATCTTGTCAGTTCAAGAACATTATACAAATGGATTCACACAGCATCTAACCTACAGGAAGGATCGAAGATCAGAAGCAGAGAAAAGGGGAAGCTTTAAAGAAAGGCAAAAATAAAAAGGGAAGAGGAGGCAGGCAGGAGGAGGAGCACGGTAATGAGGCACATGCACCCTCATTCTGCATTCCAACTCATTTATTTGAAATGCACTGACCAATAAAAAAGTTAACATTTTCCAATTATCGCCCTCCATTTAAACAAGTTTTTAAGCTCTTCTTGTGTGGCTAGATTCCAAATGTCTACCAATCTCCTTGGGGAATTAAGTGAAGGACAAATTGTAACTCAGGTGGCAACATCTTTTCAGTTGTAGTCTTCAATCACGGTGAAACAGCAGCTGTTTCAGGGAACACGCTTTTACTGTTTTATTCACATATGAGCATGAAGTAGAGGCTGGGAATTGTGCTCCCGGCTCATCTCCTGAGCATGCGTTTTAGGTCCTCTTCGGGTTGATTCCCTTCCAGCCACAGAGTTTCTGTTACTTCCCCCCCCACCCCCACCCCCTCACAGGTAGACCATCAGGAGCCACTGGTCCTGCCTTGTGCGACTTTCCCCCTAGATATCCTAAATGCTCATTTTAGACAAGTCAGTCGTACATTGACTGTTTGAAAAACTTCTCACGTGGATTCGTTTTTCCACACATCACTTAACACGATCTAACACAGTCTGTGTTTACAACCGAAATGTGAGATCCATAAAGGCAGGTACGTTTTGTTGATTGTTTTGTGGTTAGAGCTTATCCTGGAACAGTTGTTGCTGAGCAAGTATTTGTTTAGTCACATAGATGGGGAATAAAAGGAATTTTACACTATAGTAGAATGCTTGCATTTCCGTAGCAACTGGGCACAGTTAGACCTTGCTGCGGTCCATTTTAACACAGAAAAGGCCAGGACAAACATTTGAAAATAATCACATAGCTGAGAGCAAAACAAGGTAAGAAACCAGGCTAGCTGCATCCCTTTACCATAAAGATTCCAAAAATCACTTTCTTCTCCACTGTCATCTAGGTTTTGTGTTGTTATCTGAGATTCTTATACGCTTTCAAGCCAGCCGAAATTTCGCAAGCATTAATCTTGCAACGTAAAACATATAGAAACATTTTGTTCCCCCAAATCAGGTCTAAATTACCCCAAGAGCTAGCTTTCCCTATAGGATTTCGGCATTTCCCCCTCCTGGCTCCAATCAGATCCCAAGGCCTAAAGGTGTTCTAAGCAAAAAAAGGAACAGGAAGAAAAAATTAACCAAACTCCTGAAGCTTCCAGAATGATTCGTTTCAAGTTGCATTTGAGTCTTGGTATGGATTAGTCATGAGAGGTGAAGGGGAAGGGTTATTATTCAATTCAACCTAAGCCGCGAGGTTTGAGATATTTCTCTTTGTTTAACTTTCTTTGGGGGGTTTCTTTCTTTGTTTAGATCTCTCCTGTTTCTTGCTGACAACTCATTTTTAACAATCTCTCCTTCATGTGTATTTAGAGAATTTTAACGGAAGCCAGGACACGTTTAACATAATCAGGATGGTCCTAATTAAGGAGGGGACAGATGACGACCTTTCCATAATACATGGGAATCTTGTAAGATTTCTTTTTAATTGAGCATGAAATATGTAACAGATTTATTGCCACCTAGATAGAATGACAGATTTGGGAGTAAATATATGTGATGGTTTACACACACAGAGAGGGGTCTTAAACACCCAGGAAAGCAAACACAAAGACCTATAGGAAATGTTTTACATGTTAAATTGATTGTCACACGGCCTGGACCCAGCAGTCTGAGAAAATAATGAAAATCACAAATACCTCTTACCTTTTAAAATTATTGTTCTCAGCCCTGGTTAAGGTAAACTTTCCTTAACTTACTTCACAGGCCTATTAGAAGAAACTATAGATGTTGGGGTCGTAATATTTCTACATTCCAATCTGGTTCTGTCATTTTGTAACTCAATTGACATTCAGTTGACATGGTAGAATTCGATGATTGTAATTATCATTTGTTCTTAAAGAGGCCTGTAAATATTAGAAATCTTATATATAATAGTCCTAGCACAATTCTAGGCATATAGGAAATGCCCAATAAATGTAAAGCAGGTTGGAGTGAGAATAAATATCTGAACAATTATTTTTAAAAATCTATTTTTAAGTGAAAAAATGGTTTGTCCCCTAAAATTTACAGCAGCGTATACACTGTATAACATTCAAGTTATAAAGAGCCCAAGAGTTCCACTGGATCACGTGACCCACGTTAGGAGCAATACAACAGACTACAGATATAAACTCAAAGCTAGTCGGACACATTCATTTAAGTTTGCTGATTGTCTCAAAGGTCCATCAGAACAGAATTTCTAGTTCTGTGACCTGCTGCCCTTGTTGCTCTTAAGCAGCTCTTGTCTCTACGCACATATTTCATCCACGTGTTGAGAGAACAGCTGAAATCTATGGATCTTTAAAAGCTATTTTATGCCTTAAGAAGTAAAGGAAGGAGAAATGGAGTTAAAAGAAGAAATCTCAAAATAGGAATACCCAATTTGGAGGAATCCTGTTGTTTGATAATCAATTATTTTTCCATTGAAGCCAAAGTTCATGAATTTTCTTTTTCTTTTTCTTTTTTATAGGATATTTTATGTATTTACATTTCAAATGTTATCCCCTTTCCAGGTTTCCCCTCCGGAACCCCCTTCTTTCATCCCCTTCCCCTGCTTCTATAAGGGTGCTCCCACTCTCACCTCACCTCCCTGGCATTCCTCAAAAATGGGGAACCGGGCCTTCACAGGACCAAGGGCTTCTCCTATTGATGCCAGACCATGCCATTCTCTGCTACATATGCGGCTGGAGCCATGGGACCCTCCATGTGTACTCTTCGGTTGGTGGTTTAGCTTTACATCAATGTAAAATGCCATTTATTGCCTAGGGCAAGTAAGTGATCCTTTGCTTGACCAAGATAGCCAAGAGGGCGTCATCCATTTATAACAACTGACATTTCTTTGTAATTCTTCATGTTCTGGCTGTCCTTTGACAATAACTAGATCGGTCTCATGTGTTCTCAAAAAGGGGTTCTACAAAAGCACAAGATAACATTCTGCATCAAAAATTTGTTACACATTTTAACAACAAAACAGACATTCACCAAATCTAAAAGAAATCATTCTGTCCTGACAGCAAGACAGGGAAAATTGGCTCTGTCTGATAGGCATGAGGAAGCATATGGTGAGGTGCTGTGTAACAAGGGGAAAGGGCACAGATTTCTACAGTTGTTAGTTTCATATTAGTATACAATGGAGTTAGCAGAGCCAATTAAGCAGACTCACCGGTTTATATTATCTATTCCAGATAGACTAACCCTAATTGGTGAGCAAGTTTATAATTGTAAATATTCAGAAATGAGGACATTAGTTAAATAAAGCAAGAGCAAGTAACTACACAACAGAGAATGGTGTTCCTACGCCTAGAACAAGTCCTTAGCCACCTACTAGGGTCCACAACAAGGAAAACACATTCTTGAAAATGATAAACTATTTCTTCCCAGTGAACTTTTAGAATGATCTCAAAAATAAAGCTTTTCAAAGAGGGTGTGTGCCACTGAATCTAGAACTCATAGTCTAGGTTAGGCTACCTGGCCAATGAACATTAGGGATCCACACACACCTACTGCCCCAGTCCTGGGATTCCAGATGTGTGTCACTACATCTGGCTTTTCACTTGATTGCTGGTGATCCAAACCCAGTCTTTATGCTTCTACAGCAAGCACCAAGTCATTTCGCATGCCCACTAACATGGCTTTATTACTAACATATCAAATCACTGGTGCTCAAGGAAAATACAATCAAAATTGTTACTGGATGTTACATGTACGTGTCAAATGCTTATGTTTACACGTGTATGCACATTCTGCATGCTTTATTAAATTGTCATTGTTTCATTTCTGTATCTTTGCTCCATAGAAGTTCCCCACTTCATATTTGGTTCACTATTTGAAAATATAGATTAAAGTGTTTATCTACAGTAAATGCACATTAGGAGAATTGTTAAGAGTATATATGTATCTTTTAGTTGAAATGTAACTTTTGAGAAGTGGTACAATTTTTATATTCTAAATGCATTGATGAGGTTTTGAGATTGCAAAACTTTAAGAGCTATCATTTCAGTGGTTGAAACAGTCACACTATATCATGCGTCTTTTAAAAATAAAAAGTAGTGATTACAGAAGAAAGGATTTATCTTGATTGGTGGTTCTAGAAGGATATATTCCATCATGGTGAGGGAGAAATGAAAACAGACAGGGAAGGCATCACAGAAGGAACAATGAGCTGGATGATAACATTATCATCAAAACACAGGAAGCAGAAAGAGAGAACGATGGGAAGATTCTATAAACATTAAATATACCCAGTGACTAAGGAACCAGTAACCTAGGCTTCACCACCTAACGATTTCATCACTTCTACAAATGGCCACCAATGGGAGATTAAGTGTTCAAACACATGGACTTCGAGATATATTCCTCATTCAAATTAGTATATTCTGTACCCCACGTCAAAGATCATGACCAGCTCACAATAAAAAACACATTTAGTACAACTTTAAAAGTAATTTTAAAAGTTAAGTTTTAGCTCTTAAGCAATATTAATCAGTCTCAAAGCTGTTCAAAAATCCATAATTTGAAAACTCAAGGCAATTTCTTAACCATGACTTCATGTAAAATCAATAAACAGATAATATTTCTCCATCATACAATGACACATATTCAAGAAGGAAGACTTGAAGATATAGTGAGGAAATATTAGACCAAAGCCCAATAAGCAATCACCAAATTCTGAAGTTTGCTGTCCATTGTCTGGGGATTCCATTTCAATGGGTTAAAATAGCTCTAGCTTTCCATCGTTGCTGCCTGAAACATACATTTATCTTTTAAGTTGATTCTGCTCACTTTATGCAAATTTCATTGGCATATGTCTCCAGTTCTGGGAATTCTGACATCTTGAGGTCTCAGAACAATCTAGGCTTCACCACCATACCTTCCCACAGGGCCTCCCAGGGCCTCCTTGCAAGGATCCCAACTCTGTCACATAGCTCCTGGCCTTGGTGGTTCTCTGAAAACATGGAGGAAAAAATCATGACCCCTCAATCTTACATCTTTCTGACTCTAAAGCCAGTATTATGTGGATAATACTACATAGTTTAACTGCCAGCCTAAGATAAAGCTTGTACCCATGAGCTATAATTACAGTAGCTTCTGTATACTGATATTGGTGCAAACATTCTCTCTATTTTTTTTCTCTAGGAGCACAAAACCACTTAGACCTTTTCCTTTCATGAATTCAAGATTCAGCAGTGTGGGGCCTTGCCCTCGGGACACATCTCCTACTATCCCAGTGCTAATTGATGTTTCCATTTAATGACCCTATTATCTTTAAGCAATTATACACTACTTTCAATATAGACTCTTTAACTATAATCTTAAGCTCTTTAAATATTCATTTCCTCTTCAAACTTCACATTTTAAATTTTCTATCTGTCCCATTCGCTGGTATTTTTCAATGTAGACTTTCATAAGAGTAATCACAAATAACCATTTTATAACTCAATGTTTTACTGCCTTGAAATTGTCTCCATCAAAGAAATTAGTTCATTACTTTTCAATTCTGCCACATTTAAACTCCCAGGACAATGACAGAATACTGACTTTTTTTTTTTTAACAAATTTTTCGTAAACCATTTCTAGGCTGGTTGCAGTTAGAGTTTTTACAGCCCTCTGATGTATTGTGAGCTGGGCCTCTACAGTTTGTATTTCTCTCAGTATTCTTATCTTCCAAGTTCCCATAGAGAGGCCCATTAACCTGTTTCAACATTTAATGGCTTTTCCACTTACACTTCCAAATTCTTCCATAAAATACTCCAAGGGCACTGAAGACACATGTTCGCTTTCTCACATGAACCTCACTCCTGGTATAAATTTATCTTCTAGTTTACTTGTTGTTGTGATAAAATAACTTGACCCAAAGCACCTTCGAGAAGAATGCACTCACTTGGCTTACGGTACTTCCAGGTAGGGTACGTTGCAGTGAGGAGGCACAGGAATAGCTGATCACATTTTCATCATGATACTGAAGGCAGAGACAGAGAATGTGAAGAGGCTCTAACCTATAAAACCTCAAAACCTGCCCCCAGGATTCTATGATCTCTCCAAACAGCAACAATTGGAAATGAAGAGTCCAAACACATGAGTCTATGGAGGCTATTTATTATAAAAATCACCATAAAATACAAAAAGAATGAAATTACAACTTGCATTATTTTAAAAAGGTGTTAATACAAAAACATTTAGTAACAATTTGTTTACTTGAAACAAAGTACTTGCATGTCTTTTAAAACTTAATTTTCTTCTATCAGTTGAAATAACTTTGTAAAAATATTTGCTTTCAGTTAGACTTACTCTGAAATATTATTGACTTGCCTTTGAAAATTTTAAAACTATTCAATAAGCAAATAACATTAGATTTACTGATCATGAAGATGTATGCATATATATTCACATGAGTATTCACAGTGGCGTGCCCATTGTAATTGCATATTCTATATTCACTTTAGAAATACTATGAATGTTTTATTAAGTCAAATATACATTCCAATTTTATTTTATTTAATTCAGGCTTCACCATTAGCTTACAACAAAGAATGTGCTTTGATGTCTGAAAGTCTAAAATATGGAAATACCTGCTATCAATTTCTCAACACAAATATCTTTTATAGTTTGACTTCTAGTTTTGTGGATGCTACATATCAAAACTTCAATATTGCTATTAAACAACTCCAGTACACAGCTACAATTGCCTCCCTTTCCTTTCACTCCCCAAATTGCATTTTATTTTGTCACTTAATAGTAACTACTCTTTGATTAGACTAAATTCAGGCAAAACTACATTTTGAAATTAAGATTTAAACATGACCTTCATTCAGATTTTAACATTGTCCCAGAACCAAGACACCAGTGGATAGTTTTCTTACTAAAGACAGACTATAATCATGTCAATAGTGGGGTCATCAAAATCTTTTATTTGCTCTTAACACCTTTAACATGTAGAAAGATATATTCTTGCCTGTGCAGCTTTAATATTGAAAGAGAAGCCTATTTTATAAAAATTTATATAATACTCAGTATATGTATTTTATATCAAAGAGAAGAATGGGTTTCATTGCACTGTTTCAATGTAGGTAGTATAAGCACACAGTAACTTTCAGAAAGAATTCAAGAATCAAGTCAATACAATTATACAACACCAAAATTCAATATTTTTATTAGTCCAAGTATGATCACATCACTCTTTACAAACAAACTATTCTTCCTTTCTAAGGGCAAAGGAATCTTCTTGGTAAATAATTAATTAATTAATCAATTTACTCTGCATCCAGATCTCAGTTTCTCCCTGCTCCTCACCTCCTAGTCCTCCCTTCTCCTCTTCCTCCTGTGCCTCCCTTCCACCCCTCCTCCCATTCTCTTCAGATAAGAGGAGGCTTCCCATGAATCCTAACCAGCCTTGACATGTCAAGGTACAACAAGACTAGACATAGCTTCTACTATTAAGACCAGATGAGGCAGCCCAGTAGGGGGAAAAGGTCCCAAAGGCAGACAACAGAGTCAGAGACAGCCCCTGCTCCTGTTGTTAGGAGTCCCACATGAAGACCAAGCTACACAACAGTTAACATACATGCATAGGGCCTAAGATTGTCCATACATGCTCTCATGTTGGCAGCTGTCCTGGGTTTCTAACTTGTCCTAGAGATGCCCTCCCCATTCTCATTGTCTCTCAGGACTCTCTTCCTCCATCCTTCCTCAACCTGATCCCTCCTTTCCTTCCCACCCTGAACCCCTGCCCCATCCAGGAATGACAGCCCTACAACCTACAGAATGGGAAAAAAATCTTCAGCAACCCCACATCTGACAGAGGTTTGATATTTAAAATATATAAAGAGATAAAGAAACCAGCCATCAACAAACTAAATAACCCAATTTAAAAACGGAATACAGATTTCAACACAGAATCAACAGAGGAATCTCTAATGGTGGGAAAGTACTTAAATAAATGTTCACCATCCTTAGGCATTAGGGAAATGCAAATCAAAATGACTCTGAGATTCCAGCTTACAACCATTAGAATGGCTAGGGTCAAAATCTCAAGCAATAGCTCATGCTGGGGATAATGTGGAGCAAGGGGAACTCTCCTGCGCTGCTGGTGGAAATACAAACTTGTCAAACCACGTGGAAATCAATTTGGCAGTTTCTTAGAAAACTAAGAATCAGTCAACCTCAAGAATCAACTATACAACTCCTTGGCATATACCCAAAAGATGCTCCACCATACAGCAAGGACATTTGCTCAACTCATAGTAGCTTTATTTACAATAGCCAGAAACTGGAAACAACCTAAATGTCCCTCAACCGAAGAATGGATTAAAAAAAATGATACATTTACACCATGGAGTATTACTCAGCTATTAAAAACATTGGCCACAGTAGGAAAGGATGTCCCTAGACCTGCAGTGACTTGATGTGCCAGGGTGGGTTGGTACCAAAAGTGGACCTTCCCCTTCTCAGAGGAGAATGGGAGGACAGAAAAGAGGAGGTGTTATGTGAAGAGACACTGGGAGCAGGTGGGAAGGCTTCGGTTGGGATGTAAAGCGAATTAATTAATCAATAGATAAAAACAATGACATCATGGGATTTTAAGGTAAAGAGATTGAACTAGAAAACATCATCTTAAGTGAAGTAACACAGACCCAGAAAGACAAACATGGTATGTACTCACTTATAACTGGATAATAACTGTAAAGTAGAGGATAACCATACTATAATCCACAGACCCAAAGACTCTATTTAACAAGAGTCACTCAAGGGGGAAGGGGTGCATGAATCTCCCTGAGAAGAGGAAATAGAATAGGCATTGTGCATAAGAAAAGTATTTTTATCATTTTATTTTCATTATATTAGTACAAGATACTACAAAATGTGTTTTGTTATTTCATCACTTGATCCTTAAATATATAAATCATTGTTCATAATACTGTTGTTCAGAAAAAAACATAATCTTCATGTTGAACTATATGATTTCCTTTAAACAAGTTTTATTTGTAAATGATCTTAATTATTTCTCAGAGTTTTATTACTTTCTCATATTTTGTTTTCGTTTTTGAATTCTGTTAAGGAATTTTAATGTGTTAAGTGACCAACAATCTTGTCCAGTTAGCAAATACATTTTGGGTCATTTGTCATGCACTGGTAGCCTTGTAAGTGGATCTGAGATCTCTCAAGTATAAATCAACCCACCAAAATATTAAGGCATGGGTCTGAGAATGAGGCATTCAGCTGCCTCTCACTAGCCAGAGGAAGAATGAGGGACTCTCATGCCATTCGAATTTTAATGAGCCCATTCCATTGGCTAGTTACCATCCAGGGTGTCATTTTCTCATGTTGTAGTATTTGGGGACACATACAGCCAAAAATGTGACAAACACACTAATTTGGGTGGGTATAAAAGTGATGTAAGCTATGGGCGCCTGGTACTGTGTTTTATTCTTATTCTTACTAGCCAACTTCTCCAGCCACTCCTATTGGGGCATATGCCTATCTGACCCATTTCTGCTTCCTGAAATCAGCATCCTTTGGGCTAACAGTAATGTGGCAAGGCTGAAATCACAAACTGAAAAATCTGCATTTTCATCTATGGCACTAAGCTTTTAGTTTGTTTGTTTGTTTGTTTGTTTGTTTGTTTGTTTAAATATTAACAAGGGATAATTGTAAGGAAGAAGTATGTGATAATTTTCTCTATCTCTGTCTGTCTCTGTCTGTGTCTGTCTCAGTCTCTCTGTCTCTTTGTCTCTATATCTGTCTCTGTATCTCTGTATTACTGTCTCTGCCTCTGTGTGTGTGTATGTGCATGGTAAGTGTATGTGTCTGTGTTTGTGTGTCTGTGTTTGTGTGTCTGTGTTTGTATGTCTCTGTGTGTAAGTGTGTTTGTGTATCTGTATGTGTGTATCAGTGTGTGTGTGTGTATCTTGAACACATCAGAAGTCTTCCTTTACCACTCTGTACCTTGTATTTTTTTAATATAAGGTCCCTAATTGAAGATGAAACTCAACTTTTTGGCTAGTCTGACAGACCAGAGAGCACTTGGGGACCCACCTGTCTTCAACTATATTCCCAGTGATGCAGATATGGGCACATATGGTCATTCCCAGCTTTTACATGGACACTGGAGATTTGATCTCAGGTCCTTACTTTTGCTGCAAGTTCTTTAACTCACTGAGCCATCTCCCTAGCCCAATTTCCTCTATTCAGTCTATTTTAATGGGAAGAGAAATCATGAAGATAAGATTTATACAAGAAAACTACAGAATAATATATCAACCAGGTCTCAGATTAACATTAGAAAGACAACTACAATCTAAACTCCACAGGAACTGAGATTTAGTTTGTCCTATTCTGCTCTTTCTTCTGGGCCTAGGAGAGAGCTTCAAACATAAAGCAACAGTCTGTGTCTCCTGAACTATCATTTACCACAATCATTCCATGTATTGTACATATGACAGCACATTAAAAGAAGACCACTCATTTGGCTCCAAGACATCAGGTGGCCTTCCAGAAACGAGCGGCACTCGGAGTCAGAATACTTCTGATTCATTCCGAGCTTCTGAAACGAAGGAGCTTTATTTGTTGATGATGATGAAAAGACAGTTTTCCCCCAAAAGTACTGCTCACACTCAAATCTTCATTTCATCTTAAAATCTGACTTTTTCAAGCAACATTACCAAAGTGGTAATGCTACTAATGCTTAAATAATGTTCAACATGTTTACTGATATGAAATATTTCTCATCACAGTCTTTCTATACACCAAAATTGGTACTCCATATGTTAGTTTGGACTCAGTTATCACATGTTACATGATAGGATAATGAAAATAGAAATATAAATGATTCAGAGTTCACTTCTTGATGACTGCAAAGTTTACTGTGCTTGAAACATAGTGGCCATGGTAAACAGTTAGTAAAGGACATGCCATTGAGGGATTGTTGGTTATTTCTTATCACAAACAGTTGACATTAAAAAAAAAAAAAAAAAACCCTTAAGAAGAGCTTATTTGGCTCATGATTTAAGACAGTTCAATCTGTAAGATTTTGGCCAAAGGCACTTGGAATGAACACCATGACAGTGGAAGGGTATGACAATGAAAATTCTACTCATATCAGAACAGAAAGAGAGAGAGAGAGAGAGAGAGAGAGAGAGAGAGAGAGAGAGAGAGGAAGGAGGAGGAGGAGGAGGAGAAAGAGGAGGAGGAACAGACACAGAGACACAGACACAGAAACAGAGAGACAGAGAGAATGGCAATAGGAGAAGGTTACTGTATTTCCAGAGAGTGATTTAACCTCCACTCCTCCCCTGCTACTAACTTTTCTCCAACAAAGCTAAGAAATTAACCAATAAAACTTTCAATGCATTAGTCTTTGAAAACCACACTTCATTATACAAATCACATCTGGGACCTACCAGATTCTCAGTCTGGGCTGAGAATCAAGCAATATGGTACCATTCTCCATATCTTGCAAGGTGGATTCTATAATTACCAACTTTAAACCTATCCACTCTTTATTTACAAAAGCCGTAGGTCTCCTTAAAACAAGAACTTGTACTGAAGTATTCCACAGCTCAAAATCTGATTACCTTACATTACATGTATTTCTGTAACTCAAACCCCATTAGACTTAACTGTGTGGCACAAGGTACTCTCTAGTCTATCAGTCACCAGCTTTGCTCTCCCTCTGCCTCCAACTTCTGGGAATCAGAAATGCATAATTCCCCAAACTTCAATATGGATGTTTTTATTTCTCTAACATCCTCAAACTTTCTCATAGTCAACCAAATCTACAATTTGATATCATGTACTCATGTGTTTAACAAACAAAGAATGCCTATTCTACTGTGAAAGATATAGGTTACAACTCAAGCTAATTCAAATAGTCTTTTTTACTGGATATGAAAAACTTCTTGCAGTTTAAATACATCTCTGCTGGACATATAAGAGCTTTCACTGTTGAGTAATATTATCAAAGAGATGTTTTATTCTTCATATCTACTAGGACTGTTTAAATATATAAATTCAACTCTAAAATCCTATTAATGATCCAGATGTATTTCAGTTGGCTTTATGTGAATTGAGATCACTGGACAGAAGGCCTTTAACAATGTGTTCTGCTAACTAGATCCCAAAACTTAAACTGTAAGTTCAAAACAACCTTGTAAAACCTAATAGATGCGATTTGTGTGTACTGTCCAGCCCCTAATTTTGTGAACTTTCTTTTTTCCAATGGCATCATTCATATAAAAGAACTGTGTTTGTTTTCTTTCTTTTTCTTCTCTTTCCCACATTTGTGGTAACTATTCACCCTTATTTATTAATATTATAAAACTGAAAGTATAGTACTCTGAACAATGGCATTGCTATTGTGGCTGGAAAAACAGAAGATTCTGCTTAAAAAGAGTTAGCCACCAGAGCAAATAAACTGGTTTTGAACTACACAAGCTACCCAAGAAATGTTTCAGGGCTACTTGACCTTGTTTTTGGTATTGTTGTTTGGTTTTTTGTTGTTGTTGTTATTTTCTTTTTGTTTTTGTAAACAGAATTCCAGGACATGAATATCAACTATTGATGACAATTGATTAAGCATTGCCTACTGTACTGGCTGGTTTTGTGTCAACTTGACACAAGCTAGAGTTATCACAGAAAAGGAGTTTCAGTTGAGAAACTGCCTCCATGAGATCCAGCTGTAAGGCATTTTCTCAATTAGTGATGTGGAGGGGGGTGTTGTGGGTGGTACCATCTGTGGGCTGGTAGTCTTGGGCTCTATAAGAAAGCCAGCTGAGCATGCCAAGAGAAGCAAGCCACTAAAAAACATCCCTCCGTGGCCCCTGCATCAGATCCTGATCCCTGACCTGCTTGAGTTCCAGTCCTGACTTCCTCTGGTGATAAACAGCATGTAGAAGTATAAGCTGAATAAACCCTTTCCTCCCCAACTTGCTTCTTGGTCATGATGTTTGTGCAGGAATAGAAACCCTGACTAAGACAAATTGGTGCCAGTGTAGTGGGGTATTCCTGTGACAACCTGACCATCTGTTGGGGAGGACTGTGGAAGGACTTTGGAACTTTGGGCTGCTCTGTGGGATATTGTATAGGAGCTTGGAAGATAATGTTGAGAACAGTGCAGAAGATGGAGGCCTGGCTTATGAAATTTCAGAGGGAAGATTAAAGACTCTTATCAGGGCTGTTCCTATTTTGACTGTGAAGATTCTGTGGTTTTGGTTAGCTGGGGCTGAGGAACAGCTGTGAATTACAAGATACCAAAACTACTAAAGCAAAACTATTACATTGCTGGGATTATTGATGCTGGTTGGCTAGAGCTTGGAAATTGGCGGTGATTGAGAGACCAGCATCACTGAGGTGAAATCTTCTGAGAAGTGTTTTCTAAGAGCACAAAGGCTGCTTTCCAGAGATAGCCAGGGTTGTACCTTGTACTGTTGCTGGTCTTGGTAATGTGTTAGAGTCACCCAGGTAGTACTGATTTTGAAAGCATGAAGGAGCCATGAAGAGCAGCTGAGGCCTGGACACTGTGAGAGGCTAAAGAAGGCCATTGGTGAAGGTGCAGCCTCAGTTGCAGTTGATGGCCCAGGACTAAAGGGGTCATGCAGGGGAATTGAGGCTTGGCACCATGAGGAGAGCCTATGGAAGGCCTAAAGCCTAGTTGCAGCAGAAGACAGCAGTGTTTTGGAGATGCCAGTACCATGAGATGACCACTAAGAATAGCAGCAGCAGTGGAGTACAGGCATCTGGAGCCTAGGAGACAAGGTGTGTGCTACAAAGTGCAGAGCTAGAGAAGTGACTCAAGCCCTTGGAGGAATCCAGAAGATCGTGAGTGGATCCCAGACACTGGACGGTTGGAATTTGATTTTACTTTCGATTGTGACTGTGCTCTGATATATTTTCCCTCCTGAAGGAAGAAGGTATTTTAGTGGAGCCCACAGTTAAGAGACTTTTGATGGTAAAAAGACTGAACTCTAAGAGATTGGATATTTTTAAAGGGATTGAAATTTTGATATGTAAGAATTTGCAAAGACTGTGGGACTTTTAAAGTTATTTAGATCTTGGGGATGAATAAGAAAGTAAGAGTTGAGGCTTAAAAGTGATGTATTTGTGTGTCAAGTTGACAAGGGGTCAATTATACTGGCTGGTTTTGTGTCAACTTGACACAAGCTGGAGTTATCACAGAGAGAGGAGTTTCAGTTAAGAAAATGCCTCCATGAGATCCAGCTATACGGCATTTTCTGAATTAGTGATCAAGGGGGGAGGGCCCCTTGTGGGTGGTACCATCTGTGGGCTGGTAGTCTTGGGCTCTATAAGAAAGCAGGCTGAACAAGCCAGGAGAAGCAAGCAAGCCAGTAAGTTACATCACTCCATGGCCTCTGCATCACCTCCTGCTTCCTGACCTGCTTGAGTTCCAGTCCTGACTTCCTCTGGTGATGAACAGCAATGTGGAAGTGTAAGCTCAATAAACTCTTTCCTCCCCAACTTACTTCTTGGTCATGATGTTTGTGCAGGAATAGAAACTCTGACTAAGACACCTACTGAACCCCCTTTCTTCCTGTTTCTAAGCTAAAGCTTCTCTAGGGGAGAAACCAATAACCTCTTATAATGTGCAAAGCCAGTCTCTTCCATCTTAGCTATATTTTCAAGCTATTTTTATAGAAGCAACAGTTCCTTTTTACCTACTTTGCATCACTTTATATTTCAAATTTTTTTCTTTAATTTGAATTGTCATTTTTCTCTGAAACCATGAAGAAATAAAATCAGGCATGAAATTCAAAGCTGCAGAATAGAACTGTGATAGTTTTGAGCCACGTAGCACCTGGTTTTTCACTATACTCCACCAGAGAGCAGAACAAGGTAACCTAACTGCTCAATTAGGAAATGAATCTGAGACTACTAAGTACTTCATCGCCTATGACTTTGAATCTTTTATTTCCTCAAAATTGACTACTCAGAACATTTAATGCAATTTTCAAATCATTTCCTTCCTAATTATGTATACATCTTGGTTTATTGCTTGAAATATATAAAATTTTCATGTATTTGAGAAAATCAATAACATAATGTGTATTCAGAAACTTAAAAGAAAAAACAAGATAATATCATTGTACAGTTCTGATCCTATAAAATGACCATTTTAACAGCAGCCAGACAGTCTTTAGTGTGACTGTTTTTCTACTATAATAGTGGAAATAGAAGTAGCAGATGTTTTCACTTAGCTCATTGTGGTGATTTGAAAATAATTACTTCCTTTTTGAGGGCCTTAAGGACTTGTGTGTACCTAGAAATGATTTCAATGTCTCATAGCTTTAGCAAAGATTAACTAGATTCATAAATAGATGATAGATAAATAGAGATAGAGAGATAGACATAAATATGAGAGAGACAGAGAGACAGAGAAGAGAGAAGAGACAGAAGGGTTTATCATGAAAGCAGGTTGTGGAAAATACCTTAACAGTTTATAAATGTGGTCATACCAAATTGTATAGTGAACCTTGCAAAGTATAGACTGAACTCTTAAGGAGTTATAATATATATACAATGTTTCAAGTTGGTGGTTTAAAAAATACATTTAAGTTAAATGCAAACAAAAGCTGAATCATACCCAGACTACCTGAACACTTACTTTGTTTATAAATTGTTACCTATTTGTAAGTTTCCTCATGAAAAATGGATAAAGACAGGACTTTTGTCAAATGTATGTTGACATGTTAGGTGCTAAGAGATCTGAAGGTCTTTTTAACTGTCACACTAAAAAACTCTGTTAGGAACATCTTTAGTTTTCTTTGCTCCCCTATAACTCATTAGCTATGTGTTATTGAGTGATGAGATGCTAGGATGCAAATCAGATATAGTCTCTGCCCATAAATTATTTTAAGTCCAACAAAGCTATTTGAAGCCATTGTTGAAAGTAAGAGTTCTCAACAATTTGTTTAACATCCAGTAGCTGACGGACTGTCACTGCATTGTGAGTTTTGAATGAGAGTGAAACAAAGATGAACTAACTCAATAAAACTCTTACTCTGTTGATAGTTTCTTTAGAGATCATTGAGAATCCAAGTGAAGCTCTGAACAAGTTTTTAAATCATGTCCCAATACATTAAAAACTAATCTATTTAAATTAATGAGTAGACAGTCTACATTAATTTTAGGTTTCTAGGATTCAACAATATAAATGCTTTGATATTTTTGTTTGACTTCTGTGATTTTGCTGAATTCATATCCAAGTTTCCAGTCTCTTTCTTTTTAGATACCTAGTAATCAATTAGGAATTATACTCACCTGTAGAGACCACCAACTCCCTTTCTCGCCAATCTGAGAATTAATAAAATTGGCTGTCTTTTTAACTTATTTGACTTACTGTTCTGAATAGGGCCCGGGATTAATGTTAAGAGAGTTGCTAAGAGTGAATCTTCTTCCTTCCCACACCTCAGAGACAATTCAGATGTTTTATATTTATATATTATGCTAATTACTTTAAGTGATAGCTGGTTTTTGTTTGCTTATTTGTATTGTGCCTAAACATGACCTGAACAAGGATGATACCAAAAAACATGCTAGCATGCATGACAGAAAGCTTACAAGGCTTCATTCCTCCAGTTTCTTTTTGGAGGCACTCAAAGCTATGAGTTTTCTCTTAACACTGCTTTCATTGTGTCCCATAAGTTTGGGTATGTTGGCAGCCATATTTATAATAGCCAGAAGCTGGAAAAAACCCAGATGTCCCTCAGCAGAGGAATGGATACAGAAAATGTGGTACATTTACACAATGGAGTACTACTCAACTATTAAAAACAATGACTTCATGAAATTTGCAGGAAAATGGATGGAACTTGAAAATATCCTGAGTGAGATAACTCAGTCACAAAAGAACGAACATGGTATCTTACTCACTGATAAGTGGATATTAGCCCAAAAGTCCGGAATACCCAAGTTTCACTTTACAGTAACCTCTGGACTGAGAGTGAGGTCCCAGATGGAGGAGTTGGAGAAGGGACTGAAGGAGCTGAGGGAGTTTGCAGCCCCATGGAGGGAGCAAGAGCGTCAACTGGCCCGACACCCCAGTCCTCCTGGAAGCTGGACCACCAACCAAAGAATACACATCGAGGGACCCATGGCTCAGACCACATATGTGGTAGAGGATGGCCTTGTTGGCCATCAGGGGGAGGAGAGGCCCTTGGACCTGAGGGTATTAGAGACCCCAGTAAAGGGGAATGTCAAGGTGGGAAGACGGGAGTGGGTGGGCGGGGGTGGGTGGGAGGGAGAATACCCTCATAGAGGTGGGGAGGGGGGAGGGGTCAGGGGGTTTCCAAAGAGGACACCTGGAAAGGGGGAAACATTGGAAATGTAAATAAAGTATCAAAAACAATTTTTAAAAAAGCTTTCATTCCTACACAAAGAATTACAAGTTACTAAGGAATTCTAAGAGGAGGAGAAATAGAAGACCATACTAATTGTTACCCAATACCAACACTGAACACATATACAGACATAATATATATTTTAAAGATTTATTTTCATTATCCAGGTGTATGTCTCCATGAGTGTATGAGCACATGTGTGTGAATGCCTAAGGAGGTCAGATGGATCTCTAAGGAGAATATTGGATCCCTTAGAGCTAGCGTTACAGATATTTATGAGCTGACTAATATGGCCGCCAGAATTCATTCTCTGGCCCTCATAGTAGATAAACAATTGCTCTCAATCACCAAATTATCTCTCAATCCATGATAGTACACTTTTTACTTTTCATTTTATGTTGTATCTTTTCTACATATAGTAATGATTAACTTTACAATGATATGCCATATCATTAAATATCTCATGTTATAACATAGTCATGTTATAACAAGTGATTAATCCTTTGAATTTAAATGTGTGTATATGGTCTATGATATCTCCACATGGATGAGCTCAACTGAGAATGCCTTTCTTTAAACAAATCCTTTAGTTTAGTGGCATGTGACTGCTTATAACTTATGCATGCATGTGTTGTTTATAAAACTCAATTGTTCTTACAATGTATGACTCAAACCTTTGTAAGAAGAAATGAAAAAATAACCAAATTTCTGTTTCTTTCAATCCTTTATACTAGACAGAACCTCTAAAGTGACATGGGGAAGGTGCTGCCTCAGGATGAAGTACAAGTCTGGCTTTGTACCACACTCTTGATTAAAGAGCCAACCACCCAGCCTGTTTCTAGCTTAATCACCTGTGTGCAGTTCCATTTTCTCTAGTAAAACAAGCCATCGAAGACAATTTCACCTATCACATCCTGAGTTCTCCATGATTCTTCCTGCTCTAACCACATCTCATGGTGATGTCATTGTCATTTCTTACCTGAATCATCCTCCAGCAGTCATACTAAAAATATTCCCCTCAACTTTCCTTCTATTCCTCCTTAACCTTCTTTTTCATCAAAGTATAACTAATAACAATCTTATACAATTTCTATTTTATAATTGTAACATAATTTAGCATGGCTTGATTGTTATTTTTTAAATGTACAATATAATCATTTTAATATGCATTTTGAAAAAAGGTTTGATAGCATTCACAAGAGAGTGTGGTGGTTTGAATATGCTTGGACCAAGGAGTGGCACTATTAGGAGGCGTGGCCTTGCTGGAGTAGGTGTGGCCTTGTTGGAGGAAGTACGTCACTGTGGGGGTGAGCTTTGAGATCCTCCTCTTAGCTGCCTGAAGACACTCTTCTTCCTGGCTGCCTTTGGATCACGATGCAGAATTCTCAGCATCTTCTCTAGCACTATGTCTGGACACTGCCTTGCTTCCTGCCAAGATGATAATAGACTGAAACTCTGAAACTCTAAGCCAGTCCCAAGTAAATGTTGTCCTTTATAAGAGTTATCATGGTGTCTCTTCACAACAATAAAACCCAAACCAAGACAGGAAGCTACCACCAAGAAAACATTAAGCATAAACTAGTGTAAGCAAGCCATGTAACATGTCTTGCTGTTTGACTGAACGTTAATAGTCAGTTTACTGTTCTAATGTGAAAAAAAAAAAAAAAAAAAAAAACAGAAAGTAACATTTACAGTCAGAAGAAAACCTATCATGAATTGTAACAATTTCATCTTTGTAATTTTGTAAACTCTCTAGGAGTCTTATCCTCTCACTCTGCCCACTAAGGAAAGAGTCAGAGACTTCCTTTAGGAGTTTTGCCTCTTCATGATAACTCCCTCCAGAGCAATAAACCACAGATTGTCCCTAGGAAGAGCTGGAGGGAGGAAAGGGAAGGAAAAAAGTAATGCCATTCTATTTTTATTAAAAATTCATTTAAAAATAAGATAAATTGGAGTAAAATTCAACTTATTAACAAAACCAAAATGTTGATAAAAAAAAAAAAATCAATGTAAAATGCCCCATAGGTATTGATAGCCACTTGAATTGGTTAAATTTTCCCTTCTAATCTACCTAGAAATTTTACTTCATAATGAATGAGCATTAAAAGGTGACAATTTTCAATAGATGACAGAATTCTTTTTTTAAATTTTTTTCTTTTATTTTAAAATTATTTTGTTTATTTACATTCCAAATGTTGCTCCCTTCCTGTTCCCCTCTCACAGAGTTCTTCAGCCCCCGCTCCCCTTTGCCTCTGAGAGGGTGCTCTTCCACTCACCCTCACTACACCTCAGCTCCAGGCCCCCTTTCCGTGGGGCATCAAGTCTCATCCTCTCCCACTGAGGCCAGACAAGACAGTCCTCTGCTACATATGTACTGGTGTCGTGGAACAGCACAAGTGTGCTCTCTGGCTGATAGCTTAGTCCCTGGGAGCTCTGAGGGGTCCAGGTTAGCTGATACTATTGTTCTCCCTATGGGGTTGCAATCCCCTGTAGCTCCTTCAATCTTTCCCCTAACTCTTCCATAGGGGTTCCCGACCTTAGTCAAACGCTTCGCTATAATTATCTGCACATGTCTCAGTTATCTGGTAGTAGGACTTCTCAGAGAACAGTCATGCAAGCACAACATGGCATCAGTAACAGTGTCCAAGTTTGGTGCCTGCTGATAGATCCCAAGTTAGACTGGTTAGTGGATGGCCTTTCCTTCAGTCTCTGTTCCCTTTTTGTCCCTGCATTTCTTTTAGACAGGTACAATTCTGGGTTAATTGTTCCACATCCGTAATCATCAGGGAGATGCAAATCAGAAAGATCTTGAGATTCCACCTTACGCCAATCAGAATGGCTAAGATCAAAAACTCAGGTGACAGCACGTGTTGGTGAGGATGTGGGGAAAGAGGAACACTCCTCCATTGCTGGTGGGATTACAAACTGGTACAATCACTCTAGCAATTAAATTTTAGAATTTGTTTAAGAGTTTCATTCATCTGTGATATACATTCTGGTCACACTCACTGTTGACCCTTTTTAATCCGCTTCCCCTGCTCATCACCTCTCCTTCTCTCAACCCCAGTGTATTTTCAAATCTTTTTGTTCTGTGATTGTCTTTACTTTGTAACCCACTAGGCTTAAACAGGACCTGTCAAGCAGGCATGGGTATGGAGCTATCCACTAGGACATGGGTAACTCAGTAGTCATTTTCAGTGGCCATTAGCTCCCTCGGGTGGGTCATGGCCCCTTGAGCCCTTCCCAGATCTATGAATGGGTGTTCAGGGACTTGTTCTGTACAGACACCATGTGAAGAGTTGCAGCCTCTGTGAATTAATGAGTGTCATGCCCTTGCCATATTCACAAGACAAAATATTGAGAATATTTTGTCTGTCATCTAACTTTCATATTATTTCTGTCTCCTCTTCTGCAATGTTCTCTAAACCTTGGAGAGAATGAGATGTGTGCTTAGTTTAAGGCTGAACCTTCAGCATTCACTTTTTCTCATCACATTTACCAGTCATGAGTCTCTGCTCAATCATTATTTTCTGCAGATAGAAGCTTCTTTGATCAAGGCTAAGAACAGCACTAGTTTGTGGGTATTAAACAAAAATAGTTAGAAGGCAGACTGACAATATGTTCATTCAACAGCAAAGTAATAGGTTTACTTCTATTGCCTGTGACCTCCCTAGTCACAGATCCATGATCAAAGGGTATGAACTGGGTGTGAACTCCTTGCTGTACAGTAGACCTCACATCCCATCATACCCCATAACATCTGCACCACTGTTACCTAAAGACACATCTCATCTGGCAAGTCAATATTGTAGCTTACAAAGTCTAAAGCTGGGAAGGGTTGGTGTTTTACTTTTGCCCTAATTTCTTACTTAATAATTTGAGTTGGTTTATCAGAATATGCTATACAAAAAAAAACATTTTCAATTAAAATGCTATTTAAGTTGGGAACTAAGTAAAATAAATTGGTTGAATTAATGAGATTATCCTTCAACATTCATTATAATAGAAAGTTATATACAATATAAAAGGATATAGTCAGCATATGTGTCAGGTAATCTGTAAGCAACTGATGGAAGAGCTTCTTTCCACTTTCCTTTCTTTCTTTCTTTCTTTCTTTCTTTCTTTCTTTCTTTCTTTCTTTCTTTCTTTTGTCGCCAAGTAAGTGCTCACATCTTCATCATTAAATGTGATTCAAACATAGTTGTACTTAGATAAAAATTATTTCAAATACCTCAGAGCAGAAAATATAGATTCTCCCACCAATGATAAGCTGAATTTATTCATAGGATAGGTATTCAGTGTGTAAGGATGTAATGTAGTCTTCCTCTTAGCAGTTAAACACAGGAAGATGTTTAGTGGGCCATTATTTTCACAGCTCATCAGCATGACTAGCTTGGCCTTTCTTTCTTTATAAGGAACATTTTATCCACTCTGTAAAAAAAAAATCCCCTTCCTTCTTTAAGTAGGGGTTGATGGTTAAACTTGAGGTTTAATGAGTGTAAAAACTGTTCTTGTTCACTGGAATTATAAGCCTTCCTTTGCAAGTCCTTGTTTTAGCTTCAGGAAACCTTTACTAACACTTTCCAGGAGAATATATTGCCACTGCTTTGACTTTCATTCACTAAACAGCCCCATTAATTATTGGTGAGCAGACTTTACTTCCTTGCAACTTTGTGTGCACCTGGTTTGCAGACGGGATGTTGTAATGGAGGCCGAGGAAGCACACCCAGACCTCAGTACAGCCCAGAATATTGGCTACTTCCAGCTAATTTTATGTGTCTGTGGAAAACAGAACTTTGGACTTGAACCAGCTGAGGTTAATGTTCACTAGTCTTCTGTTTAATACTCATGTTCTTATACACAAATGCCAAAAAGAAAGTACATTTTCAAATGGCTGGACAAGTCAGCATTTACTTGCAGTCCCATTGAAATTCCTAAGGATTCATATGTTGAACTCAGCACGAATTAATTCCTTCTATCAGTTTTGAGACTTGTTATTGAATTTGATTATCAATAAGATATTATCCTTCTACAAATAATTTGACAATAGAATCTAAAGTTTTCTTTAGAAAAAATAAACAAAAATACCCCTTAACATCTTGCTTTCCTATTTACTGTATATATCTCTATGAGTGCAGATAATTAAAACTTCTGTTTAAAATAAATCTATGGCTATGGGTGTAGTTGGATTGGTAGAGTACATGCTTAGTGTTCACAGACCCCTGAATATGATCCACAGCATCCCATAAAAATGGCTGTGGACATATTCACCTATGGCCCCAACACTCAGAAGACAGAATTAGGAGGACCAGAAGTCCAAAGTCATTCTCAGCTTCACAGAGGGTTCAAGACAATGATCATGAATTACACACTGCCACCAGTTCAAAAGCAGTATAAAATAAAAAGTGAAATAAATCTTGAAGATGTCTTCACTGCATGTGGATGAGTATATGTCTATAATATTATAATTAACATTTGCAAGAAATCAAGGCTCCCTTGTCCACGGTTTCTTTTTTCCAGTAAATTTTACTATATTCAGTAGACATTCCTAACAGGGGAGTGGCTATCACTGTAGCCATTTCTAAGTAAAAGTTCTGTGAGTTCACTTCACTAACATCTCCTGGTAAAAGCACATACGGTGTTGTGAACAATTGAAATGCCAGATTTGACAGATAAGAGGCAAGCTCTCAAAAACAGTGAAGGCAAAGCAAGTGCGTCCCTTCATTTTAACTTAGGAGTAGCACTAGGATAAAGGTGTAGATGGGAGAAAAGGTATTTATAATGGTTTGTATATTCTTGGCCCAGAGGGTGGCACTATTTGGAGGTGTGGCCTTGTTAGAGTGGGTGTATAGCTGTAGGCCTGTGCTTCAATACCCTAGTCCTAGCTGTCTGGAAGCCAATATTCTGCTAGCAGCCTTCAGAAGAAGATATAGAACTCTCAGCTCCTCCTGCACCATGTCTGCTTGAATGCTGCTATGTTCCCACCTTGATGAGGATGGACTGAACCTCTGAACCTGTAAGCCAGTCCTAATTAAATGTCCCTGGTGTCTATTCACAGCAGTAAAACCCTAACTAAGACAGTACTCATATTAAGTTTTTAAATCACAAAAATCGTAATGTAAGAGGTCCAACTTACAATACAAACGGTGAGATAAACAATGCCCAAAAGTGCTTTCAGAGCCTCTGTATGGTACCCCAGGAAACCACTAGACTACTTCCACAATAATAAAGCATATATAATTTGTCCCAACTCTATTTTACTTTTTATAATTTCATAAATGAAAACGAAGTGAAGGTTCATAAAATGATTAATATCGTGGGTGTGGTTGGGGAGCAGAAGAGTTGAAGCCAAAACAAAGCAGAACTTTTTAAAGTTTCTCCATTGTAGATACAACTACTTTGTTCTTAAGCCAAATAGTCTGACTCAAATAAAAGATCTCAATTTTTTTTTTCTGTATGAAGTAAGCATAGATACAGAGGTAAGAACACAGCTTGGTTATGTTACGAAATGAAATCTATAGTGTTTCCTCCAATATTGAGTTCATTGTTGAAGAAATAATTAGACATTTCTTACAGAGGATAGACTTTAATAGGAATGTCACAGGAGTTTCACTAATTTTATCTTTCAATCGTAGTCCTTGTGGCAATTATTCCCAGACCAAACTGTGGTTTCCTGCACAAAATTATAGCCTTAAGCACAGCAGCCTCATGTTTACTACAGTCTCAGAACAATAAAAAATCAACAGCAGGAGAAAATATGTTTTATGCATTTAGTTAAGTTTACACAGAACTGGAAAATATCAACAAGTGGCATTTAAAATTGTATTATCTTAGTTTCCTTTCTACAATTTAAAAATCGATAACCTGAGTAGAGATTACTATTAGACATAGTTATTGAGAGATAAAAGCAGTTATTTCTGTAACTATTAAAGATATTCAAATGATAATTCATGTACTATTACTGAAATTCTCTCCTCCATTTTTAGATTTGTCTTTAAAACTTAAGCTGTTTTCAATTGCAAAGTAAAGGAACGGTGATTCTATCTGAGACATGTACAAAATAACTTAAACATGGGTAAACCTAATTTTCTTAGTAGGTCAATTTAGTACTTCTATTTGCTTAATATGACTCATATCCAAGAGGTGCCATGGGCAGTAGAGTATCAGTGCATTAGCTATACGTAAATAGTCTACCATACCTGCTGAAGAGAACAGAGTTATTTTTTCAGATTCTTTGGGGAAGGAGTTCATGGACAACTTTGTTAAATGGTTCTACCTCAAGTCTTCTCATAGGATGAAAATCAAAAAGCCAGCCAGTGATGCAGGTTTTTTGTTTGGTTTTGGTTTTTGTTATTGTTATTTTGTTTCATTGGTGTGTGTGTGTGTGTGTGTGTGTGTGTGTGTGTGTGTGTGTGTGTGTGTGTGTGCGCACGCGCTGGAGGCATTGTTCATTCTGATTCCTTACCTCAAGACCTCAGTCCCTACCTAGTCAGGAAGCCCTTGCCACACGAACCTCTCTACACAGCCTTTTGTCTTCACAATATGACAACTGGCTTTCCCTAAGTCCAGTGATTTAACAAGTGAAGCTGCAGTGACTTTGAACACCGGTTCCTGAAACCACATTTCATTACTTCCACAATAGTCTACAGGTCACACTAGTTAGCACTCTTCTGAATGGGAGGGAACTATGCCAATATAAATATATACCAGCAAAGAGATCACTGAAGTAATCTACAATAGTCTAGTCTAAGGATGAAGAGAAAGACCCATAAGATCAGAAAAAATTCTGTGACAGCAGGGCAAGGTCATTGACAATCAGAACTTTTAAGTAGGACTAGTCAGCACCACTGTTTGTGTTGAAAAATTGCTGAGAAATGTTGTAGGAAATAGCCGAGCACAATTTATCATTTTAATTGTGTTAAAGAGTGCCAAGGAGGTTGAAGGAAGTACACCTCTGGTGTATCTGTGACCAGAGCATAAGAGCTCTGACTACTTTAGAGTTAGAGTGAGTTGCTACTTTAATGGCTTGAGAGAATGATGGCAATATGAAGAAGTAGGACCCAGGTGCAAGAAGTAGATCATTTCAAGAAGGTCTTTGAGGACAAAACATACTGGCTCATTCTTGTAGCTTGCTTTGTCCGGGCTTCCTAACTGTTACAGCTTGAACTCTTGTCTGTCATGTCACTCCTCCCCAGTGGACTGATACTTGTAAAGTTGAGCCAGAACAAATACTTTCTCCCTCAAATCACAGTCCATAAAAACAATCCACTCCTCTTACTTTAAAAAAGCCCAAAGGCAAATGATGATACCCATGTGTGATCCAAAGACATCTACTTGTCTGTATGTATTTTATTACAGTTAATTTCTCTTAGATTTCTTAGATTTTTTTCAATAGCAGATCCTTCTTCATCATTAATTATTAAGTTTTCCTGTAAACATGACAAATGCAATGTTATGTAAAATGAGTATTGTGAAATTTTTAACAGAAATTAAACTGGGCCCTGAGATTGTGGTGTAGTCATCAAAGTGTAAAATGCCTGTTTCACAAGCACTAGAACCTGAGTCTGAGCCTCAGTGCTCAGATAAAGAAGCTGAGTTTAGCGGTGCATGCTTATTATCCCAGAGCTAGGGAGTGAAGGCCAGCTCTCTGGTCAGCCAGCCTAGAGTAAGCAGTGAAGCTCCAAAGCAGTGAAACACCATTTCTCAAGAGAAAGGTGGACAGCACCTGAGAAAAAGCACCCATGGTTGTTGACCAACACACACACACACACACACACACACACATATATATGCACACATACACACACACACACACACACACACACACTAAATCATTTTACACACACTAAATCATTTAAAAATTAAAAAGAGATAATTCAAGGCAGACGACAGGGCTCAGTGAATACAGGGTTCACTACACAAGTGTGAATATCTGAGTTCAAACCCCCGGAACAGATACAGAAGCCTGACGGGCATAGCTGCCAACCTATAATCCCAGAACATAGTAGACAGATAGAAGGATCAATCACCAGGGGAAGCTGGTTATCTGAACTAGTTAGAATTGACCAACTCCATGTTTGATGAGAGACTCTGACTCAATAAGTCAAATGGAGTAGGACCAATAAATATACCTGACATCAACTCTGGGCCTCCACATGCATGCATGCATGTGGGACCGTGAAAGGTAGCCTTGTTCCTGGTTGAGCTAAGGCTCGAAACCTGATGACTCTGAAGGGATGGTAGGCACTTCGCATGGTTCCCGGGCACCAGGCCCATCACTAGCTGCAACTCCCCATAGATTTGTGGCCTTCAGTCATGTAAGAACAATGCCCCAAGCCCCTCCACAGACTTGACCTGTGATCACGTAGACTCAAGACATATCTCCATTTTAATGAGGTACCTAAAGGCCTAGAGGCTTAGCCAATAAGCTTTCCTTCCCAGACACTGCTCCCTGCGAAAGGTATTTAACCTCAGGCCCACCCTAAGAAGGAGGTATCGTTTTACTCATCCACTTTCTGCCATGACAATAAATGTCTTAAAACCAAGGACTGCCTCTTTTCACTGGGATCCACCATGGGGAGCCGTGGAGAAGGCCTTCACCTACAGAGCCACAGTCTAATTCCCCATAAAAGGCCTCTCTGCACTCCCAGCCACAGCTGCCACCATGCTCAAGCCAAGGACTCTTCCCACCGGACCAGCCAGAGCTACCTCCTTTCCCTCTGGCCCTGGGCTAGATCCAGATCGCGGGCCCCCATTCAGTTCTCAGCTCTTCCTCAGCATCCAGCGGCACCTGGGTGTCTGAGAGTCTGAGAATCGGAGAGCCCAGCCTTGTTGCAGGCCTGGGACCCTGGAACCAGCTCCAGCTATCCCATACTTCAGACTGTGCTTCCCCACCCCTGGAGCAGTGTACTGGGGCTGCCCTACAGCCGGACACCTGCCTGGCACCTGCCTGGCGACAGCGTGGGATAACCACATCCTACCTCCCCTAGCTGCCGAGCCCTGTAGCAGAGCAGACATGAGACCCCACAACCCTACACATGCAGTCACATATGCCCATATATATAAGATGTACAGTTGTACACGTCAAACACAAAAGGTGAGGTGGCACAAATAATAAGCCCCTATCCTTTGACCTCTAAGCCAACATTGGTTGCTATTCACCTGTAGGTTTGTAAGTAGTAGAACTGTATTCTATGACCTGAGTTTAGTTCTGTAGAAACAAAACCTCATACACAGGTACCAACTATATACATTGCATATAATAGAGATGACAAAAGGCTGTAAGCAAATGATGGTTTTCTAACTTCTCAAAATCCTACTAAATGATTGATTGATCAATTGATTGATTGATATTTCAGACTTCTTTTTGAACAAAAAAATTACCAAGAGTTCATAATATCAATGACATTCCATTAAATTAAATAATGTTCTCCAGCATTTAGGACATAAAGATAAGAAATATATGAATCATGGTGAGGTCAAATATTTTATTTTCTAAAGCCTACTCTTAGTGACAGATGGCAAGGGAATACATAGTCTTACTTTAAAAACTGACTCATATTAAGGAGACAAAATGGATTTAAACCACTGAGTTTTCAAAATGGAAAATAAATACGAAAGACTGAGAAACGAATGGACTGATGGTGTGAGAGAATACAGCACAGATATAACAAACACTAATGTATTACATTGTCACGGGTGAGAAGAAGGAAAATGAAAGTATAGAAAAAGAAACAAAACAAGCAAATGAGTGACAGTGACTTTCTGCTCAGCATAGCAGAATGCTGAGAAGCATTGCCAGAGTACTCAGTGCATGCAGGCATGTTCTCCTCTGCACAATGGACATCACAGAAGAAGCAGGAACAGACCCTTGGGCTTATAGTTGGCCTAGGAGTCAGAAGAGGGGAATAGAGCCTGAAATAAGTCCAATATTTTATCAGACATGATGAGTCTTTTCAGAAGAGTCTTTTGTAAGGTATGAGTAAGAGAACTTGGTAGGTACAAAGCAGGGGTTAAATGTGATACAAACAAGGAAGGACCAAATCGCATCAGGTGTTAGTTAGCAACGGAGTTAAGGCAATGGAAGAAAATGCAGATGAGCTATGAAGATCATAACCTTGAAATTTTGCTTGTTTTTCATATACTAATGGCAAAGCTCTGTCACCAAATTCACCCAAGCGGCAGAAATCAACTCATCATCAGATCATTGGCTAACTGAGAAAACACAAACTGCATATTAACAAGCCAAGATGACAGAAAATATGGGAGCCATGAAATCATGTCTTCTGCAACCCCAAAAGATCCAAATATGAAATTATGTTTGTATGTGTAGTATATTGCTGGGTCCTCTGTGGATTCTAAGTTGTCTTCTTGCTTGTATTCTTGCTTTCCTGAAATTTAAAAGTTACAAGATAAAAAACAATTTGGTGCTACCTCTGGGCAGAAGGTAAATGATTGTGAACGTGTAAGGGGGTTAATAGACGGCAATCAAGGATGTGGTTCGAAATATAGAGGTGGAATATGCTGAGAGCCAAGAAACTCTTCCCATCTGCGGCCATGTTGACCACATTAGAAGGGCAGCTTACATAAACAGAGCATTTTTAATCTTTCAAAATACTTCCATATATTTCCCAAAATCCATCTCCAACCTTTGAAGCAGGTTTTTAGAATAAGTTAGAGATATATAATAAGTTTCTTCAGAGAAACAGACTCAAAGAAGACAAAGACTTGGGGGAGTAACAGAAAGTTATCATAGACATGGCTTGTCTCCTAGATAGACATTTGTCTCTCCTAGATCAGTGCTCGGGACACTTGAGTACCAGTCATTCAGATTAATGTTTGAGGTGTAAAGTGGATAAATAAATTAATGGGGGAAAAGAGCCATAGCACCTATAATGCAAGTTTTTAAAAAGTTAAGGTGATTTTTTTCATTGAACTTACACTGGCTTTAGTTCCACCCTAACTTACAATAAGAGAACTGTTTAAACAATATTGATTTTTTTCAGGTTTCTGTCCTTCATCTTTTGATCTTCAGACTTTTTCCTCTCTTGTTCCTAAAGTATAAAGCATCATAGCACTCCATAATGTCACAGGATATCAGTTGCACCCATATTTGTTTAAAATAACATCACTTACAAATTTCATCCCTATTCACTTTGATCTTTCTGGATATCCATGTTTCTTAAAGAATTTATTGTCAGGTGTAGTTTTCTTTAACAGACACCTTTTAAACGTCTACACAGAGATAAGGATAAGTGTTCAAGATATAAAAATTGCTTCAAGAATTAGACTATGAAAGAAGGGGAAAAAAAGAAAACTCAAACACCAGAATGACAGTGAAGGAGATGGCAACCTCATCCCAGAGTTAAGCCTCCTAGTGAGTACTTGGAGAGAGCCAAGATAACAGCATTGTCAGAAGCTGTTAGAATCGCTGGGCCATGCTGATCTTGCTGTGGTCTGCAGGAGTTTGATAATCCAGCAAATTATCTCCTGGATTTTCCCCTTCCTGACCTGAAGAGTAGATTAAGAGCAGTAATGAAGCCCCTTCTTTTCTTTTTTCCCCAGAGAATATTAGCACCAGCTACACTTTTAATAAAATTATAAGATGGTTATTATCAACACTAGAACAAATTAACTTTGGCACACTCTGAACCATACTCAACAAGATTCTTCTTTGTTTTTCTATTTTGCTTTGATAGAGAAGACCGTCTTCCATGCTGCTAAACTAGATATCATTTCATCTCCAATATAGCCTGTATGCACTCTTCAAAATAAGAGCAAAGATGGTGGCTGGAAGGGGGAGAATTCTAAGGGATTGGGAGTTCTTCTCTCTCTTCTAGCTTAATTCAAGTCTATTTTTCTCATGTTGATATCTTTAATATGAACAAGACAATATCCTCATAACAGAGATTTGTATCCTGCTTTCCTGTTTATGATGTTCTTAGAGTCATGGTAACTTTTTTCAGAATATCTTCTGGACCAAATTTTAAAAAGAGGTACCTAACAATCACTCTCACTAAGCGCCTATTGTATGGCTTAAAGCCTCACAAATTACTGCCTGTTGAGCATAGTAATACTCTGAATTATAAATGGATGAGACAAATACCTAAGTACTTCTGTTTTTACCATAAAATCACCCTCCATAGATATATGATGTAATGGGGCTTTAGGATACAGCTCAGTGGTGACGTGCTCAGCCAGCTTGACTGAGGGCCTAGGTTCAATCTCCAGCACTTGGGAATGAATGAATAAATAAATAAATAAATAAATAAATAAATAAATAAATAAATAAATAAATAAATAAAAGATGCAATGAGATTTAGTGAACAGTAGCATGCTATGTTGAAACTTTTAGTAGAGCATAGTTATGGACCAAATGTATTGGTCCTTTGTGCCAATTTTTGAACAGTGATTCTCACTCCAAAACTTGAAGTCCAGTACTCAAACTTCTAGACTCTGCTGACGAATACTGTAGCTACTTATTATTGAGAGAAGTCTCTTAATTATTATGATATTTGATTTCTTCATTTTGTCTGTAGGTCCTTGAGTATAGTTGAGTCCTCATGGCTTTCCCCCCTGTACTTTACATGTCTAACATTCTTGTTGATTGCATGCTTAGGCAGCCATATTGGTGAGACCTTATGGGCATAGCTCCCAATGTTACCAGGAGACACAATGTCACAGCAAACTCTCAGATCCTCCTGCTCTTAAAATATTTATACCACCAATTTTGCAATGTTTCCTGAACCTTAGGTGCAGTAGAAGTTTCTTAGATCTATCGAGACTTGGCTCTCAAGTTGTATTATGCAGACCGAGAAGGATAGATTTAGAAATATTTATGTATATACTATACATATATAATATATATACATATATGTATATATATGTATAAAACAATAATTAATGTGAAAAGGAACATTAAGTTGAAGGAGCAATTTGAAGGGAAGAAAGGGAAGGAAAAAATTGATTATATTATAATATCAAAAAAAAAAGAAAAAAGAAAAAGACCAAAATGAACGATCTTGGGCTTCAAAAATGGGAGAGCACCATTTGTAGAAAACATTATGAAGATGTAGTAATATGTATCTAAAAGTGTGATGGTCCACTATGATGAACTTCAAAGCTTGACGAGTTCTTGAAATCCTTCTGTAAATGAATCATCACAAAGATGCAAACAGAGATTAAATAGGGCTATTCCTTCCACAAGCCTTAGGTTGACCTCAGACCTTTATTTGTCCTGTGGATCCCCTACTTTTTCCAAGAGCTACAGGCTCCCCGTGCTCCTTAGGATGCCTTGCAAGTTGGCTTTCCACGTGGTTCATCTTGCAGTTACTGCATGGAAAATCCAGCCTATCCTGCCTACTCAGCCTCCTGGACTTTGCTTCTGAAGCTCCCTTTTCTGCCCAATATGGAGAGCCTTCCTGCAAGGTTTCCATTTCAGCATCGGGCCCTCTCCTTCCCCTCCCGTTCCCACTCCTGTCGTGTGGGTAGTATGACTTCCTCCTTCCTCCGACTTCTGCTCTTGGAGCAGGGGCAACTATCCCAGGTTGTTCTTTCAGACTCTTCTTTACTACAGTTGATTTTCCATGATAAATTTGCTATATTTAACTTCATCTGTTGATTTGATTTATATACCCTGGGTCTGATTGACACTAAGCTGTGAATGGCCTAGAGCCCTATCTCTGATCCCCAAATTTCCTGGCATGGCTATCACTAGGCACATCTTCAAAACCAGGAGAGCACGCCCCTGGCTCTGAGTCTATGTAGCTCTGTGATCTAGGGCAGGTCACAGAACGCTTCTAAGCTACACTCTTTACTCCCGATGAGGCCGATTTGCCTTTGTTTTTTCATGATTAGATAAAAGAAAAAGTTTCACGCTGTCCTTTTATGTTTTTGTTGAACTTTTATGTATTTTGGTGAAGTAGATGTAGATAGAAATAGCTATAGGCTCAGCTAACAGGCTTCCCAGAAATTATAAATGTGTCTTCTATTCTCCATTGTCTAAGCCTGGCCTTAAAGATCAAAACTTCAAACTGTTCTTTGAAACAATACAATTAAATAAAAGCAATCAATTAACAGATCCGACTGTCGGAACGGTACAGCACATCCTGTATGTAGCTACCAATTCCCGCTGTTTCCCTTTGGACCTGGATGCTTACGTTAAGCAGCCTACACTGTTACTGCACTCTTTCCTCCTCCTTGCTTGTGGTTTCAGCACTTCCACAGTGGTTTTAGACCATCGGAATCCAAATTTTAGGTTCATGTACTCAGGGATAATTATCTTTGGTTGCAAGGAGGATGCATATACATGACAGGAGAGAATTAGACAATTATGGTTTGGGAATTGCTGTTTCCAAGAGCAAAGCACAAACTTATAAGTTTATAAGTGTATCTATTATATAAATAGGTATGTATATATAACATACATATATTTAATATTTGGCTTTTCTAAATTAAAACATTTGGGTTTTCTGAGTTTACTTAAAATTTGACTTTATCTAGTGGAAAATAGTCAATGTCATTTCTGCACATAATTTGATTCATGATGGAGAGTATTAATTAAATAAATTACCATAATATGCAGTACATTGCATCATGATTGCATTTTTACTTCTGAGTCTGACCTATTGACTATTATATGTTTGAAGAGGAGCAGGATTGAAACCTTTTCATCATGCATTCCCAGTGCTGGCACAGTGCCTGGCATATGGGAGATTTCAAAACACATGAAATGAATTAATGAATACTGCTGGACTGGAGGCAGAACAACTGGCGTCCTCAGCACAGGACAGCCATGGTACCTTCTGAGACCTCAAATTGTGTGTGTGTGTCTGTCTGTCTGTGTGTCTGTGTGTCTGTGTGTTTGTCTGTCTGTGTGTCTGTGTGTGTGTCTGTGTGTCTGTGTGTCTGTGACTGTGTGTGTCTCTGTGTGTGTATGTGTTTGTCTGTACATATATTTGTGTGTTTCTCTTATGTATGTGTAGATTTATGTGCACGAGGAAGCCAGGAAAGGAGCTCAGGTATCTTAGTGTACTGTTCTGTAACTCTCCAACTTACTAATTTGAGACAGAATCTCTCTCAGAACCTAGAGTTAGGCCAGTGGCCAGCAAACCCAGTTATCCTACTGGATCAGTTTTCATTCTAACCACCACACCCACTGAACCATATCTCCAAACCTGAGACTACATGGTTTCTTTTCTTAATACATTTTTACTATTTATTTTACTTACCATTTTATACATTTAGTTAAAATATAATTACATCGTTTGCCCCCTCCTCTTTTATCCCTCCAGCCAGCCTTGAGTCTCTTCTCTCTGTCAGCGTTCCTACCCACAAACTCTCAAATTGATAGCCTTTTGCTTTCACTCTGATTGTTACACACATATATGTGCATACATGTATAAGCAGGTACAAATGCATAACACAGTCTGAGGAGTCTGGTTTTGTTCTTTGTGTGTGTGTGTGTATGGTTTCAGAGCCGACCACTATGGATTACATAATTAAGGGCTCATCCCAAGTTAAAGCTAATTTTCCCTCTTTCAATAGTCATTAATTGTTCTAGTTCTTTATCTGGGAGTGTGACCTTCATATTTTCCACCTGCCAGGTTAGAATGTCTATTAATATTGTCATTGTTCAGGTCCTGCTCAGGCAGCATTTCTGGGAGAACCTGCTTCAAAGCAGACTTCCAGGTATTCTGGCTTTTATAATCATTCTACCCCTCTTTGGTAATGTTTTCTAAGCCATGGATGTAAAGACTGTGATATGGATGCATCTCTGTGACTTAGAGGGAACTATGAAGACTATAAATTGATCCATTGATTCTTGTCTTTTGTCCAGTTATGGTTCTCTGTGACAATCTCTATTTTCTGTCAAGAGAGGCTTCTTCAGTGAGATGTGGTAGCTATGCTTATTTCTTGTTCTGTGGATAAGGTTTACAATGTAGTTAGGGCTTGCACTTGTCTAGGAGGGGATGGTACTAGATTAATTTCTAAGATCCACACCCTCACTAGTTCTAGCAAGTTAGCTAGATTTCAAGCACCATGCATGTTTCTCCTCATGTTGAATGGGCCTTGATGAAACAGCTGGTGGTTAGCACCAACTTGTGAGTGGCACTTATAGATATCTTGCCATGATGGTCATTGTTGTGACTCACAGGTGTTGCAGTTGGGTAGCACTATCACGTGCTTCCTTTCCCTGGCAGGTTGCACAGTATTTTCTGGTACCATGGGAGCTAGACCACAAGAAGAATATTTTCAAGCTAGATACAGGTTGATCAAAATAATTAAAGTTCTGTGTCATAAATGTGCAGTGTCTTCAGCACTGGAAACTTACCTTGAACTTCTGGCAGGCCATCAAGAGCAATAGCAGCAGGCTATATTGTTCAGGGAGTCTCTTGGGCTACGCTGACTAACCATTGTAAAGGATTATCCTTGTGCCTGCTGTAAAAGTTGGTCTGTTGTGTGAGGACTCTCAGTCAAAGGGTCTTAAAGTCCTTCAAAACACACACACACACACACACACACACACACACACACACGGGGGTGGGGAGTTGCTTGTACTGTATATAATTTTAGGTAAATATAAAATAATATGATTCCTTGGGGCTTTATAAAACCACTTTGTTATTAATCCCTCCTTCATTCTTTCTTTCTTCATCTGTACTGAACTCCTCTTCCATGAATTTTTATGACCTGCTTTATATCACCTTTATCCTGCTATGTCTCTCTCAGCTTCCCCACCTCATAGTCACCATGGTCTCCTTAAACTTCCTGATTTCTCCAGTTACTCCATTTGGATACTGACATCTGAAGACGTGGAGCTAGCGACCACAGATAAGAAAGGACATGTTCCATTTTTCTTTCTGGATCTGGGTGACTTCACTCAATATAATCTTTTCTAGGTCCATCTTTTTACCAGAAAAGTTGCATGATTTGATTTTTCTTTATAGCAGAGCAATATTCCACTGTGTGTAAGTACTGCATTTTCATTATACACTCATTTGTAGAAGAACATTTAGGGTTTTTTCCATTTTCTGGCTGCTGTGAATAGAATGACACTGAGCATTGCTGAGCAAGTATCTGTGATCTAGGATATGACGTCCATTGGGCACATGCTACAGAGTGACAGAGCTGAGTTATATGGTAGATTTTTCTTATGTTTCTTGAGGATTCTTCATATTGGTTTCCAGAATGACTGTGCCAGTTTTCAGGCCCACCAACAGTGAATAAGGGGTCTTTGTTGCCCACAGGCTCCCTATCATTTGTTGTCAGGTTTTTTTTCTCTTAGTTCTGATTGAAGAATCATACAACTCGGAGTTGCTTTAATTTGAATTCTTCTACTTGTTAAGAATGGTGAACATTTTTTGGAGTTCTTTCTTTTTTTTTTTTTTTTTTTTTTTTTAATTCTTTAATCTTTTTTTACAGTCCAGTCTTTATCCTCCTCCCAATCCACCCTCTGACTGTTCTATATCTCACACCTCCTCTCCCTCCTCTCCCTTCCTCCTGTCTCCAAAAGGATATCCTCATCTCCCACCCCCATTCCACCAGTCCTCCCCACTCCCTGGGGCCTCAAGTCTCTTGAGGGTTAGGTGCATCTTCTCTCACTGAGTCAAGACCGGCAGTCTTCTGTTGTATATGTGTTGGGAGCCTCATATCAGCTGGTGTATGCTGCCTGGTTGGGGGCTCAGTGTCTGAGTGATCTAAGGAGTCCAGGTTAGTTGAGGCTGCTGGTCTTCCTATAGGATTGCCCTCCTTTTCAGCTTCTTACTTAGTCATTTTTATTTACTCTGTTTATAACCCACTAGCCTAATTTTTAACTGGGTCATTTGTTTCCTTGACTTTTTTTTTTTTTGAGTTTTTTATATAGTCCTGATTTTAATTCTATGTCATATGTATAGCTGTTTTAGTGTTTCTATTGCTGTGAGTAAACACCATAAACAAAAGCAACTTGGGAGAGGAAGGGGCTTATCTTACATTACAGATTATAATCCATTATCAGTGGAAGTCAGGGAAGAAATTCCAGATAGGAACGTGAAGGCAGTGAATGATGTAGAAATCACAGAGGAATGTTGCTTACTGATTTCTCAGTCTGCCTTCTTACAGCACCTGTGATCACTAGCCCAGGCATCGCACTACCCACAGTGATCTGGCCCTTTCATATCACTCTTCAGGCAAATAATATGCCACAGTTTTGCCCACAGGCCCATATAATGGGGCCATTTTTGCAGTAGATGTTTCCTTTTCCAAAATGACTCTGTTTCATATCAGGTTGACATAAAACTAGCCAGCACAATTGGCACTTTGTCCACCTGATGCAAAACACATCACTGTTAAACCATAACCTTTCCTTTCTTGTTCATCTTCAAGGCCTCATATTAATATTACAATATATCATAATACAAAATATGCAGAGTTTTAAAAGTCCCACAGTATACTTTTCAACACTTCAAAATGTAAGTCCCATTAAAACATCCAAAGTCTTTGTTAAAGTTCAAAGCCTCTCCAAAATATTCAATGGCTCTCTAAAACCTATGATAAATAGGATGAACTGCATTAAATTGATTCAGATAATACAAGAGCTTCTAACAAAGCAGAAAGGCCCACAAAATGCTTTAGAACCCAGAATTCAGGTAAGAAAACATGAAAACAGTCATTCATACAACGCCGCCTCCCTTGGGCTGTACTTCAGCACTCCTATAATTTTGAAAGATTTTAATAGATTTGTATTTCCAAGACCTGGAAAAACAAAAGTCCTCTTGAGCTGAGAGCAAATGCTTCTAGTGTTTGCCTAAAGCCATTCTTTTTATTAGGTCAGTTACAGGCTCCTGTGAAGAAGAGATTTCTAATGGAAATAATCTGACAGTATCAGGCATAATGCAACTCTCAAAAATCAATAATAAAAAACCAGCTAATGCCTGAAATTTTATTTAAGAAAACCCTGCCTTTTATCTGAAATAAAACATTTGTTTAGGAAGTCAGTAAAGACTAGTCTAACATGCCCACAGTGGTTCATACATTCATTTTAACTGTTCCTCAGACAAAAGAAGAATCACATCGTGAGAATGATAGGGCTATTTTTAGTATGATCCTTTTAATTTATCTTTATTATACTTCTAAGAAACTAATCTCTTGGTATATATTACATTCCTTTTCATTTCCATTGCCTTATAAACTTAAACTTCCAAAGTGGTTACAATCCCACCAGCAATGGAGGAGTGTTCCTCTTTCTCCTCATCCTCCCCAGCATCTGCTGTCACCTGAGTTTTTGACTGGTGTGAGGCAGAATCTCAGAGTTGTTTTGATTTGCACTTCCCTGATGATTAAGGATGTTGAACTTTTCTTTTTTAAGTGCTTCTCGACCATTTGAGTTTCCTCAGTTGAGAATTCTCTGTTTAGCTCTATTCCCCATTTTTTTATTGTTCTTGATTTTTAAAAGATGCCCTTCCGTTTGTCTGAATTTAATATAACATTGGCTATGTGTTCATTGTATATAACCTTAAAATTTTGAGGTGTGCTCCAGAACTCCAGCATATTGTCAAATACCTTTTGCTGCATCCTTGTGACGCTTGGGAGCACGACTGTGATGACAAGGAAATGAAGACAGGACAGACATCGCAGAAACAACAGACACACCTGCACAGAAGAGTCTGCTTTGATCGAGAAGCTGCCGCATGTGAGGGAATAGGAATGACAGTTATTAATGCAATAGACATTATATCTTCTTACCATATATGCCAAGGAAGAGAACAGAAAGGAAGGGAGGAAGGGAAGGAAGAGAGGAGGGAAGGAAGGAAGGAAGGAAGGAAGGAAGGAAGGAAGGAAGGAAGGAAGGAAGGAAGGAAGGAAGGAAGGGGAGGGATGGAGAGATGGAGGGAGGGAAGGAGGGAGGGAGGAGGGAAGGAAGTTAGGAGAGAATAGGGACAAGGCAGGGATGAAAGAAAAGAATAGAGAAAAGAAAGAACACAGAAAAATAAATAAAAGAGTCTACTGGGCATACAGCTCACTGATAGAGCATTTGTCTAGCATGAATAAGGCCTTATGTCTAATCTCTAATACCATACAGCAATAATGAAGTAAAATAAAACACCAATTGTACAAAATAATCCAAATGTTTACTGACCTGCTTGTGCTAATCATTTCACCTGCATATCCATTTCACTTCATATCTTTTACATTTCAATATGTAGATGCTTACAAAATATACCTTCGTAAACTTGAAAAAGTATTATTTTTGGCTTGTTACTAAACATTTCATTGTTAAGAATAACATATACAACAATACAATAATAAGACATTAGTAAAAAGAATTTATGTACTTTGCAAACTTTTGCTTCCGAAGAATATTCAACTAGACATATTCAGTGAATGTGTGTTTTCATGATTCAAGAAGTCACTTTGATCTGATTAGTTATATACTTGTTTGATACAAAGTAGTCAATTCATTATATTTTGCTTTTCAATAATAAATTTTTATTTCATAACTATGTAAAATTAACTTAGCCCATCCCAGATAGAGGAGTTGGAGAAGGGACTGAAGAAGCTGAGGGAGTTTGCAGCCCCATGGAGGGAGCAACAGTGTCAACTGGCCTCACCCCCCAGGTGCTTCTCGAGACTGAACCATCAACCAAAGAATGCACATGGAGGGACCCATGGTTTGGACCACATATGTGGCAGAGGAGAGTCTTGTTGGCCCTCAGGGGGAGGAGAGGCCTTTGGGCCTGAGGGTGTTAGAGGCCCCAGTATAGGGGAATTCCAAGGTGGGAAGAAGGGAGTGGGTGGGTGGTGGGTGGGTGGGGAATACCCTCATAGAGGCAGGGAGGGGGAGGGGATAGGGGGTTTCCAAAGTGGAGACCTGGAAAGGGGGAAACATTTGAAATGTAAATAAAGTATCAAAAAGTTAAAAAAACTCACTCCAAGACATCCTACAAAACATTACATGTTCAAGGAAGTGTTGCATTTATATCTATGTCTCTCTGTGCTCTTTAATTTAACCACCATACCCTAAAGGTGCTCTGTCACTGAGCCACACACATCCACATTGCTATTCTGACAAAATTTAAAATAACAGTAAATAGTTTCAGATATACACATGCTAATCTCTCTAATACAAGGTAGTAGGATGCTTACATCCACACAAGAATGCTATTATCTGACTGTGTTTCTAGGTAATAATAATTTTTAAATTGTCATGAGGTAGATGTCTTTACAACAGTAATTAAAGAAACTGACTTTCAAACACTTCAGCTTACTCAAATGACAGACAACAAATTGACTGTACCAAGGATTCCAATTTCCCCACGCAGTCTCATTGAATCTTAATGCTGTCTACACAGTTTCTACTGCCAGACTAATCAGAAAGATTGGAGGAAGTCATTGCAAATATGCCTTCTAACTTGGAAACTTCTAAGCGCACAAGAGACTGTACTTTAAAGTTAAAACAAACCGACAAACAAAAGTGACTGTGGATATGTTATTTCTAGCGTGTGCACATCATAGCTTGTAGAAAGTTTTTAACTAGGTCATAAGTAAGCCTAATAAGAAACATATTGAATTTTGTTACTATAATACAAACAATTTAGAAAGTGATATGAAATGTTTTTTTGTTTATTTGTTTTGTTTTGTTTTTTTTACTCAAGGTACAGAAACTTAATTCTAAGTAAATTAAAGTAAATGAGAACTGGAAAGGACAGATTGTAATTTAAAATGTCAAGACCAGTGATAGTTGGATCAAAGTAGTCAAATAATGGTATCAGCATTTGTCTTTCCATTGGTCTGATGGTTTCTTTCCTCAGGGTTGCTCTCATTTTCTGGTAATTTTGTAGAGAGATTAACAAGTCAAATGGAAACAACTATTTTAAAGCCAATGGTTCCAACTTAGGTCCCAGAGTTGAGATAGTATATAATTGTGGTTGTCAGAGTGGGTTGTTCTCCTTAGCAAACTCCAGTCATTGAATCACCCACTGCTTCTAGTGTAGATAATGAATCCATCTAACTAGTCCACGTGGACTGACAGTGTGAGAGAACTGGCTCCTCCCATAAAAATATTTCCAGGAGAAAAGAAGCTAGTGCTATACAGGAAAATATCAGTGATGTCCATCATGAGAGAAAAAGGATAAAGAGTTTTTTAAAAATCTGGTTATGTTTAATTAGTAAGTATGGATAGTGAGATAGAAGTTATAACAACTAAACTCGTGGGCAAGTTACATGCCCAGGAGTTATTGGCTAGCACAAAATAGAGTTCATGTTTTGTTGGGTTTTATTTTATTTTGGTTTGTGGTGGTAGTGGTAGTGATCATGGTTGTGGAGTATGTGTGTGTGTGTGTGTGTGTGTGTGTGTGTGTGTGTGTCTGTGTGTGTGTCTGTGTGTCTGTGTGTGTGTGTGTCTGTGTGTCTGTGTGTCTGTGTGTCTGTGTGTCTGTGTGTGTGTCTGTGTGTGTGTGTGAGAGAGAGAGATAACATAAAGTTGGGTCAAAAGGGACATAAGAATAATTTGGGAGAAGTTAAGAAGGGGAAAGAATATGATCAATATATATTAAATGAAAAAAATTTAAAGAATAGGAAGACATTGGCACCTCAAACACTGAAAGACAGTAACTTCCATCCTAAACTACTGTATCCAGCAAAACTACCCCTCAAAATTGAAAGAGAATAAAAACCTTCTATGATAAACACAAAATATAGAAATTAGTGGCCATCAAGCCAGCACTATAAAAGATATTTGAAGGTATTAAGAAAGTCTCAAACACTATAAAAACAATAAATCACAGAATTAATAAGTGTATTTCAGTAAAAATCCTAAATGTTAGTGAACTTGATTCTCTATTCAAAATGGAGCTGAATAACAGAACAGAGTCAGGAATCATCAATTTACTGCTTGCAAGAAATGTACCCACTGGCAAAGTTAAACCAATCTTAGGGTAAATGGATGGAACAAGATATTCCCAGTAAATGGAACTAGGAAGGAAAAAGCATGTGTAGCTGTACTACTATACCAAAAATTAGACTTCAACCAAAAACTGGTGAGAAGAACAATACTGGCAAAAGGAATGATATGTAAATAGGATATAAAATTTCTAAGCATGTATGCACCAACATCAATGTGCCCAATTTTATGAAATAGACATTAATGAAAGCAAAAGCATAAGTTGAACTCAAGAATAGTAAGTCAACATAATATCTGACTGTCACTAATAGGCAGGTTATTGAGACAATCAAGACAGAAAAAGCTATGTGACATATTATTTATCAAATAGACTTAACAGCTATATATAGAATATTACCATAATATATGCAAATATATATTCCTAGAAGCTCATTATGCACTATATAATGTATACCATGTGTTAGGACAAAAAGCCACGTGTTAAAAATACAGAAAATTGAAATTAGTTTTTATATTTTATCTGATCATGATAGAAGAACTGTATATCCTCAGCAAGACGAACTACAGAATGCATACACTCCATGGAGTGTCAACAGTGCACTATTGAATGAAGAATTATCCATTAGTAAAATCAGGGTAGAATTTTTTAATTATTAGAAATGGATGGAAATAGGCTTACAATATAACAACATATGAGGCGCAATGAAAGCTATACTAAGATAAAGGTTTAAACCTATAAATTATCACATTTAAAAACTTAGAAAGATCACATTTAAAAACTTAGATCAAGTATGAAGCTTAGTAATAAACTTTACCATCTTTGCAAAATAGGAACAAGCTAACCATAAAGTCAATAAATGGAAAGAAGCAATAAATATCAGGAAAAAATGGAGTGGAAATGAATATACTCCAAAGGATCAGTGAAAGAAAGAATTGGTTCCTTGAAAAGCTAGTCAAGTTTCACAAACTCTTAGCAAAACTAAGCAAAGAAAAAAGAGAGAAAAGACCTAAATTAACAAAAATAGGAGGGAAAAATTAAATGATACCAATGAAATTGAGCTGATCTGTAAAGCATTCTTTGAAAAGTGTATATTCCAATAAACTGTAAAATCTAAAATAAGTGAAGAAAGATCTGGACATATGTGGTTTGCTAAAATTAAATCAAGAATGTACAAACAACTTAAAATATCTGCACAAGTAAATAAGATTGAAACTCTGGTGAAAAGTCTCCACACTGAGAACCTGATGGATTCGCTGATACGTTCCACCTGGCACTTTAAAAAGTAATGTCAGTGGTCCTTAAGTTATTCCATAAGATGGCTAGGGAAGGAAAACTACCGAACTCAGTTTGCAAAGCCAGTATAGCCCTGATCCCAAGGTCAAACAATACATAATACAACAAAAAGAAAATTGTAGTTCAATTTCCTTAATGAACATGAGTTAAAGTTCTCAATGACATACTAGCAAACCTCTTGAGTTCTTTGTCAGTTAGTGAAGATCTTTTCCAAATCTGTAGGCTGCCATTTTGTCCTGTTGGTAGTGTCCTTTGCCTTAGAGAAACTTTCAGTTTCATGAGGTCCCATTTATCAGTTGTTAATATTAGAACCCAAGCCATTGCTGTTTTATTCAGGAAATTGTCTCTGGTGCCTATGCATTCAAGGCTCTTTCCTACTTTCTCTTCTATGATATTTAGTGTATCTGGTTTTATGTTGAGGTCCTTGATCCACTTGGACTTGAGTTTTCTGCAGGATGATGAATATGGATCTATTTGCATTCTTCAACATGTAGACATCCAGTTAGCCCATTTGTTGAAGATGTTTTCCTTTTTCTACTGTATGGTTTTGGATTCATTGTCAAAAATCAAGTGCCCATAGGTGTGTTTATTTCTGGATCTTTGATTTGATTCTACTGATCAACCTGTAATGACCCTGAGATTCTACCTTACACCAATCAGAATGGCCAAGATAAAAAACTCAAGTGACAGCACATGTGGAGAAAAGGGAACACTCCTCCATTGCTGGATTGATGGGATTTCAAGCTTGTACAACCACTTTGGAAATCAATCTGACAGTTTCTCAGAAAATTGGAAATAGTTCTACATGAAGACTCAGATATACTCAAAAGATGCTCTACCATATCACAAGGACATATGCTCCACTATGTTCATAGCAGCTTTATTCTAATAGCCAGAAACTAGAGACAATCCAAACATCCCTCAACCAAAGAATGGATTCAGAAAATGTGGTTCATTTACTCAATGGAATACTATTCAGCTATTAGAAATAAGGTCATCATGAATTTTGCAGGCAAATGGATGGAACTAGAAAATATCATCCTGAGTGAGGTCACCCAGACTCCAAAGGATATGCACGGTATGCACTCATTATAAGTGGATATTAACCATAAAGTACAGAATATCTGTGATACAACTCACAGACCCAAAGATTTTAAACAAGAACGAAGGCCCAAGTAAGGGTGCTTCAATACCACTTAGAAAGGGGAACAAAATAGTCTTAGGAGGCAGAGAGAGGGAGAGACAGGGGTTGAAAAAGGGAGGGGGATGGGAATGGCAGAACAAGTATGGGAGGAGACAGGAGAGAGACACAGAGGGCCAGGAGAATGAGAAAATCTGCAGCTGCCAGGGGTGGGGGTGGGGAGGAGAAATCTTTAGGAAGTCCCAGGGACCTGAGATGGGAGAGGCTCCCAGGACTCAATGTGGGTGACCTTAGCTTAGATGTGTAACCATGGGGTCATGGAAACCAGAAGAGGCCACCTCCTGTAGGCAGGCAGCAACCCCAGTGGAGGGATAAAGATAGCAATGTACCCACAAAACTTTCACCTCAAAATTTGTCCTGTCTAAAAGAAATGCAGGGACAAAGATGAAGCAGAAACTGAAAGACTGGCCAACCAATAACTGGCCCAACTTGAGACCCATCCCATGGGCAAGTACCAATCCCTGACATTATTTTAATGTTATTTTTATGTTTGTGTGGCTATCTTCACTTGGGTTTGTTGAAAAAAGATTACTTTCTTGCTTTTCCTAGGGTGTACTTTCCCTCCTTGTGTTGGCGTTTTCCATCTATTATCCTTTGTAGGGATGGATTTGTGGAAAGATATTGTGTAAATTTGGTTTTGTCATCGAATATCTTGGTTTCACCATCTATGGTAATTGAGAGTTTTGCTAGGTATAGTAGCCTGGGCTGGCTTTGTGTTCTCTTAGGGTCTGCACGAGATCTGCCCAGGATCTTCTAGCTTTCATAGTTTCTGGTGAGAAGTCTTGTACTGGCTGGTTTTGTGACAAGCTATCACAAAGAAAAGAGTTTCAGTTGAGAAAATGCCTCCATGAGATCCAGCTGTAAGGTATTTTCTCAGTTAGTGATCAATGGGGGAGGGCCCCTTGTAGGTGGTACCATCTGTGGGCTGGTAGTCTTGGGTTCTATAAGAAAACCAGATGAGTAATCCAGGAGAAGCAAGCAAGCCAGTAAGAAACATCCCTCCGTGGCCTCTGCATCAGCTCTTGCTTCCTGCCCTGCTTGAGTTCCAATCCTGACTTCCTTTAGTGATGAACAACAGTGTGGAAACGTAAGCTGAATAAACCCTTTTCTCCCCAACTTGCTTCTTGGTCATGATGTTTGTGCAGGGATAGAAACCCTGACTAAGGCAAATCTGGTGTAATTCTGATAGGTCTGCCTTTATATGTTACTTTACCTTTTCCCCTTATTGATTTTAATATTCTTTCTTTGTTTTGTGCACTTGGTGTTTTGACTACTATGTAACAGGAGGAATTTCTTTTCTGGTCCAATCTATTTGGAGTTTTGTAGGCTTCTTGAATGTTTATGTTCATCTCTTTCTTTAGGTTAAGGAAGTTTTCTTCTATAATTTTGTTGAAGATATTTACTAGCCCTTTAAGTTGGGAATCTTCACTCTCTTCCATAACTATTATCCTTAAGTTCTGTCTTCTCATGTGTCCTGGATTTCCTGGATGTTTTGGGTTAGGAGCTTTTTGCATTTTGCATTTTCTTTGACTACTGTGTCAATGTTTTCTATGGTATCTTCTGCACCTGAAATTCTCTCTTCTATCTCTTGTATTCTGTTGGTGATGCTTGCATTTATGACTCCTGATCTCTTTCCTAGGTTTTCTGTCTCCATGTTTGTCTCCATTTGTGATTTCTTTATTGTTTCTATTTCCATTTTTAGATCCTGGGTGGTTTTGTTCATTTCTTTTGCCTGTTTGATTGTGTTTTCCTGTAATTCTTTAAGGGATTTTTGTGTTTCCTCTTTAAGGGCTTCTAGCTGTTTACCTGTGCTCTCTTGTATTTCTTTAAGGGAGTTATTTATGTCCTTCTGAAAGTCTTCTATCATCATCATGAGATGTGATTTTAAATCTGAGCCTTGCTTTTCTGGTGTGTTGGGGTATCCAGGGCTTGCTGTGGTGGGAGAACTGAGTTCTGATGATGCCACGTAAACTTTCTGTTGCTTATGTTCTTGTCCTTGCCACATTTGGGATGTAATAAATTAATAAATAAAAGTAATAAATAAAATTTAAAAAGCAAACCAATACAATAACTCAGAAAAAGGAGCATCGCCATGACAACGGTAGTTTCATTCCAAAGTGTAGGGATTGTTCAATCTATGGATATCAGCAAATCTAAATCAGCACATTAATCAAATCCAGTTTATAAACCATATGATTGTATTGGCAGATGGAGAAAGGGCCTTTGAAAAAGACTCTTCATAAAAACCCTGAGGACAGCAAGAAGGTACTAGGAATAGAAGAGTTCTTTAACTTAATAAAGATTCTATTTGACAAAACTGCAGCCAACATTATTCTACATAGTGAAAACTGGAAGCATTTCCTCTAAACTTAGAAATGACTCAAGGTGAGTGTTCTCACACAGTGTTTGAATTCTTAGCTAAAGCAATAAGACAAGGAAAAGAAATAGAAGGGAGACAAAAAGGAAAAGAAGTCGCTTATACCTGTTTGCAGAAAACACAGTCCTAAGCTTAAAATACCCCCAAAGATCCTCTCTGTAAATGATGAGACCTAATAAACACAGAAAAGTAGAAAGATACAAAATCACAATGGTTTAAGAAAAAAGGCAAATATCTAAGAATAAAAGCAATTATAAATCAAAAAGAATAAAAGCAATTATAAATCAAAGTAAGATGGTGAGAGGTTTCTATAATGAAAGTTTTAAGACAATAATGAAAGACATGAAGAAGACACTGCCAATATTTCAATGTTACTCTTCACAGAGAATCGAAAAACTTATATGTAAGCATTAAAACACACACACACACAGAGAGAGAGAGAGAGAGAGAGAGAGAGAGAGAGAGAGAGAGAGAGAGCGCTAAAATAATCCTAAGCAAAATCAAAAATGCTAGAAGTGTCAACATACCTGATTTCAGTTTGTACACAAAGCCATAGTAACAAATTCAGTGTGATAGCAGAACAAAAGCAGGCAAGTAGATTAATGGATTAGAACAGAGATCCCAGAAATAAACCCATGCAGCTACAACCACCTGAATTTTTTTCAAGACTCAAAAATAAATATGTGATGGGGGTTGTCTCACATATGTGTTCAGTTGCTACATAAATCAGTATAAATGTTCTTCACACAACTGAAAAGAGAATTATCAGAGGATCCAGATAACCCCCTTCTGCATATATCCAAGTGACTCTAAATCAATATAACCACCGGGATACCTGCACATCTGGAATTTTTGCAGCACTACTCATAGAAACATGTGACAGAGTCAGACCTGGTGTTCTTCAGCAGATGAGTGGATAAAGAAAATATAGTATGCTCATCCATAAAGAAGGATAATTTTTAAAAAAAAAAACTTTAAAAATGAATAAAAGTGTTTTGTTTATAGAAAATAGATGTAACTGGATATCAGAGTCTAAAGTAAAATAAGTCATATTCAAAAGAGTGAAAATATCACATATTTCTCTCATTTGTGGGTTCTATGGATTATGAAATCATACATACCTATGAGATGGAAAAAGAAGTGAGGCTGTCTACAGTAATAAGGCACGTAGTGATGTGAGAGAAGACAGTGACTATGGACACAGTACAGGATTTACTCATATGAAATGTCTATTAGCTCCATATACATGTGTATACATTGAATGTACCATAAAGTCTGTTTTCAACAATAGAAGAGAGACTCTCGTAATCATGAAGATAGATAGTTAGACTACCAATCACCCCCCCATCTCATTAACCCTCTCTAAGGTGCAGGAACTACCATTTGCTTAATTAGGGTTTCTGTGACTGTGATAAAACACCATAACCAAAAGCAACCTGTGGAGGAAAGTATTTCAGCTTACAACTCCTTTACTGAGAGACATTAGGGTAGGAACTCAGGGGCAGGAACTGAAGCAGAAGTCGTGGAGAAACTCTGCTTATTAGCTTGATTCCCATAGCTTGATCAGCATAGTTTACTCTACAAATCAAGACCATCTGCCCAAAGGTAGCATCACCCACTGTGCACTGGGCCCTTTCCCGTCAGTCATTCATCAAGAAAATGTCCTACAGAATTACCCATAAGCAATCTGATGGAGGCCTCAAACACACACACACACATATCACTGGGAAAAATAAAAAGGAACATAAGTTGTCAGTCTTATTTTTCCATACAGGGAAAAATATTGCTGTGATTTCTTTCCTGTATTTCTTTTGAACTATCTACTCATTTTTTTTGATTAGATACTTATCAAATAGTTCTGAATTTCTAACAGAAAAATTTCTAGGAAAAAAAGCAATGTTCAGAATGTTATATGTACAAATACTAAACTGCTTAGAAAGAATTCACTTTTTTGCAGGCACATTTAGTACTTTAAGTCAATTGATTTTTAGATGATCACTAACTTCTTAGCGAATGACATTTTATATTATTAAAATCAATTCTATTTTGCATACTCATTATCATAAACGCTTCAACTCTACCAAACATTAACTTCAAAGATGTTCATGGAAGTGATATTTTTCTCAAAAACAGATCCCTAAGGAGAGCAAGTTTCAGAGTCATGTTGGAAGTCACCTTAACAGTCACCAAAGCCTTGAGTAGAAACTTGAGCACCTGTTTTTTGTGGTTTTTTTCATAGTTGAGATTACACCCATGTCTATGCTGTTGACTAAATATCTCCTAAAGATTTGTCTTCTGTGTCATTTCATGAACAATCTCATGGATCACATAATTGGCAAATACTTTGGATTCTTTGACTTCTCTTCCATTGAAGCACAAAAGTCAGTCTCACTGAATGTGGATTCTGAAAGCTTATTTACCAAAGTTGAAAGGGGCCTTTTTTTTGGAAAAAAAAAAAAATTGTAAGAGCCAGAGGTAATATAGATGACGCCAGAGAAACAGTATCTTCAAGAAACGACAGGACTGATGCACATGTGGGCGCACAGAGACAATGCAATACACACAAGGCCTTCATATGCCCATGCCAGGTGGGGACACAGCACTTAGAAGGGACAATATAAGAGGACTTTCACCCTTAAACTAAAAACTATCTGCAACGGATACCCTCTAGGCAAAGAAAACGTCAGGTTTTCTTCAATGGAGTCTCATTGGGTATATCAACCATACTTTTGGGCAGGCTCCATGCCTGAGAGTAGTTGGCCAACATAAAACAAACTCAGTGCTATTTTTGTAGACCTTTTCTCTGATTTTGCTTTGCTTAAGCATATTTTCGTCTTACTGGTCTTTGTTTATTTGATTTGTTTCTGTGAAGGCTCTCTCTCTCTCTCTCTCTCTCTCTCTCTCTGTGTGTGTGTGTGTGTGTGTGTGTGTGTGTGCGTGTTTCTTGTTTTTCTCTTTTGTTTTTGGTTAGTTTTTTAATTTTTTAAGAAAGAACAAACATACCATTTGGTAAGTAGGAAGGAGAAGATGGTCTGAAAGAAAATAGAGTTAGGGGAACGCATAATCAAAATATATTTTTATACAATTTTTAAAAAGAGAGAAACATTTCATTTGCTAGGAATAAATTTTACTTACTTCCAAAAACTAAAGACAAGGAAAGTAGCCTTTAAATATCATCCAGTCATCTCTTGGAACCTTTCAGGACCAAGGTTAGTTTATTAATTCATCTTTCCCCAATTTCCGTACTGCTTTAATTTTCTCTTCCTTAAAATATGTTTATATCACAAAGTAACACAGAATCCAAACTTATGCCAGGTGAAAACAGAACCAATTACAGCCATAGTACTCCATCTGATCAAAGCACACACAACCATGTCCTGTGAGGAACACCGCAGGAACAACAAGGTCAGCAGGCAATGAGTGATTACATCACACTGGAGCAGGTACTGGTCTCTTGAAGATAAGAACTATTGCTTTTTAACAGTCAAAATAATATTATTTAAAAGACCCTGGAAACGCATTTGATGGTTTTCTATATAGACCTTATAATAAATGGATGTGAACAATATATGTTAGAACTTATGGGATTTACATATGTCAATCTAAATATACGAACTTATTACTTTTGTTTAGAGTTTATACCAGTCACATAAAACTTTTTAGAGAAAAATATAACCCAACTGTTTCATAGGAGACAGGGGTCAAGCATCTATGAATTATAATCACTTAAAATAATTTGAATCTAAAATAATATATCTTTAGCTGGGTGGTGGTGGCGCACACCTTTAATCCCAGCATTCAGGAGGCAGAGGCAGGCAGATCGTTTGAGGTTTGAGGCCAGTCTGTTCTACAGGACAGCCAGAGCTACACAGAGATACCCTGACTTAAAAAACAGACAAACAAACAAAAAAAAAACCCTAAATAAATAAATAATATACCTTCTACACGCATGCATGCAGCCTGTTTCTGGAAATGTTCAGTGAACTCGTTACTTCCATCAGATATTTTCTCCAGTTCGTCTAAATTTAGGCTTTCCTGATTCTCTCCATCCCAAGATCTTCGACTTCTGCCCACTACATTCTTGGTCGTCCTAGGGTAATCCTCTTCTGGTCAACAGTTAGCTTGCATATTACACCATTGCATGTTGCTTCATTTCTAAAGATACCCAGGGCCAAATTCTCCCACAGATGTTCTCACATGAAGTCAAGAGTTCTGTGCAGGCAGCTGAGGAAAGCGCAGATAGGAGTGCTTTCATCTCTTTTCAGAAGAGAATGGCCCCAGGCCTTCTGTTACTTAGTTCCTCCCTCTGAATTTCCTAGATTTTTTTTTTCCCACTCAAAGGCTAAGCTACTGCTTCTTTAGTGAATGTCAAAGGCAGAAGCACTGAAGCTGCCAAAACAGAAATCAGAGGATCGTGAACTAGCTGAGAGAGAATTCTCAACAGTATCCATCAGCTTTCTGATTCGTGTGTTTCTTATTCCGACTTTAAAATACAAAAGAAAAAAAATTATGCAATGGAAGACCACAGTGAATTTAACCTGAAACTTTGAAATGTGCACTGATAATAGCCATCCATGGAGTCCACACAGGAAATATAAGTTTAGAGCTATTGGCAAGCTCAGAGGGTTTTTGGAACCACAGGTCTGACTTTGATGCTTGTAGCTATTTCAATCAGCCGAACAGCCACTATAAAGCAGAGAGAGCAATCAGACATCTTAGAGATTTCTCAAGAGGGGTTGTCTTTCCTTTGAGGAATTCTTTTCCATTTATTAAATTATCTATCTCTTTAGTATAAAGTGTTTTAGAATGTAAGGATTTACCAAAGTGACAAGTAATCTACTGGGAATTAAACCAAAATGCAAACTTAGCTGCTGTCTCTAAAGCCACATGTCCTTAAATCTCCCAATTGTTAGCATTTATCCCCCAAAGAAGTCTTAACTTCCGCTAGGAGATAAATAGACTTTGGAATTATATTTCCTCCTACCTTGAAACCTAACCGACCTGTTAAAAGTTTAAATTAGCATAGAAAAATCATAACATCCTCCCAGTTTGACTGTATGGTACATAAAAATCACAGCAGTATATATCCAATAAGAGGCTAGGATAGAATTAAAATTAGATGAAGCCGGTTGGAAGAACACAGATGTAAAGTCACCACGCTCTAATTTGTTTTGCGAAAAGTATTCATCCTGAAGCCTTAATGCAGTGGTCTGCTCATGTAAGCCACATATCCACGCGGCAACTTTCTTTGGAATTAAACTCTGGAATTACTTGTTTATACAAGAAAACTCATCTCAGATGCAGCATCTGTTTCTCACTAAGGCTTAGCTTTCACCTAATTCTCCAAATGGGTTGACTGAGGTTCAAGAATGTGAGGTGACTCGCTCAAGAGCACACAGTGAATCCAGGGTAAGCAGTTACACTCCCTCAGCTCGTAGATAGCTATCTCAGTGCAAAACTCCTCTGATGCTGAGAACTCTGAATACTTAGCTCCACTTAGAAAACATAGTTCTTTCAATGAATCACTTGGTATCTATCCACTTTTCAGCATGTCAGAAAGTGGACTCCAGAAAACTGCCATGAAATTTAAATACGCTTAACAGAGCTTCTTTATAAAAAAAAAAAAAAAAAAAAAACCCAAAAAACAAAAACATGATGTTCAACTCCAGGATATTTTATAACATTACCTCAAATATTCTAGTATTAAATCAAATCAACAGGTAAGACATGTATGTGTGTGTATGTATCATATATATACATATATATATGTATATATATATCATGCTACACCAAGAATATAAATATAAGAAAAGGAAAAACTATACACAAGATGGAGAATTTTAACAAACTTCCATACGTAGTCATATTATTTGCTGCATAAAACATATGGTTCCATACTATAAAAATTTTGGTTACTAATTTCTGGTTCTTTTTTACTTATAGATTTTACTAAATGACATGGTACTTGTTGCAAACAACTCAAAATAATCATTAAGCTTACGATAAACACAACAATTACATTTCAAAGAAAGTAACTCTTCCATAGTATAAGCATAAATATAGAGAGTTGAATGTGTCTCTATTCAGGATACATTCTAAAATTCCCAGTAATCATCTAAACTTACAAATGGTACTGAGCCAGTATGACTAGGCCTTATTCTTTATATGCTTTATTTCTTTATATACTTTATTAATAAAATTAATAGATTAGCAGCAACAACTAGTAATATAACAAAGCTATAGAACTTGGTAAAAGAAAATTAATATTATTTGAATATAAGCCTTGTTCGTAGGTTCAGTGTACTAATCAGTAGTGTGACAGTTGGTTTGATCAGCAAAACAGTTTGTAAGTTGCCAACAGGTGTATGTGACACAGAACATAGACACAACAAAAAAAAGAATGATTTGTTTTCCAGGTAGGATTTACAGAACGTCAACCTACTGCTCAGAAAGGTGTGTGATAATTTGGAATAGTTTAATAGGAATTTCTGATTTAACATACCTAGGCCACTACAGTCATAGGTAACGATAGCCATAGAAAGTGAAACCATGAATATGAGGGATAATTGAAATCACATAGAATAAAATACACAGTCTTAAATTTCACATCTACATGGACTTATATCTTCTCAAGAAACAATTCATATTTCAAAATTGCCTAATTTCAATCATCACTTGTCATCTTTAGACCATCGTATGACACAAGACTGCTTCAACTCTTCTCTATCATGAAGGGAATTCTTCAACTTTCCTCCATGTTTACAGAGTATACCTTCTTTTGTGATGTTTGCTGTAAGACCATACAATTTATTCTTAGAGATTGCTCAAAGACTTAAATGTAACTTTGTACAAACTGTGTCTAGATTCAGATGCCCCATGGGACTGTGGTCACTTTTATTGATTCAAAGTCTTCTAATCTTGGCATTATACCTAGAATATTCTCCTCTATTCCAACAGGTGCCATTTAATCCCCTCAGACACCGCCACCATAACCCTGCTCAGATTACCTTTGATGCCACTTTAAATGGAAATGATGGGTCATTTGATATATTAACAGTGGGAAGTCCAGGGTAGGTTAAGTAGTGTCTGGAAAACCTGACACACTCTCACTACTTTTAGATGAATATAATTCTTCATTCAAAATGTGAAGTATGATAACCCAAGACAATCCCTCCAATGTTTTAGAAGTAATACACTGATATTAATAAGTTAATTTAATAAGTTAAAATAATTTTAAATTAAAAAGAGTGGAAAATTAGAGGGAGATAGATTCTATAGTATAGATTTGTATTGTTTTCTTAAACTTTGTTAAGCCTTAAATACTTCTCATCAAGAATTGATGGTTTCTTCAATATTATAAATTTTTAAAATAGTTGAAATTGTTAAGACTGATAGCAATAATGAAAAATACATCCAAGTATTTCTGGAAATATGAATCGATTATCATATGACTAATAGTAAGCCGTTTAAACCAACAGTCTTTTGGTAAATCAGTTGGTAATATTAAAGAAACCTGTGTTTATCTCATACATTTTATTAAGGACTGGAGAGCTAAGTACACGTACTCCCAAAGCTGACGACCCCGATTCAGATGATGCTGTACTCTTTTTTTTTTTTTTTTTTACTAGCAGCACATTATCTTCTACTCAATCTTTTCTTTTTTTTTTTTTTTTTGATACTTAATTTACATTTCCAATGTTTCCCCTTTTCTGGGTCTCCTCTTTGGAAATCCCCTCCCTATCCCCGCCTCTATGAGGGAATTCCACCTCTCACCCACCCGCCCACTTATCCCCATATTCCTGCCTTGACATTCCCCTTTACTGGGGCCTCTAACATCCTCAGGCCCAAGGGCGTCTGCTCTCTCCCTGATGGCCATCGAGGTCATCCTCTGCCACATATGTGGTCCAAACCATGGATCCATAGATGTGTATTCTTTAGTTGGTGGTCCAAACTCCAGGACGACCAGGGAGGGGGGGTCAGGCCCATTGACGCTCTTGCTCCCTCCATGGGGCTGCAAATTCCCTGAGCTCCTTCAGACCTTCCTCCAACTCCTCCATCTGGGACCTCACTCTCAGTCCAGCGGTTACTGTTAAGTGAAACTTGGGCATTCTGAACTTTTGGGCTAATATCCGCTTATCAGTGAGTACATACCATGTTCCTTCTTTAGTGACTGAGTTACCTCGCTCAGGATGATATTTTCAAGTTCCATCCATTTGCCTGCAAATTTAATGAAGTCATTGTTTTTAATAGCTGAGTAGTACTCCATTGTGTAGATGTACCAC
>CM052716.1:32077270-32097116 GCA_028551405.1 Uromys caudimaculatus | reverse complement strand
TTTTAGCTCCACGTTAGTTTTGTGCATTTCCTTTGTTTGTTTGTTTGTGTTTTCTTGAAATTCTGCCTGTTTGATTGAGTTTTCCTGTAATTCTTTAATGTATTTTTGTATTTCCTCTTGAAAGGCTTCTAGTTGTTTATCTCTGTTCTCTTGTATTTCTTTAAGGGTGTTATTCATTTCTTTCTTCACATCTTCTATCATCATCATGAGAAATGATTTAAAATCTTAGTCTTGCTTTTCTGGTGTGTTGGGGTATCCAGGGCTTTCTGTGGTGGGAGAGCTGGGTTCTGATGGTGTTGAGTACTCTTGGTTTCTGTTCTTTATGTTCTTACCCTTGCCTTTTGCCATCTTGTTGACTCTGATGTTAGCTGATCTTACTCTGTCTGGTTGTGGCTTGCCCGTCCTGCAGGCCTCTGTGTCAGTACTCCTTGAAGACCAGCTCTCTCTGAGAGGTGTTTGGGTTTGGAGAGCTGTTGCACAGGGTCCGCTCTGAGGTGCAGAAAGAAATCAAAATGATCTTGTCCCCAGCTGTCCCTTGGTTCCTATGCCCTGAAGGCTCTGCAAGGGTCCCTCTTGATCCAGTGAATTTGAACAGAAGTGATGGTTTTGCCTGTGCTCAAAGGTGTGTCAGCACTCCTGGGATACCTGCTCTCTCCTGGAGCCCTGTGGCCCAGGCTGAGGTCCCCAGGCACAGGCCCCTGGTGGCCCAGGCGGAGGTCTCCACCCACAGATGAAACTGGAAGGTTCGGAGTTTTTCTGTCTCCGGGTTCTCAGGCCCTGGATCTCGGTGGATCCGGGCGGGTCTGGGTGAGAGGTGTTGCTCCCCTTAATCCCACTCACAGCTTTTCCAAGCTCCTGGGAGGGTAGCTTTCTCCAGAGCTGGTTGGCTATGGCGATGCTGTACTCTTGATGAGCATTAAGTAGGCTCTGTACAGGGTTATTTTCTGGGTTATCAATTTTATATTTGTTAGAACTGTATAGATTATAAAACAATCTCTTATGGATTTTTTTCCCTGCAAATCCTACCACAGGTTAGATAGGCCTGCTTTTCTACTCACCTTGAGAATTTGGCTTCGCTGCATGAGTTCATATCTTTGGATCTCTGGCTTCTGTTGTTTTTCTGCTGCATCATACCTTCCAAAAAATTGAATGAAACTGAATTGAATATCCAATGTTCTTATTTTCTTTGACTTTTATAACTGTTCTTTGTGATTTCTCAACATAAAGTAAATAATCATGAATCTCTAATTTTGTTTTATCTTTATTAAACATTTTATTTATTTATATTCCAAATGTTGGCCCCCTCCCACTTCCCCCCTTCCCTTCCCCTCTGAGAGGGTGCCCCGCTGGGCTTCCCCATTCTCTGGGGCATCAAGTCTCTACAGGATTAGGCGCATCCTCTCCCACTGGAGCCAGACAGGTGGTGGCCTCAGACCAGCCTGTGTATGCTCTTTGGTTGGTGGCTTAGTCTAGGAGCTGAACTCCCCACGGTCCAGGTTAGTTGACACTGTTGGTCTTCCTGTAGGGTTGTTATCCCTACAGGAACACATGAGTCTGTGTTCCAGACTCATATAAGTGCATCATATACAATTTTGAAGTTAATAGACTTTCCAGCCAATCACTTTAATATACTGAAGAACTTTGCTCCTAAGCTATGAGCTGCATTTAAATGTGTAATTTAATGCATTTGTTTTTCTTTTTCATGTGCCATTTATTATGTTGAGCCCTGGAGATATAAAAATGAGTAACCCAGAATCTGTTGTAAGAGAGTCCATGATGTAATACAGAGTTAAGGGGAGGAACTATTTACTTTGGAATATATGTTAAAGAGGTGTTGCCTTCCATAAAGAACCTAATAGAGTGAATTCTTCAATAGCTGCCATATTTGGCTACCCTAACACTGGGGTTTCTGAAAACTGTATTCTTTGAAGGTAAAAGTTTAGAACAAAATTTCAACCTCTCAGTTTTCTCTGCTTAATTATGAAAGCATTGTATTTTCTGCATTTTATCATCTACCCCTTGGATTTCCTCCCCTAAGACCCAAAAAGAGATGCGGAAAATAGTATATAAAAATAACATAACAATTGCACATTTTATCTTTCAAAGATGCACAAAACAATTTTTTTCTTAACAGAGGGATTAACATAAAATTGATAACGTTTTTATGAGTAGGACTTGGTGTTCAGTTTGCCTCAATAAATATCTACCTTTATCTATGTGAACGCGAAAGAGAGAATTCAGTCTTGAGAGGTAGGTAGTCTGTTGCTTCCTACCTCAAGACACTGGACTTTTTTTGATTTGGCAATTTATATTCAGACAGAGATTTATATAACTTGACCTGTACCTCAAACCATTGAGTACAGATTTAGTTACATCTCTAGTCTTTCAGGGTCTTGAGGACATTTCACATCTCAGTTTCCCCTACTCTGAGCCAATTCCATACTGAGTCGCTTTTTCTATCCTAATGGCTCTGTTTCCCTGGAGAATCCTAATGAATGAACTAGTGCTTTCTTTTATAAATAACTGTTTACTAATAATTGAAATAAACACCTCCCAATTCTATCATCTAGTAATTTTATTATTTCCTGTGTTTAAATGTAAATGTATACTTAGATTATGATTGATTAAGATTTTAAAAATGAACTAAACAGAGAATTCTCAACTGAGGAAACTCAAAGGGCTGAGAAGCACCTAAAGAAATGCTCAACATCCTTAGTCATCAGGGAAATGCAAATCAAAACAAGTCTGAGGTTCTACCTCACACCAGTCAGAATGGCTAAGATCAAAAACTCAGGTGACAGCAGATGCTGGTGAGGATGTGGAGAAAGAGGAACATTCCTCCACTGTTGGTGGGACTGCAAGCTGGCACAACCACTCTGGAAATCAGTTTGGCGGACCCTCAGAAAAATGGACATAATACTATCTGAGGACCCAGCTATACCTCTCCTGGGCATATACCCAGAAGATGCTCCAACATGTAATAAAGACACATGCTCCACTATGTTCATAGCAGCCATATTTATAATAGCCAGAAGCTGGAAACAACCCAGTTGTCCCTCAACAGAGGAATGGATACAGAAAATGTGGTACATTTACACAATGGAGTACTACCCAGCTATTAAAAACGACTTCATGAAATTCACAGGCAAATGGGTGGAACTTGAAAATATGATCCTGAGTGAGATAACTCAGTCACAAAAGAACAAACACGGTATGTACTCACTGATAAGTGGATATTAGCCCAAAAGTTCAGAATACCAAAGATTCAGTTCACAGCAACCATTGGAATGAGCGTGGGGTCCCAGATGGAGGAGTTGTAGAAGGGACTGAAGTAGCTGAGGGACTTTGCAGCCCCATGAAGGGAGCAACAGTGTCAACTGGCCTGACTTCCCAGTGCTCCCGGAGACTGAACCACCAACCAAAGAATACACATGGAGGGACCCATGGTTTGGACCACATATGTGGCAGAGGAGGGCCTTGTTGGCCATCAGGGGGAGGAGAGCCTCTTGGGCCTGAGGGTGTTAGATGCCCAGTATAGGGGAATGCCAGGAAGGAAAGACGGGAGTGGGTGGGTGGTGGGGGAATACCCTCATAGAGACAGGTTGGAGGGGGGAATGGGATAGGGGGTTTCCAAAGGGGAGACCTGGAAAGGGGAAAACATTTTAAATGTAAATAAAGTATCAAAAAAAAAAGATTTAAAAAATGGATTCCCTTACTTTTGGACTCAAGCTATATTAAAATTCAATATATAAATGAAAACAATTAAATAAATATAAGCAAATATATTTGTGATACTATGAACTATTATTATTCATTCTTTAAATATACTTAAGTTAGGCTAATTGAGAAAAGGTGGCATTTCAAACTTTAATTATGAACATATTATATATAAGAATATATAATATAATATCTTGTTGCTAATTTCTTCTTTTAAAAAGTACAGAAATAACAATCCAAAACATTCATCTGGGTTTAATAACTCCATATTAAAAACTTTAACCAGGACACAACCGCCACCCTCTTTCTTGTGAGCTCACCCATATAAATTCCTTTCAATTCGTATTCCTACTGAAGGTCACAGGGGGTGGGGGGTAGGGATCTGGAACATTGTGACTTTTATTTTAACCAACTCTATTACACCTCTGAAAGGCTGTGTGCACACTAGTTGAATTTTTCAACTGCGGAATGCATCTTTGTAGAGTTTGTTCGTCTGAAATTCAACAGGACAAACATTTGATTTTTGCTTAGGCCATTCTATGACATTTAATAGCTTGTCTTCAGTGGTTTGTCTCTGTTAAAATATGGATATGAAATATGTGCATATATGTGTGTATGCATGCATGCATATATACTATGCAAACTGGAGTACTAAAACAAATGCAATTTTTAAAGGAAATAAAATAGAAATGTGTGAACTATTGCAAAGTATAATAGTTGAACCAGACTTCAACTATTGAAAGGTCAATGCTGTTTTGCGAGACCTTGATTTTTATATATTATACAGCTCTGTGTGTGTGTGTGTGTGTGTGTGTGTGTGTGTGTGTGTGTGTGTGTGTGTTTGTGTTCTATCAAGTTGCAATGTACATGAGTTGCAGTGAAGTACATGTCTTTATGTTGCAGTCATATCTTTAAAAAAAAAAAATGACACTAAGACATTGCATACTATGGGAAACCCAAACTAGAAAAGATTTAATTCTTTTCTGAAAATAACAGTACTTACTCTCTTAGGTACTTTTGTCCACCTTACTTCCAAAATGTAACTCAAAAACTCTAAAACAGAAATCTCTTTTATTCAAATATGGTGGTATATACTACATACTGACAACAGCAATGAAAAGAACAAGAACTCCACTTTTATTTACACTATTTTCTTCAAAGAAGTTTCAGGTCCGCTATTTAACTGATCACACAAATTTCTCAGAATGGAAAATTAACAAGAAAGATGACACTAGGACCCACTTGTGTCACAGCCCAGGGAAGATCATTCATTTAAAGCTCAGCAGTAATACCTCCTCCATTAACCCCACAATTCAACTTCCTTTCCTTTTCATGATAGGATCACAGTTTTATAAGGGGTTGAGAGTAGGATGGGGGAATGAGCAGCTTAACACTGCAACAGAGAAAGACGGGCCCCAAACCTCTAACCAGAGTGTAGACAACGAGGAAGAGGCCTCGTGCATGCACACCCATGCTCTGGCTTCAGTCTTTTTCTAAGAATTCGTGTTAACAAGGATCAGTCATTTGAAGCTCCTGCTGGGACACTAACACCAGGAGGAATCTGAAATTAGTACTGCTTACTACTTCTGCTTAAGAAAGCAGAGGATGAGCTCCCTGGAAATGCCTCCTCAATCCTAAAGGCCTACTTGGTTGCAGGGTTCTGGGCAGAGCATTCTGAAAAGGCAAGAGGAACTTATAGAAAAGTAAGGCCAGACTTGTAAGTAGTCCCTCTGGTTCTAAGTCAGAGCCACAGGACATTCTTTCCACACCCATATTGGGTTCAGAAAGCACTTTCCAGCCTGTCTACAGGGGAATGCACGTGGGCATGTGCTGAACCCTACCACGACATCATCCCAGAGAGCCGAGATCTGGCCAGGGGATCAGGCAATCTGTCCTGCTTTGGGGAGAGGTTTTTGGAAAGTCTGAGTATAGGGATGATAGGTCTTAAGAAGGGTAAAGGAGACAGGCACAGTGACGCACGTTTAAATGGATAAAGACTCTTACCCTACAACCATGGTGACCTGAGTTGGATCCCTGGGACCCATGTGAAAATGAAAGGAGACAAGTTTTCCTCTAACCCCCATATATGTTCTATGTATAATACACCCATCATGCACACATACAATATACTTTTTTTTTTTCATTTTCTTTTTCTTACGGGAAAATGGAAATAAACAAGGTGGGACTTCATTTGCTTGGCTTGGCATGTGAAGAGCCAGTGTGGGCCAGTCACGGTGGTACAGTGTTCATCTCAGCACTTATTAAGCAGAGGCAGGAGGATCTCTGTGAGTTAGAGGGCTTGGTCTACATAGCAAGACCTTGTCTCAAAGAGAGAATGATGGAGCACCAGCTTGGGTGGTAGCATTAAGGGCTATCTGAGGATTATCTTGAAGTGCCCAGCCAGCAGGTCTATCTATACCTCAGGATGACACAAGAGCCCAAGAGTTTTGTGGTACAGCTTGACTCTGTCCCTATTCATGGCCCCTTTCCATAATGGCTCTAGACCAGTGCTCATCACTCGAACTTTCTGCAGCTACAGCCACTGACCACAAGCATTTGAAACATAACTATCCAACTAAAAAGTATATTTTAATTTAATCAGCACAATTTAAAATTGTGTGGAGCCAGTCTGGTCTACAGAGCAAGCTCTAGGCTAGTGAGGGATACACAGTGAAACCCAACCTCAAAAATAAATAAGTAGAAATAATTGTAGGGCCAAGGGAGTGGCTCAGTGTAAGAAAGCATCTGTTTAGCTTGTACTCAATATCCAGCACCAAGAAAAAAAGGGATGGGGAGGTGAGAAAGGTCGGTTGCACTGGTTCATGGCTGTTCCATTAAACAAGGCAGCCACTTTGATAGATTTTGTTTTGACAGTCACTTTGGATGTCCCCCTAATAATCAGGTTACATCCTTAGGGAAGACACAGGAACCCAGGGTTCTGCTTTGTGTGCCTACTCCTGCCCTGAAACACAGTGGCACTGCTACCTTGAGCTGCCCTACGACCATGCTGATGACGCCCCTATCTGGTGTAGGTTGATGGTCCTGCGCCGTGATACTAAGCTGACTTTTCTGGAATGGAAGGCTTGATAATTTCTCCACAATGGTAGTTTTCCCCTGGAACTGCTGTCTTTCCCATGTAAGCCAGGATGCATCAATGTAAATTGTGCCTAGCTGGGTTCTGTTGTTATCAAATAACTGATAGTGACACTGAATAAAGCTGGATCCAATCTGCTCCCAAACTGGCTTGTCTCCCATCCTGGAGAGTCACCCACCTTACTGAGATCCATGGGGCTGGCACTATGGTGGCAGCCACAGCCATAATTCAACTTTCAATGACACTTTCTTCAGAATTTTGCAGTTTTATATTATACAGCTGTAGTTAGTTTGCCACTGTTATCTCTTGGCTGGGTCTCTGCCATTTGTTTTCTATTTAAACAAAATTACAAAAGTGAAAAATGTTTTGGAGAAGACAAGATGGAGGGAAATGCACAAGACCTAATGATATAGGGATTTGTAAGTTCCCAAATGTATCTTCATCTGAGACTAAAGTATTAAATGCATCAGTGAATGTTTTGTGGATATCACTGTCTCGCCACAGATGACATTTGATTTGTACTATACTAAGTATTCAATAAATACCACTGAGTTGAAATAAAAGAATTTAAATTTAGAAATTACCTTACTATAAAATCTATAACCAGCAGGAAACTCCAGACAGGAAAGCGGGTAGGTTAACTGGAGGTCTTCCTCTCTCCCTGATTTGCTCCAAATCTAATTCCATAGTCTTACACATACCCACACACACAGACACACACGCACACACTCAGAGACACACACACATTGGTTTATCACAGCTCCCAAATGGTGGTGGTATAACTGGATGGAGACATGTAGAAGAATTCAAACAGATCTATACTTAAGTCACTACACAAAACTCAACTTCAAATAGATCAAAGACTTCCACATAAAGCCAGATACAATGAAGCAGATGGAAGAAAAAGTGGGGTACAGCCTTGATCTCAGTGGCACAGGAAAAGACTTTCTGAAGAGAACACCATTAACACAGACACTAAGATCAACAATTAATAAAGGGTACCTCATGAAACTGAAAAGCAAAGGATACCATCTGTCAAACAAAATGGCAGCCTACATAATGGGAAAATATTTTACCAACTACATATTTGATAGAGGACCAATATACAAAATAAAGAAAGAACTAAAAAAAAATACCCTAGTCAAATAAACTAATTAAACATTAGGTACACCTCTAAACAGAGAATTCTCAAAAGAGGAAACTCAAATAGGCAAGAAACAGTTTTCAAAAATCTTCAACACCCTAAAGCCATCAGGAAAATCAAAATCAAACCTTGATCATCTTACACCTGTCAGAATGGCTAAGATCAATAAAACAAATGACAGCTCATGCTGTAAATGATGTGGAGTAAGGGGTGCATCATGCATTGCTGTTGGAAGTTCAAACTTGTACAGAAATACAAACGTGTGCTTGCTATAGTAATCAGTATACCAGTCCCTCAGAAAGACAGGAATCAATACCTCATGATCCATCTATAACAAACTTGAGCTTGTAGCCAAAGGACATCATATTTACTACCAGAAATATGATGAGATACTTGCTCAATCATGTTTATTGTTGTTCTGTTCATAATAGCTGGAAATTGGAAACAACCTAGATGTCCCTCAACAAATAGATTGATAAAGAAAGTGTGATACATTTATACAATGGGATAATAATCAGCTGTTAACAAAATTAAATCATGAAATGCACAAGTAAATAAATGAAACAAGACAAAAAGCATCATCTGAATGAGATAACCCAGAGCCACAAAGAATAATATAGTGTATTTTCACTTATATGTAGATTTTTAACTGTTAAATCAGTGATAACCAAGCTACAGTCCAGAGAACTACAGAGGTTATGACTAGGTGGGACAGATATGTCTTCCTAGGAAAAGGGGAAAGAAAAAGGGGAGTTGAGGGCAGGGTAATGAGAGAGCCGAGGGATGAAAGAGAGTAATAACTGAGGTAATATGGAAAGACAGCTAAGATTAAGGGCCATTTGAGGGGAAGTATAGAAATCTATCACAAAGAAGTTTTCTAAAATTTATACATATTTATGAAGGCAATCTAAATGAAATCACCAAATGACAAGGAAACAAAGCCCCGAGTGGACACTTCTTACCAAATGAAGTTTCCAGCAACAGGATTGGGTTACACCTAATTGGCCAAAGTTGGCCAAAGGGGTCCCATGTGAGCCCCAAAACAACCTAAGGTGCTGACAATACTATGCTGATGGCAAGGCCCTATTGCTGAAGACAACATCTATACCACTCCCTGAACATAGAGAAGTTGAGCTGGTATCTACTTAAAGCCTTCACACCTACAGGCTATCATCTTTGGTACATGAAGGTACTCTACATAGTACAAAAGAAAAACCACAAACACTACCCCAGCAAAAACAACAACAACAAAAACAAAAACAAACAAAAACAAAAACAAAAACAGATAACTTTGAGCTACAATGGTGTCCTACCTGGAAGATATGCTAATGCAGTAGTGGCACAAAGCTCGTGGAAGTAACCAACCAGTATCTTATGTTCCTGAGAACTCACTCCACAAGAATGGTTACATACCTGTCACTAGCCAGATAACCAGGGACCTGGGGTAAAACCAGATGCTACTCTTCTACTAAAATGATTCCTAATGAAATTCTTCTATACTCATAGATCAGTGCCTTGCTCAGCTATCATCAGAGAAGCTTCTTTTACAACAGATGGGAACAAATACAGAGTCCCACATCCAGACATTATATGTTGAGAGTGAGAGACCTTGGAACACTCAGTCCTAAATGGGATGGCTCCATCACATCCTTCCACCCAGAACTCAGTGAACTGTTTGAAAGATGAGACAGAATAAGTGTAAGAGTCAAGAGGTTGGAGGACACCAAAGAAACAAAGCCCTCTAAATCAATCAGATTGCAGCCCAATAAGCTCACAGAGGCTGAGGCAGAATGCACAGGGCCTGCACGGGACCTTTTGATACTATTATGGTTTCCAGTTTAGCATTTTTATGGGTTTCCTCATTGTGTAAACGAATGGATCTCTATGTCTATTTTTATTTCTTGTGCCTTTTCTTAGACTCTTTCCTCTTTATTTTGTCCTGTTCAGATGTGTTAGTTTTTATTTTATCTTATTATTATAACTTAGAAACCTGTTTTTTTTTTCCTATTGAAAGACTTTAAGGGGATGTATCAGGATGGTAGGGTAAGTGAGTAGGAACTGGAGGGAGGGTAAATGTAATAATAAATTTATTGTACTCTTCTCTCATAAAATACATCTTAACTACGATGTCCCCTCTTTTCACTCTTCCCAGACTCTCTCCACCACTTCCTCTCTCCCCTAGGTCCACTGCTAATCTGTTTTTCTTCAGAAAAGAGCAGGCTTCCCAGGGATATCAATTGAATACTGCATAAGAAGTTACAATAAGACTAGGCACCGCCCTTCATATCAAGGCTGAAAGAGACAACCCAGGAGGAGAGGGTTCTCAAGAGCAGACAAAAGAGTCAGAGACACCCCCACTTTCACTTTTAGGAATCTCACATGAACATCAAGCCACACAATCATAACATAAATTTTAAATATAAAGGAAAATAATCCATAAGTATATAAGAGGAAAAAGGAGAGGAAAGCTTAGGAGGATACGAAGTTGATGTGGCCCAAACCCCTCTTACAACATCCTTATGGAAAATGAGCCGAGAAGTTTCTACTCTTTTAAGTATCTGAAATATTGGAAGGAAGTAGGAATCATCTGGCTCACATGTGCACCCGATGCTCTCCGGCAATTACACGTTTAAGATTTTATTTGTTTTTATTTCACGTGTGTGGTTGTTTTGTTTACATGCATACTTGTGCAGCAGATGTGTACAGTGCCTACTGAGGTCAGAAGAGAACATGGAATCCTGGGGGGCTGGAGTTTAAGATGGTTGGTAGCTACCATGTGGGTGCTGGAAACTGAATCCAAGTCCTCTAAAAGAACGAGTGTTCTTAACCACTGAGCCATCCCTCTAGCTCCTGATCATGAGACTTTTACATTTCATTTTCAAGATGAAAGTTGTGTTTTTAGTTTAATCTTTTTGTTGTATTTTTACTCACTTTAAAATTTTTTTGTAGAATTTGTAGGATTTTTGGTCATATTCCTTCCCTACCCCATGATCGCCCAGAGACTCCCCACTTCTCTGCCATCTGCTTTCATGCTCTATTTAAGATAAACAAATAAATAAAAATAAAACAAAAAAATCGAAACCATTACAACAACAAAGCACACGAAATTTTTTTATGTTGATAAACTGCTCCTGATCATGAAGCCCACTGTGTAATGTGGTTATTATACCCAGTGTCACTCCATTGGTGAATACTGAGTTTTCCTCTCCCAGTTGCCAATTTTAAGTAGTTTCTTATTTAGGGATGGGATGTGTGCCCACCTCTCTTTCTCCATGCTGAGATTTTAAATTACTTGAATTTGTATAGGCCTTGTGATAATGTTTTTTGGGGGTTTTGTTGTTGTTGTTGTTTGTTTGTTTTGTTTTGTTTTGTTTTGTTTTAAAATTCTTGATTATACACTGCAATGAGACTGTGAATATATTACACTTGTCTAGAGAATTCTGCTTTACAGTAAAACACTGGCTAAATCTTTAGTGGCATTTATTTTTGCGTCTCTTTGGGTTTATAGAACATTACCTTTTTATTTCTAGCAACGTTTGTTTACTTTACTTGATTTGAGACAAGGGTCTCATTCTGCAGCCAAAGCTAGAGTAAGATTCACTATGTAGCCCTTGCTTTCAACTCACTGTAATCCTTCTGTCTCAGCCTCCCATGTAATGGGATTATGGGTATGAGGCTGTTTGCTTTCAGTAGATTTGAAGAACTCTCTCTTTCTTATGAATAACATTTTTAAATGGTTGACTTTTCGGTTAAGGTCAGCATCCTCAAGTCTAAGGGAAGGGGGAATAGGATGAAGAACTCTGGAAGAGGGGACTGGGAGGGGCAACATTTGGGATGTAAATAAATAAAAATAATTAATTAAAAAAGATAGTTGACTTTTAGCTGGCCAGTGGTGGCGCACGCCTTTAATCCCAGCACTCAGGAGGCAGAGGTAGGCGGATTTCTGAGTTCGAGGCCAGCCTGGTCTACAGGTTCCAGGACAGCCAGGGCTACAGAGAGAAACCCTGTCTCGAAAAAAACAAAGAAAAACAAAACAAAAAACAAAACACAAGCAAAAAAAAAGATAGTTGACTTTTCTTATTTTATTAATACTATAATATTCTACTTGAACATTCTTTAATTATTGAGTTTGCAAATAGCTATTAAATTTTAAAGATCTTTTTGGCATATACCTTTTCAAGGCTCTAAATTGATTGCTGGACATTCATTTGTACCCCATAATATTTGATAGTGGTATTTGTTTCTAGATATCGATTATGACATATTATGAAAATACTAATTTTATCATTATATTATATCTGAGTATGTTTAGATTGGTGTCATTAATTCATTCAAACAGAATTAACCTAAAGCATGATTAGCATCATGTTTGTTTGTGCCTACCCATTCAACTCTGCAACACAGAAGAGATCAAATTCCATAAAGAATCTACCGGACACTGAATACTCTATTTGGAAAAAAAGTCACTGTAAATACAGAACTATAAATTTGTTACAATTTTATTTTCTTGAGACTGTGGGTATAGTTCAGTTTTGAAACCAATTGCTAAGCATACAAGGCTGTATATTTGATTATAATCAGTACAAGAATAAAAAGGTAAAAGTATTCTCATTTTATAGTTGATAGTCATGTATGCCTTCAAAATTTCTCTACATTCCTTGTGAATATTATCCTTAACTATTATATTATGGTATTCCTTACACGTAATAAAAAGTTCCCATAAGGCCTATTTTATATGTAAGTAGGCCTATATGATTATTATTCTCATTATTATTACTTAAGAACATGTGTATGTTTCTGTGTGAGCATATGCCACAGGTGTACAGTCAGACCTGGGATTCCGCAAGAGGGTTTCATTTCCCCTGGAGCTAGAGGTACAGGCAGTTGTGAGCTACCTAACAATGTTGCTACAACCAAACCCGGGTCTTCTGACAGAGCAGGAAACCCTCTTAAATACTAAGCGATCTCTCCGGCTCTGCCTACTTCTATTTTCATTTTGCTAATAACCCTCTCTCCATACAATGAAAACCATTAAACGCAGTTTAACCCACTACCTACAGCCCTTTATTGCTATATATAAGTTTCCTGGACATAGCAGGGTCATGCTTTCAAGATTTTTTCCAGTAATTTTTTATTTTTATTATCTTTACATCCCAATCACAGCCCCCTCCTTCCTCTTCTCCCAGTCCCACCCCAAGCTCCCCTTGGGTACCACCCCACGCTGAGACATCTAGTTCCAGCAGTACAAGGCATATCCTCTCTCACTGAGGCCCAACTAGGTAATCCCGGTAGGGGAAGGGGATCCAATGCCAGGCAACAGAGTCAGCGACAGCCTCCTCTCCAGTTGTTAAAGGACCCAGATGAAAAACAAGCTGCACATTTGCTACAAATGGGGGGAGGGGTAATATCATCCCTGCATGCTTTTTGGTTGGTGGTTCAGTCTCTGTGAGCTCCCCTGGGCCCAGGTTAGGTGACTCTGTGAGTCTTATTGACCCCTCTGGCTGGCACAATTCTATCCTCCACTCTTCCACAAGACTCCTCAAGCTCTGCCTGATATTTGGCTATGGGTCTCTGCATCTGTTTCTATCCACTTATGGACAAAGCCTCTCAGGAGACAAGTTATGCTAGGCTCCTGTCCACAGAATACCATTAACTGTGCCAGGGGTCGTCTCTCTCACTTAGAATGGATCTCAAGTTGGGGCAGCCATTGGTTGGAACAGTCATTGGTTGTTCCCTCAGTCTCTGCTCCAACTTTGTCCCTGCTAACCTTGTAGGCAGGACAAATTTGAGGTTGAAAGTTTTTTTTTTAATTTGGAATTTTTTATTGTTTGAGGATTTCATACAGGCATATGTTGTGTTTTGACCAAATTCATCTCTTAACCTGTCTTTCAATTCATCCCCTATTCTCCTCTCACCAATTTCTTCTCCCATCTTCATGTGTCCTTCTTTTAAACTCATGTGCATAGGTATAGGACCATCTCCTGGAGCATGCAGTAGCCCTGCAAGGATCTCATCCCTAAAGAAAACTAACTCTCCCTACCCCAACAGCCATCAGTTGGCAATAGCTCCTCAGCTAAAAGTGGAAACTTATGAGCCCCTCCCCAACCCATACTAGGATTTTGGCTGATCTTCTGCATGTTTTATGCATGTAGTCACAGCCACTGTGAGGTCATGTGTACAACAGCCCTATCTATTCAGCAAATATCACTGCACTGTAGGTGTACACTGCCTCCAGCTCTTACAGTTTATCTGTCCCCTCTTCCAGGATGACCCCTGAGCTTTACGGAATGTGACATAGATGTCCCATTTAGAACTAAGCACTGCACAGTCTCTTATTCTCTGCATGTTGGCCAGTTATGGACTCTCTATTTTGGGGCTCCCGAGGCTACATTTTGGAGTGAAGAGGAAAACATTTATTTTGCTTATACATCCATATAACAGTTCATCATCAAAGGTAACTGTGACAGGGACTCAAACAGGGAAGAAACCTGGAAGCAAAGGAGTGGCCATGGAGTGCTGCTTACTGGATTGCTCTTCATGGCTTGCTCAGCCTGCTTTCTTATAGAACCCAGGATCACCAGCCCATAGAAGGCACTACCCAAGTGATCTGGTCCCTCTCACATCATTTATTAATCAAGAAAATGTATGTGTCTTGCCCACAGCCCAATCTGATGGAGGGTATCTTTTAAATTGAGGTTATCTCTTCCAATTTGAAGGTGGAGGCAGAGCTGGGAAAGAAGTCTCCACCCTGGAAAAGAGCAAGTCACTGTCTGACACTAGAGTGTTCATCTCCATGTTTCTAATAGCAAGTATAGGAGCCAAATGTTTAAAATAAGGAAAGCATAAAAATGAAAGTACTATTGGTAGAAAAATTCTAGACAGATAGGATGAACAAGCGATGTTAGAAAGTACATGATGTGAGTTCCTAAAAGCTGCTTACGGTGGCCTGTGCAGAAATTGGCATCTAGAAATGGTGGCATCCGAGGCCATATGTTTGGAGTGGGTGAACTTCCTTGAAGTCTTTCACCTGCTGTTGTAGGCTCTAGGGATCAGTCTTTTAGACCAGTGCTTTTATTGTGAGTCTTCTCTTTCTTCCTATAAGTTGATCATGTTCTCTCTCTTACGAAGACAGGGTAGACTCCAGTTGAAAGTGCAGCGTGATGGTAGCCGTGTCGGGCTCAGAACAGAAGACTGATAAGAACTGGCTTGCTTTCCTACTTCCTACAGATTACAAGAGAGTAAATAGACTCAGTTTGGTACACTGAATGCGTATGAACTGCCACAGAGCAAAGAAAATCTGATAAACTTCCATAACATGTTTACTCCAGAATTAATTTTAAAATAATTCTCAGTTCTCCAACGCTGAGTTCTGCCTGTTTGCTTTCTCCTGCCTAAAGGCCTTCTGGTTGACTTATGAAGTACTTTCTATTCTATGAATTTCTTCAAATTGTGTCCTCTTCATGTGCTGATACATTATTTGTTATCATTTTTTTATGACATAGAAGATAAAATATCTTCCCAATGGGTAACTTACAACCAAAGTCTTTGTTCTCCTTTTTGCAATATCCAGGAAGACATTTTTTTCCTCAGAAAAATATCACTTCTTCATTGGAAACGCTGCCTCTCACCCTTTGTCTCCTCGATTCACAAATATTGTCATACCTAAAAATTTTGATTCTAACCCCAATTCAGCTATCCTTTCAACAATTATCGCCCTTCCCTCCTCACTCTTATTTTTCCAGCCAGCTTCTTCCAAGTAAACGATATTTGTGGTGTTCAGTTTCCACTCCCAAACCATTGTTAATCCCTTAAAATCTGACTTCAGTCTTTGTCACTCAGCAGAAACCCTTCTTTCAACAGTCATTAAAGGAAAGACAAACTGCCAAGTGTAACATTGTTTTGTTTTCCATTTTCTCAGCTTCTCAGTGGCATTGAAGATTTCCAGATTACTTACTGGTTCCTTTGGATTCTAGTTCCAGCTGTAACACTGCTTCCATATCTCTGTTTACCTGGTCCCTATCATCCTGTAAACACAGGTTTTTACTTAGGATGTGTTCTTCTAAATATCCATTAGAAACCTAAGAATGGTTCCTGTCATAACCTCATAAACCCAGATACTTAGCGTCTTTCCAAAGCTAATTTCCATCTGCAATAGCCAGCCTATCTCTCAAGCATCACTAAGGCCTAGTCTTGTTTTATATCTAGTCCTAGTCAAAGTAAATTATTGTCAGTTCTTAAACACCTCCTGAACGTTTGCTGTCTACATTCATTGCTTTTTACTCTGTACGTTCCCTACAGCCTAGAACTTTTTTATGTGCACATATCATCACAATGTTTTTCTACAGTATGAATGCTAAACACATATACCTCTTTCCATAATGATTATAACTATTCTAAGTTCTAAATATTTAGTTCATTTTGTCTCAAAGTCAACCCTTTGTGACAATACTAAAACCACCCTCCGACTGTTCCACATCCCACACCTCCTCCCCACCCCCCTGTCTCCACGAGGATGTTACCACCACCCACCACCCGCCCCACCAGACCTGCAAACTCCCTGGGGCCTCCAGTTTCTTGAGGGTTAGGTACATCTTCTCTGACTGAACCCAGACCCAGCAGTTCTCTGCTGTATATGTGTTGGGGGCCTCATATCAGCTGGTGTATGCTGGCTGGTTGGTGTTCCAGTGTTTGAGAGATCCCAGGGGGTCCAGGTCAACAGAGACTGCAGTCCTCCTACAGGGTAGCCCTCCTCAGCTTCTTCCAGATTTTCCCTAATTCAACCACAGGGGTCAGCAGCTTCTGTCTATTGATTGGGTGCAAATATCTGCATCTGACTCTTTCAGCTGCTTGTTGGGTCTTCCAGAGTACAGTCAAGCTAGGTCCCTTTTTGTGAGTGCTCCATAGCCTCAGTAATAGTGTCAGGCCCTGGGGTCTCCCCTTGAGCTGGATCCCACTTGTGGCTTGTCACTGAACCTTCTTTTCCTCAGGCTCCTCTCCCTTTCCATCCCTGCAGTTCTTTCAGACAGGAACAGAGTTTTCACTGTGGGATGGCAACCCTCTCCCTCACTTGATGCCCTGTCTTTCTGCTGGAGATGGGCTCTATAAGTTGCCTCTCCCCACTGAGGGGCACTTCATCCAAGTTCCCTCCCTTTTAGTCCTGAGAGTCTCTCACATCCCAGGTCTCTGGTGCATTCTGGAGGATTCCCCGAACCTCCTACCTCCCGAGGTTGCCTGTTTCTATTTTTTTTTTTTTTTTTTTTTGGATATTTACTTTATTTACATTTCAAATTTTTTCCCCTTTGTAAACCCCCTATCCCATCCCCCATCCCCCTGCCTCTTTGAGGGTGCTCCCCCACCCACCCACCCACTCCCATCTTCCCTACCTAGCATTCCCCTACACTGGGGCATCAAACACCCTCAGGCCCAAGGGCCTCTCCTCCCACTGATGTCCAACAAAGCCCTCCTTTGCCACATGTGTGGCCAGCACCATGGATCCCTCCATGTGTGTTCTTTGGTTGGTGGTCCGATCTCCAGGAGCTCCAGAGGTCTGGCCAGTTGAATGGACATGTTGTCATCAAAGTAATGATAAATATTTCTGTTTATATCAATAGACTGATGCCATTCTTGGAAGTGATCAAAACTGTCTCACTGTGGAGGTTGGTGGTTCATGTAGAGACTTATGGCTGATCAAGGTCCCAGTGACTGGCAAGCACTCAGTTCTCAACAGGACATGTTTGTCACCCCTTCCAGTATTCAGGAGCATTGTGGGAAGGGTTAGATGATGGGGGTAAGGTTGTGAGAGGAGGCTTTATGAGCATGGCAAGGTCACGAGTTGAATGAGCTCACAACAGTTTCAATTCTCAGCACAGAATAGGCACAAGGGTGAGCCAGGAAATCTTCAGTCATAGATAAGAGAGGCTTACAGGGTTCAACCCACCAAGGACAGTAACAACGGTGAAGAGCAGGTAGAAGAGAGGATTCCAGTGTTACTGCCACTGGTGACTTACTTGTGGTCCAGTACATAGCTGGATATCCAAGTCCACATGAGCCAGGCCTGGTTAAACACTGTGATTCACAAATCAAACAGGAAAACAAACCCCAAAGACAGGCAGGGCAGTGTGGTAGAAACTTGGTAAAAAGAAGCAATGGAGATCAGGAGGAGTGGGAGGAGGCTGAGGGGGTGGACGGATGACTGATCAGAATGTATTACATACATGTACAAAATCATGCTGAAACAACGTTTTTAAAAACTGCTATTAGCAATACGGACACTGTAAGGACGATACAATTACTCCCTCCCGCATCCAACAGTACTGAGGATAGAAAACTGATGTGAGCTGCTAAATCGATTTTAGGTGAAACTCCTTATCAACTCAAGTGGTTATTAAATGGACGTACAAACAACTCCAAAACCCCTTGACACAATCCAAATGCTTTCTCTATGAAATATTCTATAACACCCATGAGTTATAGAAGACACTGATCCCCCTCCTACCTTCTATATAAAAGTAGTATGTAGTTTGACCCTTTTGCTAGAGCTGTACACATTCATTTAATTAACTTTTTTGCAGTAAGGCTTTTAGGCAGGATTCATGCTTTTCTCTTTTTGGACATTCAAATGTTTCTATGTTTTTCTTCTGGTCCAAAGTTTGCCATCACTTATAAGGAGACTTGTAACTTCAAGACAGTATTGATTACTCTTTACATGAGACCTGTCAATACTTCACGTTTTGTCACTTTTTTCCCCATGCACATTGTGTGTTTATCTGCATCCCAATAGACACTGCTCTGTTGAAAGAACCATAGCATTGGGCAGGGTCCTAATATTTTCCTTATCTATAGTGTCTAATATAGTACAGTTTCAATAAAGGTTTGTGAATAAATAAATGTTTATCTTTTAAAAATGTTTTTAACTGAAATGGAATTACATCAATTTCATCCCCCAACCCCTCTATATTAGTCAGGATTCCCTAGAATTACAGAACTTATGGAATGTCTCTATATATTAAAGGAATTTATTAGAATTACTTACAGTCTGCCGTCAACTAACCCAACAGTAGGCAGCTGTGAATGGAGAGCCTAAGAATCTAGTAGCTGCTCAATCCCAGGAGGCTGGGTGTTTCAGCTGTTCTTCTGTATAAGCTGGCATCCTGAAGAAGTCAGCTCCAATAAATGTGCTGGCAAGTGAAGAGGAAGGAAACCTTTTTTCTTCCATTGTCCTTATGTAGGCCTCCAGCAGAAGGTATGGCCCAGATTAAACGTGTGTCCCATCACGCCTGGACCTAAGCTGTTCTTCACTTGGAACTTGCCATGTCCCAGACTGGCCTTGAACTCAGAGATCTGCTTGCCTGTGTCTCCTGGGAATAAAGGCATATACCATCTTGCCTGGGCCTAAAGTTCTCATGGCGTCAAGATTCGGATCAAAAGCCTGTGTTTTCCAGCCTCAAGATCTCTATCATAGCTGTGCCCTCCAATTCTGGATTGTAGTTCATTCAAGATATAGTCAAGTTGACCCATAGGAATAGCCATCATTCCCTCTTATACTCCCACATTCTCAATTTGATAGCCTCTTTGAATTTGTTGAATATATATTAAACAAATATAAATTATATTAAGTATATCATATAAAATGTTAATTGTATATAATATATTATATATTCATTTATAATATATAATATTAATTTTATATGATTATATAATATAGTGTATATATTTATAATATTTAATATTAATTTTATATGATTGTATAATGTATTATATATTAACTTTTATAATATATACAATTAGTTTTATATGATTGTGTAATGTATTCTATATTAATTTTATAATATATAATATTAATTTTATATGATTGTATAATGTATTATATATTAACTTTTATAATATATACA
>CM052716.1:32036221-32077170 GCA_028551405.1 Uromys caudimaculatus | reverse complement strand
TAACTTACAAATATATATGTATATGTGTATATGTGTATATATGTGTATATGCATCTATACATATGTATATATAGATATAGACACAAATATATATACAACCTGCCAAATCTGTTTTAGTTGTTTGTGTATATCGTTTCAGGGCCGGCCACTCTGCATTGGACAACAGGTAAAAGGGCTCATCCCTGGGAGAAGCTCATTCCTCTTCTCCCAGAAGTCATTAGTTGCCTTTAGTTCTTTGTCCTGTGAAACTTTCCCCCTTCCATATTAATATATCCATCGATATTGCCATTGTACGGGTTTTCTTTATGCAGCCATTTCTAGGAGAGAGTGTTTTACTGCAAACTCCCTTATATTCTAATTCTTGCCCCCGATATTCGTGAGCCATAAATGCAGGAGCTATGATAGAGATGTTTCTGTTGCGGCAGAGCTTCTCACAAACTTGATCTCTGCCTTGTGTCCAGTTATGGTTTTCTGTGATGGTCTCTGTTTTCTGTTAAGAGAGGATTCTTTGATGAGGGGTGGTAGCTACACTTATCTGTGGATATAAGAATGAGATTTAGAATGTAGTAAGGGATTATGCTGTTCTACCTGACCTCACAAACCCCAGGAATCTGGTTAGGAATTCAGTACCAGGCATAAATTTCTCCCTGTTGAGTGGGCCTTAAGTCGCGTTTAGATAGCTGTTGGTTATTTCCAACATGTGAGTGCCATTTATCGGGTCTTTACAGACACTGTGCTATGGCCGTCACTGCTGTGGTTTATAGGTCTTGTAGCTGTATAGGAGTGTTTATTACATCACTTCCTTGGCAGCTCAGGTAGTATTTTCTGGTGCCACAGAGGCTAGATTACAGGAAAAATTTCCAGATCAGATTCAGCTTAAATCATTAAAGGCTAATGTCCTAAGTGTGTGCTGCTGTCAGCAATAGGAGCCCACCTTCAGGTCCTGAGACACAACCATAGGCTTCATAAATAGACTATGTTGTTCTTGGAGTCACTTGGACTACCCTGACCAAGAATTTGAAAACAAAGTTTTCTCCTGCCTGGTTTTGGGGATTTTGTTACTTACTCTATAATACTTTTTTTGGAAGCATTGTCAATTCAATCAGCTTAGGCTTAACTTCTTTTAATACACACACACACACACACACACACACACACTCACAATGCACATTCACATGCACACACATCTTAATGTGTCACAGGTGCTTGAAAGTTGTAACTGCAAGGAGGTAATAAAAGTTCAAAATGCACAGTGTATCACTAAAGAAGGAATAAGGATGGTATAAAGCATAGTATAACAAGCTGTGATTTTTAAAAATCTGACAGAAACAAAGAAGAAAAGATCTATTTAGACTTATAAGTTTAGAAGGTTCAATCCATGGGTGCTGGACCCCAGGTGTTTGGGTAGAACATCATGACTATAGAAATATGTGGCAGCGAAGAGTGTTCACTTCGTGGACGAACAGAAGCGGGGGGGGGGACACACAGACAGACGGACAGACAGACAAACAGGTAACAGGGAAAGCTGTGCCTTTCAAACGCAATTCCCTGAGGTACTAGTCCTTCCATTTAGGTTCCATTAGGATTGTGAGAACCTCCCAAACAACCTCACCAGCAGACGACCAAGCCCCTGCAGCTGAACTCTCCTAAGGAACATTTCATATCGAAAACAGCCATGTTCGGGTGATATTAAGAACCGGGTCCTGTGAGTGATGGTTAATCCACAAGGGCTCTACTGTCATTAATTAAATTCGTGCTCTTATAAAAGCTCCAGGAATCATTGAAGGACAATGGCTTTTGTCTACCTAAGAAAGAACAAAATGTCATTTGAAGCCAAGAGCAAGCCCTTGCTAGACACACAACCTCTTAGTGCCCAGATTTTGGAGGTCTTAGATTTTCCAGTTTCTAAAATTGGAACAAATAATTTTTATAGTGTATAAATAATCCAATCTAAGATCTTTTGTTACAACAAAAGGAATGGACCAAAACAGTTAAGTCACATCTTTAATGAGTCTTTTTATTCAAGAATAGAATAGGGTTTAAACTTATGCAAATCTACCTTTAGGTGTTCATCTCTTTCATTTTTAAAACTTTTTATTGATTTATGGTGCACAGAACAGAGTGCAATGACAAATGTTTCCACACTAAGTGAACATACCCACAGCCCTTCTACGAGGCCAATAAACAGAACATGTGATTCCTGTTTTATCTTCTCCCAATTAATATCCCTCATCTTCTTCTAGTGAACTTCACATTTGTGGGTTTATTTCTCTTCTATATCCATTCTATAATATCCCACAATTACTGAACAATTAAAAGGGGGATTCTGTATCACTAAGCTGACAAACAAGCTGTGTTCCCAAAGAAAATAACACAGACACAATTCAAATAAGATCAAAGACTATGGAACACACCTACAGAGACTTTTCACAAATCATCAGGAAAATGAAAGTTGAATCAAAATACCATGATATACCCACAGAATGACTATAATTAAAAGATCTGAGGAGATCAGATATTGTTAGAGTATAATTTTCCTTTACATTTGCAATAGCATCCCAAAATGGTACAAATATTTGGGGAAACACTTCCATTCCTTACAAAATTAAACACACATCTATTCCATTCTGTGGATAGAAATTCCTTCCCTCGGTATTGCCCAAAAGAAACAAAATCACAAGGTTGCCAAAACATTTGAACCTAAGAACTCGATAGGTAATGAGCAGAACCAAGAAATGGACAAAAGTCCACAAATAAGAAAATAAACTATAAAAAAAAAATCAGTAATCTTGAGCCATGAAATTAAGTAATTTTCTGATTGTCAGATGTAAATTCATACACACATAGGAGAGAGTGTTCTGAGTGATTTCATTTTCATGAAATTCTAGAACAGAAAACTGTAATACCAGAATGAAAAGCCATGGTCGCCTCTAAGAGAACGAGTGAAAATAAGCTATCAAGTCACAAGGGGACTTTCTGGCCATTGGGAGTGCTCAGAGTTTGGGAGGGACTTTGATTTAAATAGATATTTGCATTTCTAAAAGGTCTTCCAAGTATAAACTTATGGAAAATCAGAAGGAAAATACTATCAGAACCTAATAGATAGCCTAAAACATTTAGGGAGAACATAGATAGATCTACAATTTATCTCCAAATATATAAAAATGATGATTAATAAACACATAGAGTATAGGGAGATGGTAAACACATAACTAAATGTCATAAAATGATAATGAGTTTTTGGAGAGAATATAGGTGCTTAATATAAAATTATTTCAATATTCCTATTGGTAGAAATGATAAAGTACCAAGTTATTGGATGCAGGAAGTCTTTTACTGTAGTTCATTTTTAGAAAGTCTGCCATAGTCATAAATATCACTAAAATCCTACTCAATAATCATAGCTGACTATCAAGTTATGTATTGTCCATTAAAGCAAATTGTATCTAAACTGAACTTCCAACTGTTCAGTATTCAGGATTGAGACAATGGAAAAAGTAGCATTGACACATTCTAAACTGCATATTTTCTTGTATTTTCATCTTTTCCCACATAGATGGGTACTTTTTCATACATTATGATTTAAGATTTTTCTGTTTTAAGCTTGACTTCAAATTAGGGAACAAATACGCCCCTGCAAGGCAAAGGAGACATTGGTTTGCCCTTTGTTTCTGTCTCCACCTCTACTACCCCTTAGCCTGTATCTGTAGCCCATTTACTTCCAAGTTTTCCCTTGTCTTTTGAAATATTTTCTTTTGATGAAAACTAAATCTTCATTTTCTCCTTTTGATTTCTGTTTAATCTTGATAGCAAATCAAACCGGATTATAGTAAATAGTATTTAGCTCCTCCCTCCATTCCCTCACCTTCATGAGACCAATCACAGTAAGATTTTTATTATGGCTCATTTCCCATGATTGTTTCATTGTAGATTTTTAATCATCATATTAATAACCATGCTCCCAGAGTTAGGAAATAGAGAAAATGTTGAGGCCCTTCAGAAAAAATTAGCAGTGGAAAGTGTAAAAACACTCCAGACTCTTCCATAGGGGTCGTCAACCGCAGTTCAATGATTGACTGTAAATATCTGCATCTGCCTCAGTCAGCTGCTGGTAAAGCCTCTCAGAGGAAAACCAGGCAAGCACAGGATAGCATCGATAATAGTGCCAGGGTGTTCTGATACAATGAGTTCTGCCAGGTACACAGTGAGTTCTACCAGGGCTACACAGAGAAACCCTGTCTCGACACAAACAAACAAAATAGATAGATAGATAGGTAGATAGATAGATAGATAGATAGATAGATAGATAGATAGATAGATAGATAAAAGGATGGATAGGTAGATAGATGATAAAAGCATGGATAGGTAGATAGATAAATAATGGATGGATGGATGGATGGATGGATGGATGGATGGATGGATGGATGGATGGATAGGTAGGTGGATGGATGGATAGGATAGATAGATAGATAGATAGATAGATAGATAGATAGATAGATAGATAGATAGATAGATAGATAGACAGACAGGTGGACAGATAGATGATAGTCTCAGGACAAAACTTACACAATAATCATTGCCTACCCACTCCCAAATCCCTCAGTTTGGCTAAATTATACATGTTAAATAGGTAAATAGCTTTCCTGAGTAGCTAGTCTAAAGCTCAGTTTGGGCATTTATAATTGCAGAGCTCAGGTGGAGGCAGGAGAATGAAGACTTAAAAGACCAACCTCAGTAATACAGTAAGTTCAAAGTTAGACTATGCCACATGATGAGATTCTGTAAGTGCAGGGTCTTATTATACCCCAAGCTGACTCTGAACTTGCAAAATCTCTCACTTTTGCTTCTGAATGCCAGGCCTATTGTTGCTTACTACCATGGAGTTAAGGTTTTTACGATGGAGTTAAAGCTTCAGAATTAAGAACCATGAGAAGGTAACAGCTTATCCAGTTTTCTTTTGATACCAGGTGCAACTTTATGAAACTGGCTATTTTCTTAATAACTACCAACAAGGTTATATTTTACCATGTCTCTTAGAATAATTAAAAGGGATAAATTTTAAAATATCATTATCAGGCTGGTAAAGGCTATTCCTAAAGAGACACCAATAATAAAGTTAAACTCATAAGAGTAGGAAAAAATAATCACACAAGGGAGGGTAACTATGTCGAACAGTTGTCTGCTCCACACCCTCTTTCTGTAAGCTGTATATTTTTGATCAAATTATTTTATGTCAACAAGAAGTGTTTTAATAAGCTACACCATCCTTCACGTCTTTTGAAAATAAATATTATCAGAAAATGTTATTCTCACAAAGACAGCAGCCATAATCTCTGAAAACTGCCTTCAACACTTAATGCCCTAAGAACTAAAAAGTAGAAATCCCAACCCCCTTTCTACAGTGTGACATGACTCAAGGGGCCTATCCATTCTAATCCTAAAACTGGTGCAGTGTCTGTCACCATGATTCAGTGGAAAAAGATTTTTTGTGTGTGTGTCGTTACAAAACATTTTGAAGATAGAAGAGGAAATATGGTTATTTCCCTGTTATGCCTTTAAAAATATCATGTTCAAGTTCACATTAACTCTTGTGTTACAGTCTTCCTGGTAACTGACTAAAATTGACTTTTTGCTTAATCAACCAGACTAATTAAGGCTTCTGTTCTGGTCTTTGGATGACAAGGCAGAGTGTGGCTTCAATCAAATTGCTAGTTGACTCTTCTACGGGCCTAAATCATACCCAGTAATGTAATCAAACCAGTTTGGCTAAATTATACACCATATATCGGTAAATGACTTTTCTGGGTCACTAGTCTACACACAATCTGGCATTAAAGTAGAGCAGATAAAAAGAAATGTTTTAACATTTCCAAGAAATCTGCATGCATTACTTAAGGTTTTAACTAATAAGAAAGTATTAGAAGAAAAAAAAGCAAGACTTGAAAGCATAACAGCATCTTGTCCATCCCAAATGTCATTAGCTGCAATCTTTAATCAAGCACTCACTCCAGTAACTGGGCGGTATTGCCAGTCTCCCAGAGGGGAGTCAGCCACAGACTAAGAAAGGGAAAACCAACTTGAGGGGGAGAAAAAGGAACCTGAAAGATAACTGAGCCCAGATGGGGGGGAAAGGTTAACTGTGGAACCGGTCTTATTTAACTAAGGCCTCCAGTAAATTTAAGCTGCAGAGAAACTTGCTCAAATGGGGAAAGTACTGTGCACCTCCCACCCCAGCATAGTAAAAAAGGAAAGAGACCCTCCAGCAGGGGTTTCCCACCAAACTTTAGTGTGGAACAGAAAGTTCATAAGCAGGAGTTCCAGTCTAAAATCTGTGCTGGGGCAGTATTGCAGAGTAGCAGCTGGTCCTTATTATTTGCATAGATTTTTATTATGGGTAAAAAACACAGGCAAAGTGCCATGGTACACTGCCACACAGACCTCCCAAAATGACCATGGCAAAAGCTCTGGCTTTCTCCATCCACCACCCGGTATGGGATCAAGAGAGGTCTGTCAATCCCTAGGGAACTGCAGCGGAAACAGGATCTGTCACACAGCTATTGTCATACAAAGAGGGGGAATGGAAATGAGTTGAGGGATAGCATTTTAACAGGGTATTTTGATTAAATGATAGCCATGGGAACTGAACCTAAATAAAAGCAAACATCATTAAGTCTTTAGAAATCTGTGTTAGTTGCTTAAAATTTTAAATGGCATGGGATACAGCTAAGAGGACAGATATTGCCAAAGCAGCCTTTGGCAGAAAGGAGAAGAGAAATACCCCCAAATTTTCTTCTATGTGCCTCACATTACAATCACCGGCCACTTTACAAACCCATTTGGAAGCAGGAGACAAGGCAGCCACAGCCGGGTATGAAATGCACAGAGCAGAGAGCAAGGAAGACATGAAGACATGATCTTGATGGAGGAAGGGAAATGTCCCCCATCCTCCTTTAAAGTCCACTCTCAATGCAGATAAAAAGGGGTGCTGTCTGCCTTTTGCTCTAGGCTCCAACGACTTTACATCACGTTCAGGGAAAACTGTGCATCTTCTCAGAGATCGGCAAAGCCCCGCACCGGTCTCTGTGCCTTCCTTTCTTCTTCAACTCCTGTACATTCCACAGAGTTAGTTACCAAGGTCTCAAAAGTGCCAGGCTCCTGCTGGCCCTTGGTCTACTCCAGTAGTGTCTTGCACATATCAAAGACCAGCTGCCTTACATCTCAAAACTCCCCCTTCCCTGACACATAGAACATGTTGCTTCAATGCTCCAACCAGTCACCACTCCTCAATAGGCTGACTTTCCTCATATGGCGGTCGCCATTAGCTCAACTGTATTTTATATTTTTTTATTTGCCATTTTCTCTCTTTCACAACTAGAATATAAATTCCAGAAGTACATGCCGACTTTTTTGTCCTCAGAGGAAATCTCAGAATGATGTCCAGCACATGCGAGACATGTAACATTTGTTAAACAAACAAAAGAAAGTCCTGATGAACTATTTGAGGAATTTTGTCTTACTTTGCTTTTTACTTGTTATTTATTTCTCATTTGCTGCCTATGGCATGACTTGGTCAAATAACTTTTTTTCCCAAGTTTGGTCAGATGCTCACTGTCGTTCCCATAGGCAGAGGGAGTAAAGCAGTTCCCACTGCCCTTCCTTCACATTATTGAGCAATGTAAAATTTGAACAAATTGCTTTAGACAAGGGAAAACGATCCCCTTTGATTTTAGGAACAAAACAAGTTTTCTTCATCTAACTGTGGAGTACTAGGGTCACAAGGAGTGACCTCCTAATTACCAAGTCCTACAAACACTCCTCAGTACTTATCTTCCCTGACTTCTTTGGGTTATCTGACACTCTCGCACACTCCTTCCTTAAAAAAAAAAAAAAAAAGAACGAAAGAAAAACGTTGCTCAGGGATTTGATTTACTGATTACCTGACTGGCTTAGAAATAGGTGGGAGACTGGATCCTTCATGAAATTGAATCCATTTTGGTAAACCTAGTTGTTACTTTCAAAGTGAGAGAATTTTCAGCTTGACGACAGAATGCAAAGCTCAGCGAACAAGGTTACAATTCAGTATACAAATAATTTATCAAAAATGTTCCAAAACTGCATGAAGAATAAATCAGGAAATAAGAGAAGAAAAGTTAAGTCCCCCCCACCCATACAGGTAGTGGATCCAAGCTGTTCTCTTGCATATGTGGAATTTATTCTTGTTAAATTATATGCAAACACACCAATATCATAGCATAGATGTAGGATGAGTATCTCCTAATAATTTACTAAATGGAAATATCAGCATTTGATTGAATATCTTTATATTTCTAGTTTAACATAACTCGATTAATGTCTTTGGATATATATTTTGTGGTATGAACCCACTATCAAACACTAATTTATTTTTTCAGTTATAACAACCTCTATACATATGATACTAACATTTACTTTCCTATAATTAGTTTTCCTCTTTTGTTGGTGTTTCCATACAGTTGTTACTTCTTTTGTGGCTGTAGTTTTATCTAGAACCTTCAGAATAATTGTGGAGTAAATCAGACATGTTTACCTTATTCTTAACATTAGAGATGTCATCTATGGAAACAGCTACTTTTAGTTAGCTTTTTCAACTTTGGAGATCATAGGAAACATACTGACCATACAACTAAAGAACTGAATATTTTCCTAAAACAGAAAGTCTGAACAGTGTCACTTTGACAGGTTTATCATTCTCATTTTTCAGTGCAGTTTTTAAGTAGCTAAGACTTGGACTTCATGGACTTTCACATTTAAATCATTAATTTCTGTATCTTGATCAGGCAATAATAGTATGTCCGCATCTTTGCCAAAGTAGACTAGCTTATCCCTTGGATATGATGAGTTTGTTCTAGCTGAGCATGGTCACCACACTCATATACCAAACACCTAATTTCTGATGCTCAAGTACTGTACTCACATGTATTCACACACAGGAATTAGATTTGGGACCTGTGTAGTTTCTAATTGGGTTTCTATTGCTTTGATAAAACAGAACAACCAAAAGCAACTTGCAAAGTAAAGGGTTTATTTCAGTTTAAAACTCTCCGGTGATAGATGCTCCCTCCTGAGGGAAATCAGGAAAGTAACTCAAGGCAGGAACCTGGAGGCAGGAAATGAAGCTGAGACTGGAGAGAAAAGCTGCCTACTGCACAATCGATCACCATGACTTGTTCAACCTGCTTCTCAGGCCACCCAAGACCATCTGCACAGTGGTGACAGCCACATTAGGACCTACCATATCAACCATTAATCAATAAAATGCTCTATAAACTTGACTAAAAGGCAATTTGATGGAGACATTGTTCCTCTCTTCCCAGATATATTTAGATTTTTGTCAAGTTAGCAAAAACAAGCAGGATAGAGTCCCTTTCCAAACAATGAATTTTAAAGTCTCCATAGAATTCTTTTACTCTTTCAAAATTTCTTGGGCTCATTGCTTTGTTGTCTATGCCTGGACTATACTGTAAAACTAATTTTGTGTCTAATTTTCATTAGTTGAGAATAAAAGTTGTTTATTTCTTAACACCATCTTCTAAGAAATCCATCATCAGGCAATTCCCTTCCTGTGGTAACATCGCAGAGCGCACATACACAGTGGTGGATGCTGTAGGTCAGTAACTCAACATGGCATCTTAATGTCATCAAGAATAACCAGAGATATGCTAGGTCGGTTACTGCTCTAACAGTGCAGATCATTTCACAACATTTTTTAATAAAGTGTATCCTCTAAGAGAACAATCCAAACTCTCCTCTATTAGTATATAAACAAATAGCATGGTCATTTGCTATCACGACAGAGAATTGTGGGGAGTACATAATTGTGTATGCAGTACTTTTGTACAGATATTGGTGGTGTGGATGTGTCTATACTACATTGTCACAAGCATGCACTGGGCAGTGCTACAAAGTTAGGTCGGATACACCATTACTAGATAATGAGACTATTTCATGTGCCTGGTGATCTTATAAGACCACCATCATGTTTGCTATCTAATGTGTACTGAAATAACATTGTGTAGCACTTGAGTCTACTAGAATATCCATTGTGAAAATGTAGGCAAATATAGCCAAACAACATTTTTTGGGAATATTCTTGATTTACACTGGTACATTAAAGCTTCTGCACCATCATATTCTAAACACAATTATTACTAACAGAAATTATCCAAGAATATTTGCATACAGAACACTGTATAAAAATACTTTTTTATCTAAATTTTCTGGTTTCACTAATTCGTTTCAATACTGTTAGCATGTGTTGCTCAGTACTCTAGTTGTAGGTAATAGAATCTCATTGTAGCTTGCTGAGCTCTGAAATAAAATAGCTGCAAAGTCAATATCAGACAGGTCAGCACAGGAGACTTCCCTCTGTGATCCTTGGTTTACGGGAACAACTAAAGCACTTCCCTGAATGTGAAATCTGCTTGCTGCTGACTGATATGAAGATCTTTACCATGTAAAGGAAATCTTATTTTTGCATTTTCTTCCAACACTGTAGTTGTTTTACCAGAACACTACATTATAGCAAACCTCTTTTTTTTTCCTAAAACTTATTATTCCTATTGTTACCATGAGCTTGTTTTGTTAATTTCTTTCTAATTCCTTGATGCACCTGTTATCATTCTTCATTTTATTTTAAAAAGGTTAAAAATCAAGTTATGTAGGTTTTCTGTAGTTTTAAAGATTTTTCAAAAGATTTATTATTTTATGTGTGTTTATGTGTGTATGTGTGAGTGAATGGCACCTGTGTGTTGATAGTCACAGAGGCCTGAAGAAGGTCCGTATCTTTTGGTGCTGGAGTTATAGACGGTCGTGAGCTACCTAACATGGGTGCCAAAAAACAAATGTGGGTTCTTTGAAAGAATAGCAAGATCTGTTAACCACTGAAACATCTATCCATCCCTGAGTACACCATCTTTATGTCTCTCAATCATCTCAAAAAGTGAAAGAAAGCTTTATACTCACCAAAATCTGTGTTGTGCATAGTCACTATAGATGAAATAGGTTTTCATTTTGTTCTAAGATAAAATAAAAACTAGAAACAAAATACGATGGGCAAATGTAAAATAAAACCAATAAGAAAAGTAAGAAGATTGCTAATTTCTCCTAGATTCTGGTTTTTAAAAATTATATGTTTATGTTTTGAGAATGGTATACAACATATTTTGATTGTGTAATCTCTCCTCACCCAGCTCCTCCCCAGATGCTCTGCCTTCTACCTACCTACACAGCACTGTCATTTCTCTCTCTTAAAGATAAAGCAAACATAAAATATATATAAAAGCCATGAAGTCTGATTTGCGGTTGCCAACTACTCCTGAGTGTGGGAGCTGCCTTGGAGTGTGGATGGTAGACTCAGAATCACTCACTGTAGAAAAGCAAGTTTCCATCTCCCAGAGGCTACCAATTGCCAATAGCTTCCTGGTGGGTGGTGAGACTGTGCCATCTACTTATTTCCGAGACCATCCATTTGTATTATGCTTTTGGATTTTCTCCACATGCTACATATTCCTTTTCACTGTTGGTGTTACCAATCAGTTTTTTGTTTTGTTTTGTTTTACTTCTAAAAAGCTTAGTCTTGGCCTAACAAACTACACAAAGGCAGGGAGGGGCTTCCCAATGTATTTCATGTAGCAAATAGTTTGCAAACCAAATTCCTAACTCCAAAGCAGGTTTACCCTTAAAGATGTTATAGGTGATTACAAAAAAATGTATAATTAATTTTGATGTTTTTAGTGCGGATCATCACCATTGCTGTATCTTTTATTTGGAAAAATAGGAGTCCTATAAACCATTCTATTAAAGAAAGGAATTTAAACCTCAAAACCTAATTATTTTTTGAGCAATATTAAGGAATGGAATTTTGACTCAACAAACATGGCGATAATAAAATCTAATTTTATAGAGCCATTTTTGGCCTTGCATCTTTGTCAAAGAAAATGAAAAGCTATTAGGACATTGCAATAAAATCTCCATGATTATAGACGAACATTTTGGCAAAAGCCCATTGTGAATGGTTTGCTTTTTATAAACAACATAATAGCAAATAGTATTTCAATGGCCACCACAATTCATCAAATGCTTTCAGTCTCTTTAAACAGAACGCTCTTGTGTTAGGGGAAGTGCCGCTACTCAAACCCATTTGATCTTAAACGTATGCCTGAGGAACCTGGCTGAAATGTGTACGAAGAGCCTGTGTTGGAGAACGTAAGTGAATGTTGAATAACACTAAAAGCATTTGCTGTCATTGATAGTGGTTACTTCTGTTTTTGATAAGAGAAGCCTATGATATAATTCCTTGTAACTGTAAAACTGGAGGCAATTATCACTAACATAGAAAATAAAAAATTATACTAGATGCACATGTAAAATGGAAGGTAAGTTTTAGAGCCCAAAATTCCATCATAGACTGTGCATAGGCAAATGTGTCTGGATACTGGTTTGTTACATTATATTAAAAGCAAAACAAAACGAAAAGTCAAAAAAGTGTGGATTTTTTTTCTTCTTTTTTTTTATTGGATATTTTCTTTATTTACATTTCAAGTGTTTTCCCCTCTGCAAGTCTCCCCTTAAGAAACCACCTATGCCATCTCCCCTCCCCCTGCTTCTATGAGGATGCTCCCCCACCCACTCACCCACTCCTGTCTTCCCACCTTGGCATTCCCCTATGCTGGGGCATCTAACACCCTCAGGCCCAAGGTCCTCTCCTCCCACTGATGGCCAACAAGGCCCTCCTCTGCCACAAATGCGGCCAGAGCCATGGATCCCTCCATGTGTATTCTTTGGTTGGTGGTCCAGTCCCCAGGAGCCCCAGGGGTCAGGCCAGTTGACACTGTTGCTCCCTCCATGGGGCTGCAAACCTCCTCAGTTCCTTCAGCCCTTTCTCCAATTCCTCCATCTCGGACCCCGCGCTCAGTCTAATGGTTGGCTACGAGCATCTGCCTCTGTATTTGTCAGGCTCTGGCAGAGCCTTTCAGGAGACAACAGTATCAGACTTCTGTCAGCAAGCACTTCCTGATATCCACAATAGTGTCCAGGTTTGGTGGCTGCATATGGGATGGATCCCCAGGTGGGGCAGTCTCTGGATGGCCTTTCCTTCAGTCTCTGCTCCATATTTTGATTTCGTATTTCCTCCTGTGAGTATTTTGTTCACTCAGCTATTAAAACCAATGACTTCATGAAATTCACAGGCAAATGGATGGAACTTGAAAATCTCATCCTGAGCGAGGTAACTCAGTCACAAAAGAACACACATGGTATGTACTTACTGATAAGCAGATATTAGCCCAAAAGCTCGGAATACCCAAGATTCAATTCACAGACCATATGAAACCCAAGAAGAAGGAAGACCAAAGTGTGGATGGTTCAGTGCTTCTTAGAAAAGTGTGGGTTTTTATTGTACATCGTGTTATTGCTTTAGTAGGCAACAAAGGAGAGAATCTAGAAAATAAATGTGGGTTCCCTAAAGCACTGCTCTGCTGACCTCAGCTCCTCCATGTGCTCGTTACCTTATCCAAAAGGAGACTTTTTGAAGATCCATGCCACAAAGCTGTACAAGGCCACTAGCCACAAAGAAAGATTTTGGAACTGAAAGTGCAGTGTATCTTTACCTGTCTTTATACAGTGTATACATTAATATTGCTGAAATGAAAATCCTTCTAAAGTTCTTCAGGATGACATTGAGTAAAATTAAGTTGTGAATTTTCTGTCTTTGTTTATTCAATTTTCAGACATAAATTATTGTTTAAAAAGATATTTAAAGCTAATATTTTGTCTCCATTTTTAACAAACTTTTCTTGTATAATGCATCTGTGTGATGGGTTTTCATAGTTCAGCTGATATTTTCTTTAATAGTGCCTCATTCATATATAAAAAGTTGCCTATTCTTTTATAAGCCTTTAGAGGCCTTGGGTAAGGCCAAGTCTAAGCTGTAGTCTTACTTTCAACTTGTTGTTATTAAAAGATCTTTTCAGAGTTAAAATGTCAACCTCATGACCCTAAACTCAAACCTTCTCCTTACTTTGACTCTAATATTCTTGATGCTCAGAGCACCCTCTATCCCTCTGAAAGGTGAAAGGGAATTGTCAGAGAGGAAATTCTTGCCATTAACAACCCCAAACTCTAGACCTTGAGCCTGCAGATATGAAAGAACACTGTTGTCAAATTGACACCAGTCACAAAAGGCTTTGAAAATTAATTCAAAAAGAGTTTGCACATGTTGTCAAATCCCTGAACAATGTTTCCCTGATCCAAGTGAGCCGTTATGAAAAGTCGGAAATCTCCCATAGCAAGCAAATGATTATGGGTGGAATGAGCTGAGTTGATTGGAGCCGACATTTGACATCTGGGCGTATTTCCCCATGCCTTGAATACAGAGATGGTTCATGTTTTCTGGAAATCCAACTATTATTTCCTGCAAGAACTTTCTCTTATAGCAGACTTGGTGCTGAAAGTAAGCAGCACAAAGCTATCGAACTTGGCAATGCGGTATGGTAGATGTCACACTATAACTCCATCACACTGAGTATGTATAAAAGTAAACAAGATTGATGTACAGGTCCATTCCTGTTTCTCTATGTCTGGAAGATGACAATGTGTACCAAAGCTCAGGACATTTTAAAGCACCTGTTGGCTAAACAACATTTTTTTGGTCCCCAACCACTCCCAGAACATAGTTACAAAATGACCTTAGTCATCTCTTATCTTGAGGGTTAATTTTTGTCAAATAGTAGTTGAGAGAGATGCTTGCATTGCTCTACTTAACACTGGGGCAAAATAAATAAATCAAGTCTTTCTAAAATGGATGGCACCCACAGTGTTCAACCTGCGGCTCTCTTCTGTGTTCCCTGCATAATTAGCGAGGAGAACTGCAGTCAAAAAGGCCAAGGGGGGAAAATCATGCCCCAGCTTTGAAATTCAGATAAGGTGGTTTTATGGTTTTAATTACATTGTAATAACTACATAGAAGTAAATATACTCTTCCTGTTTTAAGTTAGGTGAACATCTGTCATAAATAACCCCAATGCTCTTTCTTTTGTAAACTAATTACACAATAGCCCCCATAAACTCATGGAGTGTTAGGATGCAGGACTTAATTATAGAATTCTCTTAACCAAATTTTTGCTCTTACTTCAATGCAGTTCACAATTCTCCACTTTTGCAAGTCATGTAACAGGAACGTGCTATGTAATGCCTCATGGGAAATTCCAATTAGAATGAAAGGTAATATCAAACCAAAGCTTTGTGACTATAGCAGTCTATACCTGGGAGAACTAATGTCACTTTGAAGGGAAGCGTATATAATTACTATTCATTTACAGATACAGGTACACTATCATTAAGTCTCCCTAACCAATACATAATGTGATTTTTCTGGTTCTGTGAGAAAAGAGTAAGAATTGATAAATTAATTTTATGTATTTATTTTTCATGAGCTAGCCTACAATCTCTGTGCACTGCCTGCCACATATAGATTACAGGCTGGAACTCTAAAGAAAGACTAACTGACAATGTGCTGGGGAGAATGGCCCAGATCACTGTAATCGTCCAACAAATGGTATAGATATAAACTATTCTAGGATCTCATTGAAAGTCACAAATAGGAGATGAAGAAGGACTTCTGATGCACAAAATCTGTGCTACATCTTCAAATATTGTTTCAGAGATCAAAGACTGAATATTCACTGACTCTGAGAGACTTCCTTATAATATAGAGATTCATTGTCACATTAACTGAAATTAGATCCAAGAAGTCACTAAAAATAGAAATTGAAAATCCATGAAACTAATTTTTCTGAGAGATACAAAGTCTCACTTATCATGTTGACTCAGTGGTTGGTTGATTTTGTCATCTTGTTCTCTTCAATTTGCTATTTCTATTGTGGATTACCTACTTGCTCCTAGTGATCATTCACAGTCAAGACTCTAAAAGATACCAAGGTGCTGGCTAGAATAATTTTTACAGGTCTTCTCCATGGCCTTCAGATAGATAGATAGATAGATAGATAGATAGATAGATAGATAGATAGATAGATAGATAGATAGATAGATATTGAAATGGAAAAGGAAGTGAAAAGAGAAGGCCAGAAGGAAGTGGATGAAAGGTTAGGGTGAGGAATATGTTTATAATATGCTGTATACTTCTATGAAAGTTTCAAAGAAATTTTTAAAAGCACTTTGTTCTAAAACATATAATAACATAGAAATTTCCAACAGTACCAAGTCAACAGAGACCACAGTAAATTTTCCTGGCCTGTATTATAAAAATATCTCTATAAAAAAAAGTATCAATTATGTACAGAAAATGACCTGAACATTTATGCAAGCAGTGTTTTTCACCTTTATCTAGAAGGGTAGAGTTTTAAAGATCAGGGTAAAGCAGATTTCAACATTGAATATGTTTGATGGTTGGCAATTATATTTGATATTTTAAAAAGGACTTCATAGTAAATGTTAATTACATTTAATTTTTCTAAGTACATTTCTAAGCTACAGTTTCACAGAATGTAAGAATTAAAATTAACTTTAGCAATTATATAGTTTTACCAAAATGAAATATACTGATAGTAGCAGAACTTGGCCATAAGCAACTTAAGATGAAAAGTATTCTAATCAATCATCTAATGATAAATATCAGGCCCCACAGGCCTGGTGTAAAGATAAAAGCAGTTGCTGTCTTCTGGCCACACATGCACTGCCCCAACACACACTAATAAATATGTAAGTTTTTAAAATTTCTGATATATCACTAACACAGCAATCTTATAACTTGACAGTAATCCATAAATTTCTCAATATCATACAAGAAGGCAGACCCACTTTAATTAAGAGTAGTTAGTATAATGAATGATAGTCACTAACTTAAATAGAAGAACTTAAATGCAATCTTTGACTCCTCACTTTTGCTCGCTGCAAATATCACAATGATTCACCAGGTTTAACCCCCAAATTTCTCCACCCATGACTCTACAACTCCATCATCACTGACCAAATCCACCATCCCTAATACTCCAACCTCATTCTAATAAAGTGAGCATCGTATTGATTTTGAATATATATATTCTTACCCTTCCAGAACGACCTGATTTTTAAGGAATCCTAATTTGATGGTCATCTACTCCTTGCAAGATTCTCCTCTGCTTTGTTTCAAATGCTACAATGGCTTCCTGGTGTCTCTACAATAAGGATAAAAATTCTTACCATGGCCTATGAGGACAATGACTTCAAAAGCTTCATCATTTGTCTTTTCATTCTGTACTGCAGCAGCACTAACGTATTTTAGGTTCTATTTGTGTGTTGTACAGACTCTCACAGTAAGGACTATGACTGTTGGTGCCCTGATAGAATTCCACTTGTGTCTCCGTTTATCTGCTCATTGCTGCTAGTTTATAATTTATCAAGTCATTTGTTAATTTCTAATTTGTCACATCCTTCTAAGGTGGTAACCCGCCATTATATGCGCTCGGATCAGTTGATTTCACAGCTTTCCTAGGAGGTGTGACTATTTTTATCTGGATACTTCTGTGCTTAGCATCTCTCACTGTTAAGTTCTAGTAAAGAGAGGGTCAGGTGGTGTTTTGAATGAGACATCTCCCATAGGTCTTGGGATTTGATACTTAGTTCCCAGTCAGTGGCTGTTTGAAGAGAAGAAGGAGGTGTGTCCTTCTCCAGTGGAAGTATGTCACTGGGGTGTCACTGGGGGGTACGTTTTGAAGTTCCAAAACCTTTTAGAGCTAGCCTAGCTTTCTCTACCTCCTACTTGCAGGTAAAGATGGAAGCTCTCAGCTGTTCTTGTCTTCATGTCTTTGCTCCACCATCAGTGACTGGCCCTCTGAAACAAATTAAGTTTCTGAAACCAATTAAGTGATTTCTGTTATGGTGTTTTTTTCACAGCAATAACAAAAATGCCCAAGACGGGCCATTTTTAGTGATTCCTAGGTTGTGTATTAGCATACTACATGCAAAGTAGTCAGTTAGTGTTTATGGAAGAAATGCAAATGAATGAAAATTCTTCATCTTGACACACATCTTTTGATATTTTATCTACCCCAACTTCCTAGAAGACAATACCCTAGGCTAATATTAAATCAGAAATATGTATATAACAATTAAATTTGTCAAAACTGAAATATAACAACTAAGCTATGAAAGCTGTTGTCTACATTTTTAGTTTTTTGCATGGTGTCTCACTATGCTTCCCAGGCTGCTATGTGACTTGTGAGCTTAAATGATCTTTAGCCTTCCAAATAGCTGAGAATACAGGTGTATACCACTGCACTCAGCTACAGCCATTTGATATGCAAAAAATTTTTTAAAAAATCTCTACAATTATTTTAAACAAATTTTATTTCATAAACAGCTTTTTGATTTAGTTAAATGGAAAGAGGGGAGATGTTAAATTATTTAGTTCTTCTTGAATCTAAAAAACCGTGTCATGTTTCATATATGTTCACACATTAAACTTGCCATGTAGGTAGATGTCACTGACGATAAAACCAGGTCTCAAATAATACAGGCAGTTCTGCACATGGTCGGTAACTGACCCATTTAAATTTATAATTATTGTTATGTAATTCTCTCTGTAATAAGGAGTAGTAACTCAGGCCTCCCACAAGATATAAACAGCTCAAACATCACATTCTATTGCCATCATGTACGTAGCATTATTTTCCCCTTGAGTCGTCCTCTCTAGCAAAGCACATGAAGCAATTAGAACAAATTTGGAGTCATATGACCTGCTTAGCAAACACATAAAGAGAAGTAAATATGGTCACAACTTTTCATTTGTGAACAGTGACCTCCCTGTGATCTTTATTCCTATTCATTAACGTATGGTTTAAATTTTCCCTTTTCAGTCAGTTGTAGCCAAAAGTACATTCAAATACATTTTAAATGAAACTCTGTGCCTATGCATTGATGGAAACAAAGTAATTTTTTCTGAGATCCAGCAGAAGCAAATTGACTAAATTTTCCCTTTTCATAAAGCATGGTATTTTTAATGTATATGTGCTTAAGGCAGGCATATTTTAGAAAAAGGAATATTTTCTTATTACTTCTCATAACTTTCTGGTTTGAGTGAAAAGTAAAAGTGAATTTTATAATACATTAAATAACAAAATTTGTATTGGAAATTAGAATTTTCACGACAGTTATTATAAATAAATTTAATAATTCATATAATAAAATCATAAATCTGGTACTAAATTGGATTTTATTAAAATAATTTAGTAAAAATATTTAGTCAAAAAGAAATAACTTAAAGTTTCATGAGACGCGTGACTGAATCACATCTTAGGAAGTCTGTTGAAAAATATTTTTTAAATGACCCAAAATATTAAATGTTTAATACCAAAGCATACATGTCTACTCTTACAGAAAAATACTATTAACTGGATTGTAGGACACCTTTGATTTTTTTTTTTTTTTTTTTTTTGAGCTGGGCTTTTGTTTAAACCAGCCTAACCTAAAACTCCCTAAATATCATAGATGGCCTTGCGTCTCTGAGTCTCCTGCCTTGGCCTCTCGAGTGCTACTCTTATAATTATTTACTAACATTCCTAGCTCACATTCATGATACACTGCCAACAGAAACGGTTAGACTTTTTACTTAATGAGTGAATCTTTCCCCTAGTATCCAAAAAAGTCAAACTATATATCTCAACTAATGAAAGAAGTAAAGCGTAAGTGTTAGTTCTCCATGACTGGAACAAAATATCTGAGATAATTGACTTAAACAGAGGAAAGCTGCACTTGGGCTTATGGTTTTGGATGTTCAAGTACATAGCTGGTTGACTCAGTTGTTTGGGGGCTGGGCTGGGCCAATACATCATGGCAGAAGGGTACGAGAAAGTCAACTTACGTCATAATAACGAGTGAAAGGTTTTTGTTTGTTTATTTGTTTTTTTAAAGGAAACAACTAAGATCTCTCCATGGCATACTCCCCAACCTCCACCTCTCAAGGCTTAAAGTCCCCACTAACTCTACCTACTAAGGCTCCATCACATCCCAGTGACATTGCGACCTGTGACCTAGTCTTCAACACACTGGCCTTTGAGACATTCCCATCTGAAGAGTAGCAGAGAGCTTACTTAAACCAAACTGTCAGGAAGACACATTCACAAACGGTGGTCTGAGTTACGCAATGGCCACCATGTAGAACTGAGTTTTCATGCAAATCATCTGTAGAAATTCAGTACAAAGGAAACTTTTGGTGCAGAAAGTCTGACAAATTTCCTGTGAGAATGGGGAAAACCTACATACTCAAATCACCGCAGTCCGTTCCTCTTCCCTCACCTCAGTCAGATGCAAGCCCCAGTCAAGGCAAGGGTTGTCAAGACTGTGAGAGGTTCCTTCTCTCTTCCCCTCCCGATGAAAGGCAAGGACACATCAGTATGGACACACCACCACAACTATCTGTTCCTGGAACTCTGGGCAGCAGAAGCTGTAATCCAAGCAACTGAGAAAATGAGGTTGGAGAAAACTTTCTCCCGTTCGGTTCCGCTGATATATTGGAGGTGGTGACTTAGCCATAACGGAGAAAATGGAAACCCACATCAGCCTCAGCAGGGTTCCACATCAGATAAGCCAAGAAGACGAAAGTCATAAGCTTCTCTAGACGCTCCTTATACATACAGGTGGCACTGACAGAAGTGGTTCACATCCATCATCCTTACAGCCAAATACGAACTGACTCCGAGTTTTCCAAAGAAATATAAAATACAGAAGGCTGAAGCGTTTCCTTGGGAGTGGGTATTCGTTAGAACATGACTGAACTTTCAGGTTGGGGCTGCTCAACTAAAAAAATAAATGAAATCAAAATGAATATTTTGGTGGTAATACACTAAATATGGTCCATGGAAAGAAAAAAAATAAAATCCGTAGATGAACTGGCTTACTGGGAAGATCCATGAAAAGACAACTACTATCTTTCCTAGGATCAGAGGGGAAAGTCAATTAAGTGTCCCTTAAAATTAAATCCATGAAAGGGTCCATACTTAATAAATGCAGATTCTGTTACAACTTATTCCTCAACATATTATCAAAAGAGAGAGGAGGAGGAAATCAATTACCTGGAAACATACACAAATGAAGTGTCAGAAGAAAAGAGAGCTAGCATTATTAGTGACTGGAGACATAGCCAGGGGCACATTGATGAGCAGCATAGCCTTCAGCAGAGGATTAACTCATCACTGACATTGTCTAGCCAAGTAGCTACATAAATACGTAAAGACTAATGATCGGGAGCCTAGAAGGAGCTATCAGCGCACAGAGCTCATACGTTTTATTGCCTACTGTAGTTCTAGTTTTCAACAAATTTTGTGAGACACTCATCTATGTACAGTGAAAAAAAGCACAAGTAATTAGCTATAAAAGTAGTGAGTTTGTTCATTCATCAACGGATTGAGGTAAGAAAATAAAATACATTAAATAGGACTAGGTAGCTAGTTCAGCAAGTGATGGTGTTTGCTGGCAAGCCTGAGTTTATTCCCTTGGAACTTTGTGGCAGAAAGAGAGAAATAACTCCCACAAGGTGTACTCGGACTGCCATATATACGCCATGGGAAGCATTTACCCATACACACTCATATAAAAAATAAATAATAAGACAATGACATACATTAAATAAACAAGGGAAAATGCCATAAAACTACAAAATACCAATAAACAGAAATCTTAAAAATAACTGAAATGCAGTTATTTCGGAAAATTTCAACTAACAGCAATGAAAACTTCATTTAAGATAACAGTAACAAAATCAAAGTTAGAGAAGAAAGGACCTATGACATTGACAATAGGTTGGTAGAGGTTATTCAGTCTAAAGAACAGGGGCAAAGGATTTCAAAGTGAACAGGCCTACAAAAACTGTGGGGTGACAGTAAGTGAGCCAACACATGGATAAGAATACCAGCAGGAGAGACAGGATGAAATAGTATAGTCAAGAAAATAATGTCAGAAAGCTGTCAGGTTAGATGAGAATGATACTCTGCCTATCCAAGAAGCTCAGGAGAATCTCAGATAGTTGCAAAGAGATCCACATGAGGTACATCGTAATAAAAACATCACACCCCAGACAGGAGAAGATACTGAAAGCAGCAAGGAAAACTTAGCTTGTATTTACAAAGGCTCTCCAGTCAAAATGAATGCTGAAGCCTCAACAGAAAGAAGAGAGGCCAGAAGGCAGAGAAATATCACATTCGCAGGTGAAAGGAAACAGAACTGCCAACCAAGAATATCAAATAATCTATCTTTCAAAAATAAAGGCAAAAAAACCATTCCTGGGCCTACTAGAGAATGCTGAGATATCAGCCCTTGGAAGCAGGGACTGGCCTAGACTACATAGAGAGTTCCATCTCAGTCTGCACTGCACACAAGAAACCCTGACTAGTAAAGGATAAAAGTTATCTAATACCAAACAGAATGTATATAAAAAGGCATATATACAAGTAACATCATACAGATTGAGCAGGTTATATTTATATGTTTTGAGACACACACACATAATGTTGGTATACACACACATATATACATATCCATATATATGTACCTGTGTGTGCATGTGTGCGTGTGTGTGTGTGTGTGTGTGTGTGTGTGTGTGTGTGTGTGTGTGTGTAACAACAATCAAAGAAAAGAGGCCATGCATTTGGAAGAGAGTGAGGGATGTATCTGGAAGGATTTGGATGGAAGAGAGGAGAGGAGGTGAGGTAATTATGTTATCATCTCAAAAAATAAACAGTCCCAGACGACAGGAGAGCAAGAGGCTCCCAGGACCCAACGGGGGTGACATTAGCTGAAATGCCTAACAAAGGGAAGAGAGAACCTGCAGAGGTTATCCACAGGTTAGGCACAGCACCTGGCTGAGGGATGGGGCCACCCACCCTTCTCAAAAATTTTAACCCAGAATTGCTCCTTTCTAAAGGAAATACAGGGACAAAGAGCGGAGCAGAGACTGAAGGAAAGGCCATCCAGAGACTGCCCCAACTGGGGATCCATCCCATATGCAGCCACCAAATCCAGTTACTATCGCTGATGCCAAGAAATGCTTGCTGACAGGAGCCTGAAATGGATGTCTCCTGAGAGGCTCTGCCAGAGCCTGACAAATACAGATGCAGATAACCATCGGACTGAGCACGGGTCCCCAATGGAGGAGTTAGGGGGAAGTAACTGAAGTAAATGAAGGGATTTGCAACCCCATAGGAAGAACAACAGTATCAACCAACCAGACCCCCCAGAGCTCCCAGGGACTAAACCACCAACCAAATACACACAGAGGAACTCATGGCTCCAGCTGCATAGTAGCAGTGAATGGCCTTATCTGGCACCAATGGGAGGGAGGTCCTTGGTCCTGTGAAGGCTCGATAGATGCCCCAGTGTAGAGGAATGCTAGGGCTGTGAGGCAGGAGTGGGTGGGTGGGTGGGGGAGCACCCTCATAGAAGCCGGGGAGAGGGGGTGAGATAGGGGGTTTGCAGAGGGGAAACTGGGAAGGAGGGATAGATAACATTTGAAATGTAAATAAATAAAATAACCAATAAAATTTTTTTAAATGAACAAGTAAAAGTAAAGGCATTTCAAAATAAAAATAGAAATTTTGCTACTAGCAGATATAACATACACTAATTACTGAGAAGACTTCACACTGTAGCAAAATGGATTCACTAACAGAGTTTAGGCAAGCATCTACACAGGGAAACAAACAATAAGTAGCATTAGGAAAAACAGGATGGAGTGCTCCATAACTGCTATATTATATAAAATGTTTAGCTTTTAAAAGAACATTATGAGACATTCAAAGAAACAGCATGTGACCAGATAGTGAAAGAAAAAGCCGTTTAGAGCATATAATTTTTAGTAAAAGTATTGATGCCTATGTCATTTTATTCTCTAAAGTAGTTTTAAAGGAAATTATATTTTTGAAGAGTCACACAATCAAGCTATTGGGTTTAAAGCACATAAAAGGTTACATAAATGAAAACAAAGGGGTACATAGGAGCAGAACCTCATGTCATGAGAAAGTGATATTAAATGGTAACATTCCAATCAAAATGCATAAATCATAAAAGTAGAAAAACACAAGTGATCGAATAATAGCATCAAAAGTGTTTAGCTAATGAAGTTTGAAATTTTATACTTCAAACTCTCCAAACTACACAATATTGTTGAGGGAAAATACGTGTCTGGGTAATAAAAATTAACAGCAGAGTAATAGAACACACATTTTCTAAGTACACGTGTTAGGCTTCTTCAATTAGATTCAATCTTTAAGTAATTAAAGAAATTAAAGTAAGCCTACTGCAGGACAATTCTCCCACTGATCTTAGAGCAATTAACTGCCTTGCTTCTAGCTCTAAAGAACAGTAGGACATACCAGAGATGCAGCACGCTGAGCAGCAGGGGGTATAGGGTTGGAGTGAAACTGCCTGAGACAACTCAGACCAGCTACCTGTGCTTTCTAGAACGGAGCATCTTCTGGTAGTCAGCGGCGACCTCTAAGAACAAGGATGTCTTCAAAGCTTTTGCAGTGTGTTTCATTAACCATGAGATACATAGTCCAGGGCAGGCCTGACTTTCAAGGTCCCCGTTACTCACTAGAAATTCTATCCATGCTGGGCAGATTCACTAACACAGGAGAGGCAGCTCATAATGAATTCTAACTCTTTGTGTCCCATGTCACCTAGCTATAAATAATAAACTCTCCATATCAGTTCAGTTTTTGTAAGTTCTAACTCATCAGACACAGGCCTCCGTAACACTAAAGCTCAAATGCAGAAGGTGGGATGTTTTAGAACCCTCTCCGTACTAGGCAGCACCAGCCTGCCCTCTGTTATCCTGTGCACAGTGGGAGCCTGCCTTTGGGATTGGCTAGTAACAGATATGTTTTGTGTCAACACAAACAGAAATACATACAATGTCAGAAGACTTCCAATGGTTAATATTACAGTTCTAAAACTGGTCTGTACAATCACGGCAGTCTCAGATGACGTCTTGACAGAAACTGTAGAGCTGACCCTGAAATTAATAACCAAATTCAAATAATCAGAAATAGCTAAAAGCAAATAAGTAAACCTAAGACTAAAAAATAGTAAAAAAAAAAAAAGAAAAGAAAAGAAAAGAAAAAAGAAAGAAAAGAAAAGAAAAGAAAGAAAAGAAAAGAAAAGAAAAGAAAAGAAAAGAAAAGAAAAGAAAAGAAAAGAAAAGAAAAGAAAAAAGAAAAGAAAAAAGAAAAAAGCTTGAGGATTTATGCCTCACTCCAAAAATTACTTATTAGCTATAATGAATGAAACAGGAAGCTGCTACCGATGAGGATGGGCATTTTGTCCGGTGGATAGACCTGAGATTCTAGTATATGTCTCTCACAGGGTAGACAATGCAGCTCAGTCATAGATCTAGCAGGTGCAAGGTCCTGGACTTAATTTCCTGCCTTGTATTGAAAAAAGAAGTTGCAGGCACTTGATTTTGAATTGTATTAAAATTATTCATTGGTAGAACAGTCTTTTCATCAAACAATTCCTGCAATGCTGAATATCCACACACACAAATATAAAATTGTATTCCCACTTCAAATCACTTGTAAAAAGTAATGTAAAGTACACTGTGTGTTCAGTGATGCCTAATGGTGCACACCTATAATATGAGCACTCGGAAGGCAGAAGCTAGAAAATTACAAGTCTGAGGGCTATCCTATGCTACAGGTAAGATCTTCACTCAAAAAAGCAAAATAAACAAACGTGGAGCAAAGACTCAAGGAAAGGCCATCCAGAGACTGCCCCACCTGGGGATACATCCCATATACAGCCGCCAACCCAGATGTTCTTGTGGATGCTGGGAAGTGCTTGCTGATGGAAGCATGATAAACTGTCTCCTGAGAAGCTCAGGCAAAGCCTGACAAGTACAGAGGTGGATGCTCGCAGCCAACCATTGGACTGAGCGTGGGGTCCCAGATAGAGGAGTTGGAGAAGGGACTGAAGGAGCTGAGGGGGTTTGCAGCCCCATGGAGGGAGCAACAGTGTCAACTGGCCAGACCTCCCAGGGTTCCCGGAGACTGGACCACCAACCAAAGAATACACATGGAGGGACCTATGGTGCTGGTCACATATGTGGCAGAGGAGGGCCTTGTTGGACATCTGTGGGTGGAGAGGCCCTTGGGCCTGAGGGTGTTAGATGCCCCAGTGTAGGGGAATGCTAGGGAGGGAAGACAGGAGTGGGTGGGTGTGTGGGGGAGCACCCTCATAGAGGCAGGGGGAGGGAGGATGGGATAGGGGGTTTCCAAAGGAGAGGCCTGGAAAGGGGAAAACATTTGAAATGTAAATAAAGTAAATATCAAAAAAAAAAAAAAATTAAACCATAATGAGAAATGGGCTCACTAGGGAATCACTGCCATCATAAGAATTCCATGAAAAATCAATTAAAACAAACTTAATTTAAAAAAAAAAAAAACGAGAACAGTACCCACAACTGTGAAAAGCTGTTTGGTCGAGAGAAACATCTCTGTGGTTAAGACTGCCACTGCCTCACAGAGGACCTGAGTTCCCTTCCCAGCACCTACATTTGGTGGCTTAAAACCACCAGTGACTCCAGCTCTAAGGTAATGCCCTCTTCTGGCCAATGCCAACGCCTGCACTCATGTGCACGCATGCACAGGTGCATGCACATACACACACAATTAAAATAAATCTCTATAAAAATTCATATATCATATATGAGCTGACATTTGAAAATACTAGGATAAAACATTTATGCAAATCTCTATGACCTTTTGAGAGGCAATAACTTTCAGAAATGACTGTAAAAGCACACACACACACACTCATTGGCTTTCACACTCACACAAACACACACATACACACAAACATACACACTCACATTCACTAACACACAATTAAAAGTAAATCTCTATAAAAGTTCATATACTATATATGGGCTGACAAAAAATACTGGAATAAAACATTTGTGCAAATCTTTATGAGAGGCAGTAGCTTTCAGAAATGACTGTAAAATCACACACACACAGACACACACACACACAGACACACAGACACACACGTTTTTGAAAGCGAGGAAAATTAGACTCAATACGAATTTTAACCCTTAAACTGTCAGACACTGATGAGTACTTAACCTGATATCCCTCATCTACAGTTGCTCTCTTCCCATCAGAGGTGTCATTCCCTGGTAGTCTATTTCCATCTCGACTCTGTCTCACAGTGTGCTTCCTACAAGTCCTAAGTATGACAATTGACACCAAGACTAATCCAACATATAGAATCGCTAATGATATGTCAGACACATTAAATTCTTATCTTTCTAGGATAGAATCTAAGCGACAGCTTTTTAGAGGTTGCACTTATACATTCAGCCTAACAACAAGAAATTTGTGTCAGCCTCTAAAACGCTAATGAGTGCAGACTCATAAATTGGCTCACTAGTCTAAACTGTGTGGAAAGCAGAAGGATACAGGAGAACGAGACTGGCCATGTACTATCACAAACTCAGTCGAGAAGATGTTAGTCTTCATCTTAGTTACAATGCAGACATGGTATAATTGCTCCCACAGGTTAAAATGACCTCAGATACAAGGCATTTGTCCCTTAATAAAACGAATTCATTCTATCAAAATAAAGAAAAAAATAGTTGGGATATTTTGCACGCACATATAATAAGAATTTTATATATACTTTGATCTATCTTTTCCTTTGTCATAATTCTATCTAGAGAGCTGTACCTCACAAAAATAATACCAAATAACACCTGACATATTATGTTGACAGCATCTTGTGAACCAATCAGTGCAAGTAAATGGCCATAAACATAAACATACACATAAAAGGCCTTGATGACATGTTCCAAATGACAGGGGCATATTTTATGAAGATTTTGGTTCCATCTATTTCAGTGAAATTTTTAGGTGTTCACTGGTCAGTGACACTTTATAAAGAAAATGACAATATGGATTCTCACATTCTTGCCACAAACCAGCACAAAGCCTGAACTTCCTCTGAAAATGCTATAGGTAATACACTCCAAATTTTAAAATACTAATCTAGTTCATACATGGACATTCTTAGTAGCTACTAGATTTGCACAGAGCCTGTAACAAGTAAGCTGTCTGCAAAGGATTGAAGGGACTTCCCTTAGAGGTTGCTACCCTGCACATCCTATGATGCTGGAAGCACCAGTAGCAGAAAATAGATGTGGTGTGGATTTTATGGTGAGCCCCAGTGAGAAAATCAAAAACCAAGCTCCTGGAGTTTTGGAGTAAGGCCATGACATCTGGAGAGGAGAGTTACACACTATTAGGAAAACAGCCTCTGGCATGCTACTGGGCTCTGGTAATGATGGAATTCCAGAGCATATGGACACCAAGTGACCACACATCTGGGACTCTCCTATTGGACCTATCAAGTCACAAAGTCAGGCATGTCTATAATAATCTAAATAAGTATGAAAATCCTATATCCAGGACTCAGCAGCAGCAGATTGAGAGGGCACAAGTAACCTGCAGGATCAGCTAGTGCAGAATTCCACACCTTCCTTAAGAGTTGCACAGTACTCCTGTCTCAGGGGACAATGATGGGTAAGTGGGGAACCTGTGGCATACATGTCACCTAGCACTCAGAGGTCAAGTCAGGATGATTGCCATAGATTTAGAGCCAGCAAGGGCCACGTAGAAAATTCTAGGACTAGCCATTGCACATGTCCAATAACCTTGGCTCCCATTTAGAAAGGATGATCTAATTCTTGATACCTCTGAAGTGTAATTTTCTAACTACAGAGGGCAATGTATATCCTTGGAAGGCCAGGATTGCTTAAGGATATCTATAAGTCATTTCATATCAGAACTGTCTCATTTGACCTCTTCTGTCTCAACAGGATCAGCAGTTTATTCTTTGGAAATACTGACATAGAGCCAGTATTCATTTCCTTTTCCTGCCCATAGTGTACTATTCAATATTGTTCTAATCTTTCCTAAGTTTACTCTCAATGAAAAGGCACTGGAGAACTGCTATCTCAATGGTAGAACTTACCTAGAATGTGCTCAGTCATAAGTTTGATCCTTAATTCTTAATCCTGAAAGAAAAAAATTGGTATGGAGGAAGAAAGAAGAAAAATATGGAAGAGAAAAACGGAGTCCCAGAAAATTGCCTTCCAAATAATAGAGTTGGCTCAATGCTGCCACGGCAGCGAACCCAGAGATGCAGCACTCAGAACCTTCAATAAGAAATGACTTGCTTTACAGCCATGATGAGTGTGATTAAAATAACATCCACCAGTGAGACCCACATTAAGCAAATCTCACAGACCTCCCTGGTCAGTTACTGAGCACGATCACAGTAGCTGAGGACATACTACTCAGGATAACCCTTATCTGTGAGTGAATCACAGCCCAGGTGTCCCACTGTCCCCACCCAGGGACAGACTGCTGTGGTCGGCCATATTTTTCTTGAGCTCCTCACTGTGGTTTCATATGGTTTCATATTGACATCACAGCCTGAAAGTTCTGCCCATTAAACCCATTTCCTTTCTTTCTGCTCCCTACTCCCTAATAATATTGTAAATGTACATTAGTCAGCTTTCAGGCACTGTAACAAATACCTAAATAATCAACTTATAAAGAGAAAAGGGTTGTTTTGTTTCAGTTTGAGGTTTCAGTTCATGGCTGATTTCCCATGTTGTTCTGAGTCTGCAGGAGCTCAGTACTTTATGATGGAAACACTTAGTAAAGGAAGCGTCTTCGTTGTATAGAATGTAATCATAAGAGAGAATTAAAAGGAAAGGCCTCAATACCCACTATTCCTCTCTAGTGGCAAAATTAGCAGCTGAATTACAACAATAATAACCATCAGATATTGGCTTGTATCAGTTTTAAGACAATTTCTGTTCAGGTAAAGTGAATTGGCTTACACTGTATTTTCATCGTCAGAATAGGAGAATCTCCTCTTGAAATGGTGCTTTGAGATTAATGCCTAAATAGTTACTCTCCAGGTATAACCCTTCTAAACTGTTGTGAGACATATCTCAAGAGATATACCAGAGGAGAGGTGCTCACAAAGATGGTAGAACCCAAAAAAAGGATAGAAAGTGGGAACGTTGTCAGGTTCATGAAGTGGATTAAACTATGCTTGCTTACTAATAACTATTAGTTTAAGAGATATGCAAATACTGCACTTTTGTCTGAAACTCACTTTTATTTTATGTAGGGGAGAATGGTTAGGAACTAGCTAGCCCTCGTCTACTTTAAAACTCCACATAATTGTATTTCTTCCGATAAAGTTAAAAACTTGTGAAAAGCAAGTTTTTATGTTCTATGTCTTTTAACAACTATTACACTCACAGAAATCTGGTGTCACTGGAAAGTGAAGAAATCCTTGACACATTATATTTCCATGGTACAACAAAGAGACGACATAAAAGACCCCCAAATTACATTGAAACTCCTAAACTTGATTGAGGTTTTAATCTTCGTATTTGGAGAATATTAAATGACTTAAATAAAAACCTGTGGAAATCCAAATAACCATATGATTTATGCAAAGAACTAATTTTAGAGAAATTTGCCAGAATTAAATGTATATTTTTAATAATTAGGTTAGTCTACTCTTTTAGTATTTGCTGACCTTAAAAGTGAGTATACAGTCCTACATGGTATGTGTTTGTATCAAACCCCTTCACTACAGTGATCAAAGCCACAGGGGAGAGATGACACCAAGGAAATGTACTAGTTAGGTCTGGTGCTGCTTATGTTCAAATGCTAAACTCTTCACCCCAAGATCTGGTTGCTCCAAGACAAGCAGGTCCTCATGTAAACCAGCATTTGTTGTATAAACCTTGCCCCCCAAGTTATCTGTCATTAGTTAATAACGATGACTACAGTTTTTAGCAAGGCAGAAGAGATAAGCGGGGCTTTGGTTCCCAGACTTGGAGTCTGAGGTAGAGACTAGGAAAGGAGACAAGGGATGAAGAGAAAGAGGAGGAGGAAAAAAGGAAACTACAATTGGAGTAGGTGATTTGTGAGCTCATGGCCATTAGGGTCAGCCTGATGGAGTAGGAGAGATTCCAACAGAACGTGGCAAGTGACATCTCAGGGTTAATGTCAGGGAAATAGACAAAATAACATAGAGGGTTGATCTCTGACCAGATCTAATGCTTTAAGGCTTATTATAAACATAAAAGTTTTTCATCTTTTATTTGGAAACATTATGATCTAAGTGGGGTTGAAACAGCCAAATAATACTTACCACAACAAGGAAACGGTGTCTTTCAAACACCACAGGAGTGATGCACGTACATATGAACTCAGACTGTGGCAGCACCCACAGGGCCTGCACAGGTTCAAGCCAGACAGGGTTCCAACACTGATCTCGGAATGAACACAAGTTCTCATCTCTAACCAAGAAGCTATATATAATTGACAACCACTTGCAAAGGAAACTTCAGTTTTCTCCAACGAGCGTCACTAGGTATATAAACCACACTTAGGAGTAGGCTCCATTCTCAGCAAGAAATGGCCAACTAAAAATGAGCACAATAGTGTTTTGTAGACTTTTAGTCTCATGTTGCTTTGTTTGGACAGTCTTTTATCTTTTGCTTGTATATTACAGTTTCCTATTTTGTGTTTTCATAGGTTCTGTTTTTTGTGTGTGTGTCTATCTGTCTGTCTGTGTATGTTTCTTGTGCTTTTAAATATATTTTTATTCTGGTTTATTTAATATTTACATTTTTGTGTTTGTTTTCTAAAGAAAGAGAGAAAGAAGGCATAAATGTGATGGGTGAGGATGTGGAACAACTGGAAAGAAAAAGGGGACAGGAATTCATGATCAGAATATACTGGGTGAATTTTCAGTTTTTAAAAGAGGAGAGGAAAAGGGAGGATCGTTGATTCTAATAAGAAAATTCAAGTATGCTTTAAAAATATGTCTAGAATAATTTTGATACCTAAATAATAGTCTTGGCACTGGTTTTAGAAAATAACCAAACATAATTTCTAATAACTTAGAAGGAAATGCCATAAGCACATCTGTAAACTATCATAGATTTATGACAAAATAAATTCCTGTAATCTTTTTCTGTGCTTCAAAACAGGGGCACAGTTATCCTGAGGATTATAAATGCTCAAAACTAGAGGATTTATTCAATAATTTCCTGTCAGATCCTAAATTATAGTAGTCTATAAAGAGAACACTGTAGTGCTAAGACCATCTGCAAAGCAGTTATGCCTGCCCCAGATAGAATTTCTGATGCTGTGAACAATGAAAATATTAACAACTGTATAAAAAAGCATTAAGCATAAGTAACACATAATGAGCCAAAATTAAAGTTCTCAAAGAACAGATTTTATAGTTTTACTACAATACTAAAAATAGGCAATTAATAAACATGATCATGGAACACTAAACATTTGATTTATTTAAACTAATCTCACACATTACAAGCTAATTTATATGTTAATAAAATATGAATCACTGTAATTTTAAAAATATATTTATGTATTCAAATCCCAAATGATACCCCACCTACCTGTGTCCCCTCCCAGGGTTTCTCACCCATTCCTTCCCTTTTGCCTCTGAGAGGGTTTCCCCCAATATCCCTCCAGGTTGGTGTATCTAGTTTTTTGCAGAAATAAGCGTAACCTCTCCCACTGAACCCAGACAAGGGAACCCTCTTCTTCATATGTAACTGGGGCCTTGGACCAATCTGAAAATGTACTTTGTTTGGTGGCTTAGTCTCTTGGAGCTCCAAGGGGTCCTGGTTAGTTGGCACTGTTGGTCTTTTTGTGGAGCTGCATCACCTTCAGGGCCTTCATTCTTTCCCCTAACCCTTCCATAGGGTTCCCTGACATTCTTCCAATGTTTGGCTGTGGGTATCTGCATCTGTCTCATTCAACTGCTGGGTAGAGCCTCTCAGAGGAAGCTATGCTAGGCTCCTGCCTACAAGCACAACATATAATCACTAATAGTGTCAGGGATTGGTGCCTGCCCATGGGATGGATCTCAAGTTGGGTGGGTCACTGGTCAGATATTTCTTCAGTCTCTGCTTCAACTTTGTCCTTGAAATTCTTTTAGACAGGACCAATTTTGGGTTGAAAGTTTTGTAGGTAGGTTGGCGTCCCCATCTCTCCACTGAGAGTCCTGTCTAGCTACTGAAGATGATCTCTTCAGGTTCCACATCCCCAATGTTGGGCATTTCAGCTAAAATCACCTGCACTGACTCCTGGGAGGCTCCCCTAATCCTAGCTCTCTGGAAGTTCCTAGAGATTTCCCCCACCATCCACCCATAGAGGGGCATATTTACATTCATTCTCCTGGCCCTCCTGGCCTCTCTCCTGTCTCCCTCCATTGAAGTGGGCATTTCTGGTAGTATCATGTGATGCAGACTCACATGGTGCTTTGCTGAGGCAAGACCCATGAGAGGACACATGATACTTTGAGAGAGTATAAGTAGGACTCAATGAGCAGTGACAGGGTACTTGCATAGCTAGCCTTGCAGCACTTCATTGGTCTTGCTGATCTTCACTTAATTGAGAGAGGCACGACAGAGAACTTTTCCTGGTATCCTGGCTCATTCTGGTTGCTCCTGCTGACTCGTGTTGATTTGGTTTCTGCTGTATCCTGCCACTGCTGCTGATTTGTTTGGTATCCTGACACTACTTAACTGGACTGCTGATATCCTGACAAATTGAGATTGGAATAACCCCATAGAACTTCTTCTAAACAGGACCACATCCCCTTGCCCTATTTACCATCTTTACTCCCCTACTTTTGGATGGTGGCCTAGAAGGGGGGTCAAAGAGTTTGAGAACCCTTTTTAAAAGTAGATTTTGAGAAATCTAAGCCTACACCCCATACCTGATCTTATACCCCCCAAATCTCTCCCTTTTCCCACCTAGGTCCCTTCTTCCCTCTGCCTTCCATGACTAGTTCCTACTTCTAAGTGGGATTCAAGCATCCTCATGTGGGCCTTCTCTCTTACCTTCTTTGCATGTGGGATGTATTAAGACTACTCTGTACTTTTTGACTAATATCCACTTATCCCTGAGCACATACCATATATGTTCTTTAGGGTCTGGCATATCCTCACTCAGGATGATATTTTCTAGTTCCATCCATTTGACTGCAAAATTCATGATATCCTTGTTTTTAAAAGCTGAGCAATATTCCACTATGGGAATGAACCATATTTTCGGTATACAGTCTTCAGTTAATGGACATCTGGGTTGCTTCCAGCTTCTGGCTATTACAAATAAAGCTGCTATGAACATAGTGGAGCATGTGTCCTCATAGCAAAATTCATGATACCTTGTTTTTAAAAGCTGAGCGGTATTCCACTTTGGAAATGAACTGTATTTTCAGTATACAGTCTTCAGCTAATGGATATCTGGGTTGTTTCCAGCTTCCGGCTATTACAAATAAAGCTGCTATGAACACAGTGGAGCATGTGTCCTTGTGGTATGGTGGAGCATCTTTTGGATATTTGTTCAGGAGTGGTAGAGCTGGATCTTCAGGTAGAACTATTTCCACTCTTCTAAGAAACTACCAGATTGACTTCCAGAATGGTTCTACATGTTTACAATCTCACCAGCAACAGAGGAGTGCTTCTCTTTCTCCATATCCCTGCCAGCATCTGCTGTTACTTGGCTTTTTATCTTAGCCATTCTGATTGGTGTGAGGTGGAATCTCTGGGTCGTTTTGATTCCCATTTCCCTGATGATTACGGATACTGAACATTTCATTAAGTGCTTCTTAGCCACTCAAGATTGTTCTGTTGAGAATTCTCTATTTAGCTCTGTACCCCATTTTAAATTCAGTTATTTGGTTTTTGGAGTCTAACTTCTTGACTCTTCTTTATATATTTTGGATATTATTGCTCTGTCAGATGTAAGGTCAGTGAAGATCTTTTCTCAATCTGTAAGTTGCATTTTGTTCTATGGACAGTGTCCATTGTCTTATAGGTCCATTGCCTTTCAGGTTCATGAGGTCCCATTTGTCAATTGTTAATCTAAGAGATTGAGCCATTGGATTTCTCTTCAGGAAATTTTCTTCTGTGCCAATGCATTCAAGGCTATTTCTCACTTTTTCTTCTCTTAGATTCATTGTATCTGGGTCTATGTTAAAGTCCCTGATCCACTTGGACTTGAGCTTTTTGCAGGGTGATAAATATGGTTCTATTTGCATTCTTCTACATGCAGACATCCAGTTAGACAAGTACCTTTTGTTGAAGATGCTTTCTTTTTTCCATTGTATGGTTTTGGCTTCTTTGTCAAAAAACAAGTGTCCATAGGTGTGTGGGTTTATTTCTAGGTCTTCAGTTCTATTCCATTGACCAACCTGTCTGTCTCTATACCAATATGATGCATTTATCACCATTGCTCTGTAATACAGCTTGAGGTCAGAGTTGGTGATTCCTCCAGAAGTTCTTTTATTGTTCAGGATTGTTTTGGCTATCTTGTGTTTGTTTGTTTGTTTGCTTGCTTGCTTGCTTGTTTTTTCAATATGAATTTGAAAATTGTTCTTTTGAGATCTGAAAAAAATGTGCTGGGATGGGGATTGGGGATTGCATTGAATCTGTAGATTGCTTTTGGTAAGATGGCCATTTCCACTATGTTAATCCTATTAATCCATGAGCATGGGAGATCTTTCCATCTTCTTATATCTCCTTCAATTTTTTTCTTCAGGGAATTGAAGTTTTTGTTATACAGATCTTTTACTTGCTTGGTCAGAGTTACATCAAGATGTTTTATATTATTTGTGGCTATTGTGAAGTGTGTTATTTTCCTACTTTCTTTCTCAGCTTGTTTATCATTTTTATAAAGGAAGGCTACTGATTTCTTTAAGTGGATTTTATATCCAGCAACTTAGCTGAAGTTGTTTATCAGCTAAAAGAGTTCTCTGGTACAATTTTGGGGATTGCTTATGTATACAATCAAATCATCTGCAAATAGTGATGCCTTGACTTCTTCCTTTCTAATTTCTATCCCTTGACCACCTTTTGTTGTCTTATTGCTCTAGCTAAAACTTCAAATACTATATTGGATAGGGAGAGAGTGAGCAGCCTTGTCTTATCCCTGATTTTAGTGGGACTGGTTCAAGTATCTTTCTATTTAATTTGATATTGGCTATTGACTTGCTATATATCAATTTTATTATGTTTAGGTATGTGCCATGAATTCCTGAACTCTCCAAGACTTTTAACATGAAGGGATGTAGGATTTTGTGGAAGACTTTTTCAACATCCAAAGAGATGATCATGTTATTTTTTTTTCTTTGAGTTTGTTTATGTAGTGGATTATGTTGATGGATTTTCATATACTGAACTATCCCTGAATCTCTGGGATAAAGCCTACTTGATTGTGGTGAATGACAGTTTTGATGTATTCTTGGATTTAGTTTGTGAGAATTTTATTGAGTATTTTTGCATAAATGTTCATAAGTGAAATTGGTCTGAAGTTCTCTTTCTTTGTTGAGTCTTTGTGTGGTTTAGGTATTAGAGTAACTGTATCCTAATAAAATTAATAAGGTAGTGTTGCTTCTGTTTCTACTTTGTGGAATTTTTTGAGATGTATTGGTATTAGCTCTTCTTTGAAACTCTGGTAAAATCTGCACTAACACCATCTGGCCCTGGACTTTTTTGGTTGGGAGGTTATTAATGACTGCTTCCGTTTCCTTAGGGGTTATGGTACTGTGTATATGGTTTACCTGATCTTGGTTTAACTTTTGTATGTGGTATCAGTCTAGAAAAATCATTCATTTCTTTTAGATTTTCCAGTTTTGTCAAGTATAAGGTTTTGAAGTAAGATCAAATGTTTTTTTTTTTTAGTTTCCTCAGGTTCTCTTGTTATATCTCCCTTTCCATTTCTGATTTTGTTAAATTCTGTCTCTAAGACTTCTAGTTAGCTTGACTAAGGATTTATCTATCTCAGTGATTTTCTCAAAGAACCAGCTCTTGGTTTTGTTGCTTCATTTTATTTGTTCTCTTTTGTTTCTAATTGATTGATTTTGCCCTGAGTTTGACTATTTCCTGCCATCTACTTCCCTTGCACATGTTTGGTTTTTTCTGTTCTAGACCTTTCAAGTTGCTAGTATGAGATCTCTCCAATTTCTTTATGAAGGCACTTAAATTTTCCTCTTAGCACTGCTTTCAATATGTCGCATAAGTTTGGATATGTTGAGCCTTCATTTTCAATGAATTCTAGAAATTCTTTCTTTATTTCTTCCCTGACTAAGTGATCATTGAGTAGGGAGTTGTTTAGTTTCCATGAGCATGTGAGCTTTCTGTCGTTTCTGTTGTTGTTGAAGTACACCCTTAATCCATGGCTATCTGATAGGATGCAAGGGTTATTTCAATCTTCTTGTATCTGTTGAGGCTTGTTTCGTGTCCAATTATATGATCAGTTTTGGAGAAGATTCTGTGAAATGTTGAGAAGAAGGAATATTCTTTTGTTTTGGGGTGGAAGACTCCATAGGTATCTATTAAATCCATTTGGTTCATAACATTTGTTAGCATCATTGTGTCTCTGTTTAGTTTCTATTTCAATGACCTGTCCATTGATGAGAGTGGGGTGTTGAAGTCTCCTGCTATTATTGTATGGTATTCAATATGTGTTTTGAGTTTCTTTTATGAATGTGGGTGCCCCAGCACTTGAGGAAGGCATGTTTATAATTGAGTCTTCATCTCAGTGGATTTTTCCTTTGATGAGTATGAAGTGTCCTTTCCCATATCTTCTGATTATTTTTGGTTGGAGTCGATTTTGTTAGGTATTAGAATGGCTACTCCAGCATGTTTCTTGTGTCTGTTTGTTTGGAAACCCGCTTTTTCCAGACCTCTTCTGTGATGTAGTGTCTATCTTTGTTACAGAGGTGTGTTTCTTGTGTACAGCAGAATGATGGCTCCTGTTTATGTATCCAATTTGTTAGCCTGTGTCATTTTATTAGGGAATTGAGTGCATTGTTGTAGAGAGATATTAATAACCAATGGTTGTTACTTCCTATTATTTTGTTGTTGGAGGTGGTATTTTGTGAGTGTGATTTTCTTCTTTTGTGTTGATGCTTAATTTCTATATGTTTTCTTGGATGTAGTTACTCTCCTTGTGTTGGAATTTTCTTTCTAGTATCCTCTGTAGGACTAGATTAGTAGAAAAATATTGTTTAAATTTGGTTTTGTCATGGAATACTTTGTTTATCTATAATGATTGAGAGGTTTGCTGGGTATAGTAGTCTGGTCTGGCATCTCTGTGGGGTTGGAGGGCAACTTACAGATTAGAAAGTGCAGGTAAAGGTGCCAACATAAAAGGAGATGGAGCTTGGACAAAGCAGGGCAGAGCCCATGTCTGCTGGGCTCTGTAGGGTCCCACTGGGTAAGGGTATTGGGACAGGGGTCTCACCTGTGTTGCTGGTTAGAGCAGATTTCCTGGGATACAGGCAGGGTTGTGAGGAGGCAGCATGGGACTCCCCAAGTGCAGATGGGCATTTAGATCAGAATGGAAATCATTGTAAATTGAAAATTAACATGTGTTCAGGTTATGTGTGTGTGTGTGTGTGTGTGTGTGTGTGTGTGTGTGTGTGTGTGTATGTGCATGTATGTGAGATATATATACATATATATGTGCATATATATATATATAATATGCGTGTATTTTGTATATGTGTGTGAGTGTATGTATGTATGTATGTATGTATGTATGTATGTATGTATGTATAATTTAGACCCTGTGTTAGGGTTTTATCACTGGGACAAAATACCTGATATAAACAACTTGAAGGAGGAAAGATTTGCCTCGGTTCAGGTTTCAGAAATTTCAATCCAGAGTTAACTGGTCTTTTTAATGAGGCAGCAAGCACTAATAAGGAGCATGGGGAAGAAGAAACTGCTCATCTGATGGTAGCCAGGACACAGAAGGAAGATAAAAGAGAGCATAGCCAAGGTCCAGTAATCCCTTCAAATTTGGGTACCCAATGACCTAAATTACTTCCTCTAAAGTCCCAAAGACTGATCATAAAGCTATGAGTAAACCCAGGAGCCTGTAAAGAATATTTGAAAACCAAGCCACAACAAACTTCATCTTGAAACTTAAGATAATTTTGAAGGACCCCATGATATCAAAAGTGAAGAAATAGAGGCCCTGTGTTTATATTGTCAACTTTATACAACCTGAGAGCACCTAGGAAGAGTCTCAGTGAAAGGTTCTCCACATGAGCTTGGTCTGTGGACATGTCTATGGAAGGATGCCTTAAATAATTGATGCACAAGGAACCACCGCAGTGAGTTTAGTACCACTCCCTAGGCAGGGGGCCTGAACTAGATGAGTGGAGGAATCCATCTAAGCACATCAAGCAGCTGAGAATGTGTGCATTCAGTTCTCTCTGCTCTTGACTGTGCGTGTGATGTGACTAGCTGTTTGAAGTTCCTACCTTAACTTGCCCACAGCAATGGAATATAAGTTGAAATCATAAGCTAGAATAAGCCCTTCCTCCATAAGCTGCTTTTTGTCAAGGTCTTTTATTACAATAACAAAGTGAAATTATAATAGGGCCTTAATGTTAAATTATTACTTAGATCATAGATATGAAACTATTTGAAATGATTCATCGATCTTTATAGGAAATGTTAAGCTTTTGTAGGTTACAGGGAGACAGTGTAATATTCAGTTAACATTGTAAATAGAAGCAACACAGTAAGATTATTATTCAGAGGCTCCAGCCTGGACTCTGCAATTTACAAAATAAGTGACCTGGGCTGAGTGCCTGAGCTTTACTATACCTTTGTTTCTCCCTTGGAGATAAGAATGTTCTTACAGCATAAAGCTCCAAAGAAGATAATGTTAATAAGTGTCTGGGGAGGCATTAGAAGTAAAACTAAGACACCAACGAGTGTGCTATTATCCTTGTCACCATTAAATAACTGCAATGTGTGCAGAGGTCAACATAGAAAATTCGGAGATATAGGTCTAGATTTTAAAAAGAGTTTTAAGGAGCATATGGAAAAACAGAGAACTGTGCCAAGCACTGGAATCTCTCAGTCATTGCTGAATGAACCCTCTGAGACTATCTCTCCTTTTAAAAATATGAGCTATATTTCTTTAAGACTGATAGTCTCTAACCCATTTTCTGGCAACTAGACTTGAATAAAACCATTTCCTATACACACACACACACACACACACACACAAACACACACACTTTTAGTGAATGCATAAAAAGTAGATGAGTATAGTATCACATAAAGACACTACACAACATCATGAAACATTTCACATATGTCAGAAGTATATTAGGATTCAACAGCAGTAATAATACCAAAACTATTCATTGTATTGAAACCAAAGCATCAGACCCTCTTTTTAGAAAGAGAGACCATTTAAAAGACATATACAACAATTATTTTTCCAGTGCTGGAATGAACAGGCCATTTTCAAGCAGCTAACAGTACCTTTTTTGGGGGGAGGGGGGTTTGTAGGGTCACTGGATCTCTTTATTTGTTCTTTTCCCCCATGTTGCTACTATGAATAAATCACTTTTCTCTGATTTTCTTTCTTTTTTTTTTTTTTGATACTTTATTTACATTTCCAATGTTTCCCCTTTTCTGGGTCTCCTCTTTGGAAACTCCCATCCCCGCATCTATGAGGGAATTCCACCTCCCACCCACCCGCCCACCCATCCCCATATTCCCACTTTGACATTCCCCTTTACTGGGGTCTCTCAGTAAAGGCCCAAGGGCCTCTCCTCTCTCCCTGATGGCCATCGAGGTCATCCTCTGCCACATATGTGGTCCGAACCATGGGTCCATAGATGTGTATTCTTTGGTTGGTGGTCCAAACTCCAGGACGACCGGGGGAGGGGCGGGCCCATTGATGTTCTTGCTCCCTCAAAGGGGCTGCAAATTCCCTCAGTTCATTCAGACCTTTCTCCAACTCCTCCATCTGGGACCT